>CM060685.1:210207508-210670717 GCA_030686995.1 Artemisia argyi
TCCAGAATATGATACATTTTCAATTCATGAATTGGTGCCTCCTCCAAGGCGCAAAGAATCACAATCTAAAAGGGTATATTGTGTGCAAAAATAGTCCCGCGCGCGTGCGAAGGGTGGGGGTCCTTTGAACCAATGTTTCTTGACAAAAAAAGTGTTTTGGGTCAACCATCCGATCCATTAAACTTTTTTCTACCCGAACCCATGCATTTTGCAACATCCACAAGTGCTACTTTTTGACATTACCTCAATATACTAGTTGTTACTAATATAAGGTAATTTGCATAAATCAGATCTTCATTATCGCTCCATGGTAAAGACAAACTAGTTATATGAACGATAGTGCTATGAACTCTGTGTGTAGAAGTATTGAAGCACACCTGAATGCTCTAAGCTAATAGAGTCCCTTATAACTCTTACGAGATCAAATGCAATTTCATTCAAAAGGAGCTGTAACATATCTTTTTATCTTGGCTGTAACATATCGAGCAACTCCATCTTTTAGATAGAAAAATTCTGACCAGAAGCATGTTCACTCCTAGGCTTAAGATATCGATATAAAAACATGGTGAGCAAAGATCATTTGAGGACCAAACTTTTTTTACATACCAAGGGACTAATCTCCCCATCCATTTTCCCTCTATCTTTATTTGATCTAATGGATGAGATTAATCCCAATAATTTAAAAAACCCACTTTCATCCTTTTTTTTCAAATATTAATATCTTTCAAACCGTTAATCGTTAAGCGAAAAAAATTATACCGTTACGACGGGTATTTAATTATCTTTCTATAGATAGGCACTTTGACATATTTTCGACAAAATTTTTTTTTTTCGTTTTTTTCACGTTTTTTTTCGTGGCCGAAAAAAATCATATATGATATTACATATCATATATGATATTACATATCATATATGATATGTAATATCATATATGATATCATATATGATATGTAATATCATATATGATATGTAATATCATAAATGATTTTTTTTCGGCCATGAAAAAAAAAAGTGAAAAAAATGATTTTTTTTTCCCGAAAGTATATCAAAGTGCCCGTCTATAGAAAGATAATTAAATGCCTGTCGCGATGGTGTAATTATTTTCGCTTAACGATTAACGATTTGAGAGATATTTAAATTATAAAAAATGGGTGAAATATTAAAATGTTTTTAATCTCAACCATTGATTTCCTTTTTAGATGGATGGTGGGGATGAGTCCCTTGGTATGTGAGGAATATTTGGTTTGTAGAATAACTCGACTCAAAACATGGTACACTATATAGGTGAAACAATGCGCATGTTGTGTAATGGGTTAGGGCAGGAACAGGCTTCATACGGGTCAACCTGTTGGATGAATAATGCCTTATATGCCAAAGAGATCAAAATGGGTCGAGTAAAGGGCCTGTAGATTAGTTACTGGTTTGGGCCGCAGGCCAACAAACCCAATAGTTAGAATAAACGGTTATTTAGTCAGTTAATTAGATTACAACGTTTAGTTTAGGGTTGCAACGGTTATTGTGAATCGGTATGTCTTTTGAAGACACCGTTTCATCATGTATATATAGGGATAGATTTCTGTAACATACAGTTAACCTTTTGAAATGTACTAATTGGGTTAACTATTTATAACTGGAATTAGCCAACACAATCAGCTAGAAATTCAAGATAGTAGTTGAATTTGAAGAAAGATTGGTTAAAGGGTTTTGTTATTGAATTGATGAAGTTTACAATGAATACAGAGAGAAGAATCAAAATCATAACTAGCTACAATTGATAAATGATACAAGTATTTAAACTATACAAAATGGGCGGGAAAGTTGGTTGAGGTTCTGTTTGTTGGTTTGAGCTAACTCACATGCCAAACACGTGAGATCTTTCTTATTGACTTTTCAACACATAACAATGCTTCCCTCTTCCAGAGATCCTTGACCTCATGGATCTAAGACAAATGAAGGAAATCTTCTCACAATATCAGCTAAATCCTCCCATGTAGCATCTTCCTCAGTGCCATTACTCTACTGAATTAAGCCAAACATCCCCATATGGTTTTGTTGCTTGACAATCTTCCTCTCCAAAAGCTTGATAGGCTCAGCAGCAATCAACCCCTGTGCATCACACTCAGGAAAGCTTCCCATAGTAGTAATAGGTGACAAGCACTTCTTAAGCTGAGACACATGAAATACTGGATGGACCTTTGCATAATCTGGCAACTGTAACTTATAAGCAACTTGACCAATCCTGGAAATCACTTGAAAAGGACCATAGAACTTTGAGGAAAGTTTGTTTTGCTTCTCTTTTCTAATGGTAGTCTGTCTATAAGGTTGTAGCTTCAGATACACCCAATCATTAATTGCAAATTCCCTCTCAGACCTGTGCTTATCAGCTTGAGACTTCATTCTATCTTGAGCTTTCTTCAAGTTAAACTTGAGCATAGAAACAGCCTGCTCCCTGGCTTGAAGTGTTCTATCCACCATTTCCACTCTACTATCTTTGGCCATGTATTGAATGTGTAAGGGAGGGGTCTGACCATATACAATTTCAAATGGTGTAGCCTGAGTAGCACTGTGATAGTTAGTATTGTACCAATACTCTACAAGTGGTGGCCATAACATCCAATATTTAGCATTCTCACCAGTCATACATCTAAGATAACCTTCCAAGCATTTATTGACCACCTCTGTCTGGCCATCAGTTTGGGGGTGGTATGCAGTGGACATCTTCAATTGAACTTGTAGCATCTTAAACAATGATTGCCAGAAAAGACTCATGAATACCTTATCTCTGTCACTAACAATGGTTTTAGGAAGACCATGTAATTTGTAAATGTTGTCCAAAAACAGTTGAGCAATTGACTTAGCTGTGTAAGGGTGAGTAACAGGAATAAAATGAGCATACTTGCTAAGTCTATCCACCACTACCAAGATAGTACTCTTACCTTGTGACACTGGTAAAGAATCTATGAAGTCCATGGAGATATCCTGCCAAATTTTAGTTGGAATGGGTAATGGTTGCAAAAGTCCAGGGTAAGAAGATAGGTCTTCTTTGTTTCTTTGACATACATCACAAGTTCTCACAGTCTCTTTTACTAACTTCCTCATGCCCTTCCAATAAAAATAAGTTCCAATCCTTTTGAGTGTAGCTTGTACTCCACTGTGGCCTCCAATAGCTGAAGTATGAAAGTGTACAACCATAGCTTTCCTCAACTCCTCATCTGATCCAACTACCCATTTGCCTTTCCTTTTGAGTTGTTGATCATGCCAGGTGTATTTGGAGTGCACCTCAGACCCTACTTGTAAGCTTTTAACTATTGCACTTAACACAGGATCAGTAGCCCAGTGTTTTGTTATAGCATCCATGAATTCATTAGAAGTAAAAGCAGTCAATAAAGTAAACAATTCTTCCTGCCTTTGAATCCTGGACAATGCATCAACAACAATGTTTTCTTTACCTTTTTTGTACTCAATTTTATAATCAAAACCCAAGAGCTTAGGAAACCATTTAGACTGAAAAGGTGTGGTGATTCTTTGATCCAAAACATACTTGAGGCTAAAATGGTCTGTTTTGATCTTAAAGTGTCTGTCTAGCTGTGACAACTGGCAAATTAGGGAGCCATTTTGAAAACCCGCATTACGTTAAAGTTCGCATATAATTATATGTTTGAAAGTTTATTCGTAACGAACTTGTGAAATTTAAATTGTGGGTGACAATATTTAAATTTTTATGGAATTGAATTGGATTATCGTTGTGATATGAAATTTATTTTGAGATTCTCATTTGGCACTACGTTGACTCCGGCACTAGATAACCAAACAAATATTAAATGTTTTGAGTTTATGATTCGACTATACATTTATTTTGAACGTCTCGTGGAATATTAAATATTTGGGAAGGAGCTCGGTTGAGAGTGTCGAAATATTTTGAAAAGTTACGGGTTCGGCTTTACGTTTCAATAACTAGCCATCTACCC
This sequence comes from Artemisia argyi, assembly GCA_030686995.1. NCBI lineage: Eukaryota > Viridiplantae > Streptophyta > Magnoliopsida > Asterales > Asteraceae > Artemisia > Artemisia argyi. Next base: position 210,211,477 of record CM060685.1, read on the forward strand.
CCCCCCCTTAACATTAATATTATTATTACTATTATAAAAAAAATAAAATAAAAGTAAACTACAACTTGGTCCTCATTGGATCCGGTTCACACAAACCAAACACACACCCTTACCACTCACTCGTCTCTCTCTCCCTTCTCTTCTACCAAAACCCTAGCCGCCCCTTTTTCTTGCAACCATCGCCAGACCGCCGCCTCCACCACTAAACAAACACCACCACCTTAATCACCTTTTCACGATCTATCTTTTGGTATACATCACGCGTGACCCAAACACCCCTAGCCTCACGTTTGAGTCACCACCGCCACCTAAAACACAACCACCACTCTTAATACTTCGATTTTTCAAAGAAAATTGAGCTTGGAGTCGTCTTGAAGGTAGGAAATCACAAATTTCATTTTTGTGTGCCTCGATTTGGGTTCGAATCCGTGCATACACGGATTTGCTTGGTTGGGTTTTGTAAAATCTTGATGGGAAATGATATTTTTGATGACAAAAATCCGTTTGGTATCCGGGTTTCATGGTGTCGACTTGAAACCGTGAGCCGTGGCTCACGGCTTGACATGGTTCGAGCCTTGTGGCTCATTTTGTTGTTGGGTTTCGACCTAGTATTGTGGTATCGAGAGTATTGATACCTTGGGATTATTTGTGGTTTGATTTAGATCAACCTTGGTGCTATTTGTTGTTGTTTGTTGTTGCTGCGACCCAAGGGGTCCGTTTGGCAGATTTGTTAGGGCTCGGGAGAGCCTAAGCCAGGACCAAAAAGGTCTTGGGTTCGAGTCTTGGGACTCGTGGACTGGCCGAGACCCAAACGGGTCTGGTTTCGGTTGGTAAACCAACCCGGAACATGTGTGTAACTAGATGACTTTTTGTTTTGGTTCATGTTATTATTATTATGGTTGTTGTGGTATTTTTATTTCGGCCGTATACATTGGATGGGTCGAGACCCTTTGTAGTCTCGACAATGGTATATACTTTCGGTTATTGTGGAGTGGTTGGCGAGAAGTGATAATTGGAACCGATTGTGAGACGGTTAAATTAGTATGACGGAGATAGGATAGTCGGGTGCCGTAGTCGGACCCTATTGTTGTAGCACGTGATATGGGACTTGATTGACGGAGATGGATTACTTGGTTGTGAGTGGTTATTATTACCTGGACTTGGACAATGAGCCGAGAGTGATGACTCGGACATGTGGCCATCTATATAACTCGATATTTATTCATAATCAAACATTAATAATAAAAACTCGTAATAATATTATTAATAATATAAAGGTTTATATAAGTATATAGACATGAAAACGTATATATAACTATATAAGTGCGTATATTAAAAATAAAACGATCACGAGTAATAATATAATAACGTGACGATGTATATTATACTATGAAAGTAGTATAATAAATGTCGGGTACGCTATTACGATTAAACAAATATAAATGACGATATAATTATAATGTTGGGTGTTAAATTAAATGAACCACCTTTTGGAAAATAAAAAGAGAAACTTACGAGTTATATGAGATCGTGGTCACTTGAGTCCAAGTGGGTTATATTATTTATTTTATGACTCTTTGTGCTTGTTACGGATATGTGGCATTAATACATTCATTTTCTATAACTACGTAACTTATTTAATCGACGGATTAAATGAGAACTATTTAGTTATATAAAATGAGTATATTAATGGGCATTGTATCCTACGACGCCCATAGGTTGTGGTATGTGTACAGGAATAATAAATTTTTAAATATCTCGCGAGGTTTGCTAAATTGATGAATTTGGTAACCTTGACGATATATCCAGGGAATTTATTAAACTTTGATACTTACCATATAGTACTATACGTGCTATGTGATTTAGGTTTTCGGTATAATCTTGGAGTGATATATTAAGTAAATAAATATGGATTTTGGAAAGTATAAAGGATTACGTTCGGGATTGGGAATATTTGATTTTGAGGAAATAATTCTGAAAATAGTTTATATTGTTAAGAAGTGCCGAGTCCGTAGTTGCTGTCTTTTGAGTTGCTGTACATCTTACTTCTACCGAATTCTTTCTGCTGATTTCTGGACTTGAGGTGAGTCATAGCCCCACTTTTTACTCTTGAACTTTGTTTTCAATACTTGGGGTGAGAAACATACAAATTATTTTATGTGGACTATTATCGCTTTTGTTTTCTCAAAACTTGCTATGCTATGGAACTAGGAAATTACGTCAACCTTAGTCACATAGTGAATCATCGCGTGTGGACCAAATATGGTTAGGCGAATGTTACATCAACCTTAGTCACATAGTGAACTATCGCGTGTGGACTAGATTTGGTTAGATGAGTTACATCAACCCTAGTCACATAGTGAACCATCGCGTGTGGACTAAATATGGTTGGATAATGAGAATGGCTTATTTGAGGATTTTGTGGATGAACTATAGTGTGCACCTATAGGATTTTGCGTTGAGGATTGAGGCCTCGTCTAGCTAGTAAGCGTTTTGCATATATATCTACTTGATTTGATATTGAATATAAACCTATGATCTCACCAGCGAAAGCTGACTTTTAGCACGTTTTCTCAGGTAATTAAGTAATGACTTTGGATGCTTGGATTGGAGGCTTGGCTTGGCAATGCGGTTAAGGATCTATTTTTCTAAAACTCTTATATGTATTTGTGGACCTACTTTTATTTCTATTGGGCCTTACTTTGGATAAAATTGGGATGAAAAAAAAAACTTTAAAACCCCGTTTGGTTGTGTTTTACGTATGTTTACTTTATCTCGTTCTTTTATGTCTTGTGTTGGATACCAATACCCGTAGCACCCCGAAAGCTTGTTGAGACTTCCGCTATACCAAATTTTGGGGGTGTTATAGATTGGTATCAGAGCAAAGGTTATAGAGAACTAGGTAAATAAACACCTAAACTATAACTGATTTTTATAGAAAACGATCCTCGACCAATGCCCGCCAGCCCGCCAAGCCGAAGCATCTTCGATTATATTGAGGTATTATGAGATAATGATTGATATGAGATTTTTTAGATGATTTGGCTTAAGGGATATATTGATTTGGTGATATGATGGCGTTTTAAGGAATTATATGGCTTAATTGTTTTATAAATGTTTTAGTAATGCGGTACTTGAAAATCTTTCTTGGAACTATATGATCGGGATTTTTATGATGATTTTCATGCGGTTTAGCTGTTTTGAAACACTTACACCTACCCTACGCCGTTGTCACACACTATGGCCTCCCGTACATTCGACGTTATTGAGGATATTCTTGCTGACCCTTTCCGCCTAGCAAAGATCACCATGGCTCCTGATGATCCCTACAGGATTGCCATGCATTTAGCTACTTCATCACCGACAGCAGCTACTTCTGCACCACCTGCTGCATCTACTTCTCAGGGTCCCTCATCTTCTCTAGGGCTCCCTGGTACTTTAAGACAACTTACTCTTCATCAGGCTTTGGCTCGTGTGACTCCACGCTTTGCCCACCGAGCTACGGCACGCATGTCCGTGCGTCATTCGTCACCACCCATGCACTTTGATGCTCACGCTCTTCTGTCAGACGCACCATCCACATTATTGCGTCGTCGTCCTAGATCACCTACCCCATCACCATACGATTCACCTGTTCGGAGACGACAATTGATGGTGTACTCCTCAGATGAGGAGGAGGAGGAGGAGTACGAGGGTGAGGAGGAGGCTGATGACCCTCAGGAGGCTGAGCAGGGGGACGATGACCCACAGGAGGGTGAGGAGGAGGATGATCCCCAGGAGGAGGAGATCCCTGATGATGATGGTTTTCCAGCACAGCCAGCTCAGGCTGAGGAACCCGGTTCTCTGATACATCCGTTAGAGCCTGTTTCACCCGATCACCCATTCTTGTTTGATTCGCCACCTGGTAGACCCGTGGCATCGGACGCACCATCTGAGATTTCTGCTGAGCATGCAGAGTTGGGTGAGACTGGTAGGATGTGGACTCAGATTACTGCACAGGGCGAGAGGATCTCGCGGTTGTCTGACCGACTTGAGATGATTATTGGAGAGTTTATTGCTGAACTGAGAGTGGATTTGACTACTGTCATGGGCAGGACGACAGCGATGAGGAGAGGTATGCAGGAGATTCATGAGTAGATTGAGAGCTTACAGAGAGGTTTCATCATAGCTCGCGAGGCAGATCGCAAGCTGTGGTAGAGAAACACCGAACTGGAGAAGGAGGTAGCAGACCTCAAGAGAGATAGTGATACTCATAGTGTGGAGTTGGGATCATTGTGGAGAGAGCTGGATGGTTTGAGGCAGGAGTTGAGGAGCCTACGCCAGCATAATGGCTAGATATTTGGATTATGTTGCCATATTGCTTTCTAAACCGAGGAGTGTTCGGTTAGAAAAGCTAGTTATCTTATCTCGATGTATTCCCGTTGATTGTTTGTCTCGTTTGGAACGATTGGCGCCTCTTATGTCTTTTGTAGTTGGAACGATGTCTCGATCGCTATTTGTATGGATGATGGATATTATTATATGATGTTATGTGATTTTTGGATGTTATGGAAATTGAGTTCCTATTCGTCTTACCGATGTCTTGTGGTGTATTGTTGATATTTTCCGATGTCTTGACTCCATTTATCCGATTCTTATTGAGCGTATGATAAGTATTATTGAAGACTCATGAACCTTGTACTATGTTTCAGATTAATGGCTGTACGACGAAACCCTGTCAGAGCTACCCGAACTGGAACTGCCGCGACTACCCCTGGTCGCCGAGGATGCCGTCCTACTCGAAATGTTGAAACCCCTACTCCTGATAACCTGGACACCACTAACCGCAACAACAGGAATCAAAATGTCGATGTTCAGGGAGACAATGATCATGTTCCACCGAATGCACCTACTGTGGATCAAGCAATGATCAATCAACTGTGGAGCAACGAGTTGCTGAACTACTAGCTGAGTCGAATCATTCCAACAACTCTGCTGGAACTTTTCCACCTGTTCATACTAATGGATATAACTACAAGGAGTTTCGAATCTGTGGACCCATTGAGTTTGGTGGAACTGAAGGAGTGGTCTACTTGGTCAGGTGGATAGAGAAAACTGAGATAGTGTTCAATGTCAGCAACTGTGCGGAGAATGCAAAGGTAAAGTTTGACTCTTTTACTTTCAAGGATGAAGCATTAACTTGGTGGAACAATTACCGAAATTCGGTTGGGAGTGATGTGGCCTATGCCATGACTTGGGAGTAATTTAAGTCCTTACTGATTCAGACTTATTGCCCAAGGAATGAGGTTAAGAAGCTGGAGATTGAGTTCTGGAACCACAAAGTGAAGGGTACCGATATGGCGACTTACAATCGTCATTACCAGGAGTTAGCCTTGCTTTGCCCAGATATGGTTAAGACCGAGACTCCAAAGATTGAGCGGTATACAGATGGGTTGCCTGTGGCTACAAGGAATGATGTGATTGCTACTAGACCTAAAAATATTCATGAGGCCATCACAATCGCTCGACAATTAATGGATTCGTTGGAATTGGAAGGAGCTGGTAAGGATAAGAATGGGAAGAGAAAGAGAGACCATCACTCTAAGGGTAAGGATCACCGAAACAAGCGACAAGCTGTTGCTAAGGCTTATGCTATTGGGGATGGAGATAAGATGAACCAAAATGGTGATGCACCCAAGTGTGGTCGTTGCTACCAGAATCATTCTGGAGATGTAATGTAATGTGTCAGAATTGCACAAGGAGAGGACACACAGCTAGGGATTGTAGGGCTCGACCCCTTGCTATGGTTCAAGCTACTTCCGAAGTGAGAAGTAAGGCTGATGTTACTTGTTTTGGATGTAGAAAGAAAGGACACTATAGGAATGAGTGTAGAGGATCATGGAACCGAGGAAATCAAGGATCGGGTGGTAATGGGTACAATCATGGAAACCGTGGAGCTGGAGGAAACCGTAGACATCATGACAATGAGGACCAACGTGTGGAAGCAGGAGCTGCTCATAGGAGAGTGTATGCACTGGGGAATGAGAGAGGAGAAGACCCGAACGTCGTTACTGGTACATTCCTTCTCAATAATCGTTATGCTTCCATACTGTTTGATACTGGTACCGATAGAAGTTTTATGTCCACTACATTTGCACCCTTATTAGAAAAACCCCCGATGGCCTTAGGAATTGGATATGATGTAGAGTTAGCTAACGGAAACATAGAAAGGATTAAAACTATCATTCGCGGTTGCACGTTGAATTTCCTGAATCACCCTTTCAAGATAGATCTTCTACTCGTCACATTAGGAAGTTTCGATGTTATCATTGGTATGGATTGGTTGTCGAAGTATCGTGCTCATATACTTTGCGATGAGAAAATTGTGTGTGTACCTTACGGCAAGGAGATTCTAAATATACAAGGAGATCGAAAAGGTTCGAGGAGCCCATCCAGATTAGCTGTCATTTCTTGCACTAAGCTACCGAAGCTAATGGAAAAAGGGTATTGCCTTTTCTTAGCTCAAATCTCTGAAAAATGAGGGAAGGAGAAGAAGGAAAAATGCATTGGAGATGTGTCTATAGTTCGTGATTTTCCGGATGTATTTCCCAATGATTTGCCGGGAATCCCGCCTACTAGACAAGTGGAGTTTCAGATTGAGTTGATACCTGGTGCTGCACCGGTGGCACGGGCACATTATCGACTCGCACCGACGGAACTGGAAGAGTTGTCGAAACAATTGGCAGAGTTAGCCGAAAAAGGATTTATACGACCAAGTTCTTCACCTTGGGGAGCCCCAGTTTTATTCGTGAAGAAGAAGGATGGATCGTTTCGTATGTGTATTGATTACCGAGAGCTGAACAAGTTAACGGTGAAGAATAGATACCTGTTACCGAGGATCGATGACTTGTTCGATCAGCTCCAAGGATCGAGTGTGTATTCGAAGATCGATCTGAGATCGGGATATCATCAACTTAGAGTTCGTGAGGAGGATATTCCGAAAACGGCCTGCAGAACACGTTACGGGCATTACGAGTTCCAAGTGATGCCGTGTCACACCCCCAAACTCGGGTCTAGCGGAAGCTTACATGCAGCTGGGGTGTAACTCAATTGATATCACAACACAAGTACAAAAATAGTTTTCACTTCAATCATTTAGAATAAAATAGTTTAATCAAAAATGTTGAATTTACATTGTTAAAAGTAGTGCGGAAGTAGGCCCTTAAAATAGTTTAAAAAGAAATGAATAATCAGAGTCTTCTATGACCATGCCATGCCCTGCCAAAACCTCCAGTAGCGTGCCATTGCTTAATACCTGAAAATACATGCTAAAGTGTCAACACGAGGTTGGTGAGTTCATAGAGTCTAGTGAAAAAGAATGTAATGCATATGAATGAAGATTTCCCAGCAAAGGCATTGTAAATCCACTCAGTTACAAGTCCCGCCATAAGAGACTTGTAACCTGTGTGTTTACAACCCACTGCCAAATATATATTGGTTTAGGTGAACAAAGTAATACTTGTATTGAAATTCCAAGATAAATATAGCAAAACGGCTATATAAATAATTCAGACAACGAGGCCATATGATAAATCAGTCAAGTAGGAAAACAACAATATTACGTTTGACATCACAGCCAAGTGGGGAATACCACAATATTACGTTTGACATCACAGCCAAGTCGGGAATACCACAATACGTTTGACATCACAGCCAAGTGGGGAATACCACAATATTACGTTTGACATCACAGCCAAGTGGGGAATACCACAATATTACAAAGAACATATAGGAACAATTGGCGACCATGAGGTCATATAAACAAGGATGATCAATCCATGAAATACAGGTAATCAAGAATACCAATGAAATGCAGGTGATTAAACATACCAAAGAAATACAGGTAATCAAACATACCAATGAAATGCAGGTGATCAAACATATATTTTGGTAAAGCTAGAACTATTTGAGTAATCAACCATGTAAAGCAAGTAATGCGTTTAAGTAACACGATCATGTATTCTCCCCCAAAGAGTTTACAAAACAATTAAAAGAGTAGGGGCTATGACTCACCTGGTGTGATAGCTACGATGATAAAAGTGGATACACTAAAAATGAGGCACGATCTCTAACCACAACCTAATATGAATGATATGGTCTAATGTAAGAAATGAAATGATGCTACACATGCAAATACGTATGTTATCGATACCACTCGTTAGTTATTGAAATAATGTTTATCGTCGACAAATACGTTTTTGAAGTCTCATTAAGTTAATAAACACTTCCCATGTAAATACGTTGAAACGGTACTCCACGATCCTCGTTTGGTGTTCTATCGGTAAATATAGTATTTTCGTCGTAAAATGACACTTTTCATAACTTGAAAATATGACCAAAATGGCCTAGCAAAACTAGTAGCGAAATAGTGAATATTAAGAGTTAGGAAAGAAGCTCAGTGGGTTTAGGAAGATTTTCACCTTATCTAAGAAGTCATAGAACTGAAGTTTGGCCATATGGGTCTCGATCATAAAGATAAATAGTCGCGAAGAGAGGTATTTGGGCTGTTTTGGCAGATTCTGGGCAGTTTTTGGGAAAGTTTGGAAGGCCATAAGTTATTTGTTATAAATCCTTTTGACAAACGGTTGGATGTTCTGAAAACTAGGTTGGGTGAACTAACTTTTTGTCAATGATGGAAATTTTCCAGAAATGAGTTTATCAATGAGTAAAATGGCTCTCAACCTGGTCACTTGGCGAAATGGTTAATACTTTAGAAAATTTTCTAAGTGTTTGGCTGAAGGAATATATTAAAATCGTCTAAAATTCAAACGCTTGTATCTTGGTCGTTATAAGCTCGTTTTCTACATTCTTTATATCCCCGGAATCGTATTGACCTATACTAATATATTTTTGATAGTTCGGTTCCTCTAGGTTACGTCTAATGCCTCGATTTTACCCATAAAAATCGTGTGACAGGTTACTATTTTTAGAAAATAATAGTTTTCGTCGTTAAGTTTGCAAAAATCATATCTCCTTCGTTATAAACCCGTTTTAATCTGTTCTTTCGCCCACGGCTTCGTTTTTGAAAGTATTTTCTGATTCTCTAGCCCAATGTTACCCGGAAACCCCTGAGTTTTCTATATTTTGCGTTTTGGGACAGTAGCTTATATATTGTTTCAAAAATTGATTTTCCTAGTTTGTAACTTGTTCAAATCTTTACCAAATTACTCCAAATCAACTCCACAAGTACCCAATCCTACCATACACCTTCTTAGGGTGTCATGGGTCCTAAACATCACAAAATATTGTAGGATTTCAAAGGAATGATCATAGGCTTTATATATATACTTATAAAAACCATAAAACTTGAAAAGTGGTATGAATAACATAAATACTTTTATGTTTTGCCAAAATAACTTGAAAATACATCATGTAACTAGTGAAATGAAAGTATTAGATGATGAAAAATATACACTTGAAGCTTACTTGAATATATATGGAGTTTGGAGATGATTTGATTAAGAAACCAAGGTTTTTATCACAAAACCATAACAAGGAATGAAAGTAGAGCCGGATTATCACTTGATCTTGAAAAAATAATGGATCTTTGTTGGAGATCTTGTGTTGGTCATGGCTAGGGAGGAAGAAAAAGAGAAAAACCTCACTTTTTGATTCTTGAAAATGAATATGAATGTGTTATGTGTGTTTATGTATGAAAATATCTAGTTTATGGCATAATGGTAATTAAGTAGTCAAATTCAAGTAAAAGTCTTGTATACATACACTAGGATGTTGATTCTAGTGTATTTGAGGTAGAAAATTGAAAGTTTGCTTGGTATTATCTAGTTTACGGAGTCAGTTTTGGTTCCGTTAATTGCTAACCGTAAATTGTTAAGCCACGAAACGTAAATCCGGGTATCGTAAAAATATGAAACTTAAAAGAATGACTAAACTTGTCAATATACTCCATAATAAAATATAAAATGAATGGTAAGTTCCATCGGGTTTCTTAAACGCTGTTAAAACTGGAAACGCGGGTCTAAAACGCGTAATTCGCGTAAAACGCTGAACTGAAAAACGTAAAATTCCAAAACTTTTAGAATTGTCGTAAAATGAGACAAAATCATATTTCTATCGTTTATAGTGTTTTATGGACATATCGGGATGCTGGAACGACGTTTAAACCCAAAAGTAAATCTCGGACACGGCTTCGTGATTTTTGCAGAAATGATCCGACGAGCGTCAAACTCTCAGATTATCATTAAAATAGTTTAACTTACGAGAATATGAAATAAAAATTTCGGAAACGAATAGTGAAAGTGAACAGTAATAGTGAATAGTAACTGATGAATAGTAACTCCCTGAAATAAATTATGAAATATCGACATTTGAAAAAGGACATGAAATTACGAGTTGTGACATGCCGTTTGGGTTGACTAATGCACCGGAGGTATTCATGGATCTCATGAATCAGGTGTGTAAGCCTTACTTAGACAAGTTCGTGATCGTGTTCATCGACGATATTCTAATCTACTCGAAGAGTGAGAAAGAGCATGAGGAGCATCTAAGGCTCATTTTAGAATTGCTCAGGAAGGAGAAGTTGTATGCTAAGTTCTCCAAATGTGAATTTTGGATTCTGACGGTACAATTTTTGGGTCATGTGATTGATAGTCAAGGATTTCATGTAGATCCCGCTAAGATTGAAGCTATTAAAGATTGGGCTGCACCGACAACCCCAACTGAAGTTCGTCAATTTTTGGGTTTAGCCGGTTACTACCGAAGATTCATTGAGGGATTTTCAAAGATAGCAAAGCCGTTGACCAAATTGACCCAAAATAATGTTAAATACGAATGGGGAGATAAGGAAGAGGAAGCATTTCAATTACTTAAGAAGATGTTGTGTAGTGCACCTATCTTGGTATTGCCGGAAGGCAGCGAAGACTTCGTTGTCTATTGTGACGCTTCTCATAAAGGTTTGGGAGCTATGTTAATGCAACGGGAGAAAGTGATAGCGTATGCTTCCCGACTGCTCAAGAAGCACGAGAAGAACTACACTACCCATGATTTGGAGTTAGGTGTTGTGGTTTCGCATTGAGGATATGGAGACATTATTTATATGGTACCAAGTGTGTTGTATTCACCGATCACAAGAGTCTACAACACATCTTGAATCAGAAAGAGCTCGACATGAGACAGCGACATTGGATTGAGCTGCTAAGTGATTATGATTGCGAAATCCGCTATCATCCTGGTAAAGCAAACGTCGTTGCTGATGCTCTTAGTCAAAAGGAGAGAATGCCACCGTTACGAGTTAGGTCATTAGGAATGACTATCGTATCGCCGTTACCATCTCAAATATTAGAAGCTCAAATGAAAGCGTTAAAAGCAGAAAACCGACCTGCTAAGAATATATTTTGGGATGGCAGAAAACGAGAAGGGATTTGTTATGCGTTCTGAATATTATGTTTTGGAAACCGAAGTTGGGTGCCATTGTATGGAGGAATACGTGAGTTGATTATGCATGAGTCGCATAAGAGGAGATACTCTATTCATCCTGGGTCTGACAAGATGTACTAGGATCTGAAGAAGTTATATTGGTGGCCAAACATGAAGGCAGATATAGCGTTGTACGTCAGCAAATGTTTGACTTGCTCAAAGGTTATGGCAGAACACCAAAGACCGTCAGGATTATTGACGCAGCCAGAACTCTCGGTTTGGAAGTAGGAGCGGATTACGATGGACTTTATTACCAAATTACCGAAGACAGCTAGCGGTTATGATGCTATCTGGGTAATTGTGGATCGATTGACTAAGTCTGCTCATTTCCTAGCGATTAGTGAAGATGATAGTGTCGACAAACTTGCGAGGTTGTATGTGAAATAAATTATTTCTTGCCATGGAGTTCCGATATCGATTATTTCTGATCGCGACAGTCGTTTCACGTCAGCTTTGTGGCGATCACTTCAAACCGCTTTGGGGACGAGACTTGATATAAGTACTGCATATCATACCCAAACCGACGGTCAAAGTGAGAGGACTATTCAGACTTTGGAGGATATGCTTCGTGCATGTATAATAGACTTTGGTAAAGGCTGGGAGAAGTATCTACCCCTTGTGGAATTCTCCTATAACAATAGCTACCGCACAAGTCTTAAAGCTGCACCATTCGAAGCTTTATATGGTCGTAAATGCCGTTCTCCTATTGATTGGGCTGAAGTTGGAGATAGCCAACTCACAGGCCCCGAGCTTATATTGGAGACTACTGAGAAAGTGACTCAAATTTGTGATCGGTTACAAGCAGCTAGAGATAGGCAGAAAAGTTACACCGATCAGAGACGTAAACCCCTAGACTTCCAGGTTGGAGACAAAGTGATGCTAAAAGTATCGCCTTGGAAAGGAGTGATACGTTTCGGGAAACGTGGGAAACTCAACCCCCGCTACATTGGACCATTTCTTATTTTGGAAAGAATTGGGCCCGTAGCTTATCAGTTGGAACTACCACAGGAATTGAGTAAAGTTCACAATGTATTTCATGTGAGTAATTTGAAGAAATGCCTTTCTGATGAAACACCGGTGATACCGATGAAAGATATTCGAGTTGATGATAATTTGAACTTTGTGGAAGAGCCGATTGAGATTTTGGATCGAGAGATTAAGAGACTCAAGCGAAGTCGTATTCCACTCATCAAGGTTCGTTGGAATTCGCGTCATGGACCGTGTTGGGATCATACTTTAGTATTTAGTCAAGTCTCGGTCATTACATTTTGTAATAGGTTGCTTAAGTATTGTTTATGATTATTGTTTAGTTAATGGGCAACATGTAAAAGCCCATAAGGCCTTGAAAGCCCACGTATGAAAGGATAAGGGAGGAAGGGAGTGTTGCCCTAGCTCCTCCCTTATAAATAGATACCTTATGTTACATTTCATTTGGTTGGTTATTTGATTATCTTAAGGAAACTCTTGCACTCTCACCTTTCATATTGTCTCATAATCAACCACCTCTCATTCTCATCTTATTTCTTTATCAATCATACTTGTGTTTACATAAATGGTGACCTAACAAGTGGTATCATTCGCCTACTAGAAGTTTGAAGTGTGTTTCTTTGATTTACGTGGGGTTTGGTGCTTAGTTCTTCATCTTTTTGCATTTTTCTTTGTTTCTTTCACTCAAATCTTGAAGCTTGGACAAGTTTCAAGGTTGATATAGTGATTTGAAGCTTAGTTGTTGCATAAAGTTGTGAATTTTTAAGGTTTTTTAAGGTTTTATAGCTTCTTTGATATTGGAAAACTAGTTTTTGGTAGCTAAATCTTATAAAGTTAAGGTTTTTCTAAGTATTGGTGAAGTTATTTGATCAAAAGTACCTTATTTCTAAGCATTTTTTTCATCAAAAAATCATTTTTTGGATGAACAGTACGTTTTACGCATAAGTTGGTCGGAAAAAGTACTATTTCCAGCTGTCTACAGTGTTTTTTGGTCGGTTTACGCATAAGTTTTGGTCTAAACCCTTTTCTTACGCGTAAAATAGGCATAAACCCTTTTCTTACGCGTTAAATAGGTCCAAAACCCTTTTCTTACGCGTAAAATAGATTAAAACCCTGATCCTACGCGTAACCTGCTCATCTACGCCATAAACCTACGCTTAAGTCAGATCCTACGCGTAAGTCTAATTTACGCGTAACTTGCCAGAGTTTACGCGTAAGCTTCATCAACGATCTTCTCCTCGTGTAACGGTGACTCAGTACTTCCCTAGCTTGGATAAGTTAGTGGAATACTTCGACTACGGATATCTTTCAAGCTTGGATAAGTTTGAAAGATTTGTTTGGTTGTTTAAACCTTACGCATAAGTCTAAACTTACGCATAAGCCTAAGCTTACGCGTAAAGAGGAAACTTACGCATAAACTATTAGTTTACGCATAACCTACTCTTTACGCATAACCTAAAGTTTACGCGTAAGAATTGAACTTACCCCAAGGATTTTGCAACTTACTCAAAGGAACGTGCATTTCAATCTTCTACAAAGATCCATTTCTACACAAGTGTTCTAAGATGTCTCAACCACCTAATCACTACTTCCCTCACTCTTATCCTAAGCAACATCAACCTCAGCAGTATCAGCAACAACAACCTCAGCAGTATCAGCAACAACAATACCTCCCGCACATAATGAATCAACAACCTTCTCAGAAACAAACATATAATCCACTACATCATTACCTTATGATGCAACAACATCAGATCATTCCTCAACAACAACCATATCAAGTGCCACTACAAAACACTCAGTTTTCCTCCAAACAACCTCACTGGTTTGACAGAATGTGTGAAGTTATTACAACTCAACAATCCCGACATGAGGCAGGATCACTTGAAACACCTCCAATGCTTACACCTGGAAACTATGTGCAATGGTCAAGTCGATTCTTATGATTTCTTGAACTAAAGAAACCTCATGGGAAATTCTTGAAGCAAGTGATACTTGAAGGACCATTTGAGTGGCCAACTAGATTTGAAGCTGGTGATCCACATGCTGATCCTCCACGTCCTCCTGGTGATAGACCCCTTCCAGAATCTGCACTCACTGAAGAACAGAAACTACATCGTGAAGCTGATCAGTATGCAATGGCTTATATACTTCAAGGTATACCTAATCCGATCTATCGAAGTGTCGATGCTCAGAAAACAGCCAAAGCTATGTGGGAACACGTTCATCTCCTTATGGAAGGAACTCAATTGAACAAAGATGACATGGAATCCAAGCTATACATGGAATACACTGACATCACAATTGAACCTGGAGAGTCACTTGAATCCTACTATCATCGTTTCACAAATGTGGTCAATGATCTAGAACGTCACAAAATCACAGTACCAAGGATCGCTGTGAACTCCAAATTTGTTGGTAGTCTTGGCCCTGATTGGCATAAATATGTGACATTTGTTCGTCAAACGAAGAATCTTCATGATGCTCCATATGGTTTGTTGTATGATTTTCTGAAACACCATGAACCTGAAGTGGAAAAAGATCGAGCTCTACGAGGAGGATACACACCAACTTCAACACCAAATTCTTGGCTCTCGTAGCTCAATCTCCCTATGCTCCACCACCGATGTCAAATCATGCATATGTTCAAGAGCAGAACTACTTCAGTTATCCACAATCTTCCACCTCGAACCAAATGGTCCCTTATGATTCATCTCCACAAGATTCTTCTACTCAACTTGTTCCGTCAAACAACAATGATGCTGTGTACTACTCCAACTGCAATGATGATGACGATGATGACTTTAATACGTTGAATCAGGGACTTGCTCTTATTGCTCGCGCTTTCAGCAAATTCTCTAACAAAACAAACAACCGTCAACGTTCATCTTCTAATACCAGGAATCAAGCTGTTGTCAATGATGGAAGAGTGGAAATTCAGAATCGTAACTATGGTAGATCCGGTTCAGGAAGTTCTTTAGGAAATTATGGGAATGGTCAGAGGTTTGGTAATAATGGAGGGTTCAGGAACAACTCAGGATCTTCTCAACAAAGGTCTGACTCAGTTGCTACAAGGAACTCCAACTCAGGGAATGCAGTTTAGTGCTACAATTGTAATGAACAAGGTCATATTGCTACAGCATGTCCCAAAACGAGAACTCGGGGTAGTAAGTTTCACAAGCAGGCATTACTCATGGCTCTTCAAGATGAAAAAGATGGACATTTCCCTGAACAGGACAACAACTTCATGGCCAAGGTGAACAACGATGATGACATGGAAGATCTGGAAGCCAATGCTGCTGTGATGCTTATGGCCAACATGCAGGAACTTAAGCTCAATGATTCAGGTCCAGTGTATGACACTGACGGCTTGTCTCAGGTACATGACCTCAATGAATGCTTTATTAATGAAATAGTCTCACCTTCTGCTTATGAATCAGATATGGCGCAAGTTGTTCCATCTAAATCATCTTCATCATCTCATAAAGATGAACAAATAAACACAGTTGTCATATTCGATGATGACACAGTTGTTTCATTTGATGATCCTATTGAGAATGATAAACATGATCATTTCGAACAACATGAACCATCATTTAATCCAGACCCTGATCTCATATTGTTATCTAAACAACTGGATGCTCAACAATTGCAAATAATAAAATGCAACGAGAAAAACAAAGTTTTGAAAGAACAAAATGCGTCACTTGCAAGAGATATTGAATGTTATAAAATTCAGCTTTCTAATCAGGAAGACAAGATTAAAAATGCAAAAAGTTTTGAAAAAGCTTTTCACGATTCATACAACAAAGAACAAGATCTTCAACGCAAAATGCAAGATTTAATCGAGTCAAACGGAAAGTTGATTTCAAAACTCGAAAGTGAAAAGAGTGAATTGAAAATGCAAGTTGAACGTCTTCAAACAGAACTTTCAAAAACAGAAACAGAATTGTCAAGTTGTCAAAAGGATTTTTGTGAACATAAAATACAAAAAAGGAAGTATATAGATGACTTACTCGGCGATATTGTTGATCTTGAAAAACAACTGAAAGAATTTCGTAACATTGTTTACAAACACGGGAACTCTGTCACAACAATTCAGAAATTTACTTTAAAACCGAGACCCAGTACAGGATTTGCACTTGGCGATTACAATTCAATGTTTCTTCACAATGCATTCAAAGATATTCCTAAAATTTACAGTATGGATTATTTGCTTGATGATACAATTGTGCGTGCTGTTGTTTTTGATACTGAGGAAGAAGAAGAACTTGAAGACGAGAGTCGGTCAAAAATGAGTAATGTTCAATATTGCACACCATATGACTATTCAAAAAATCCAATTAAGTTTGTTACTCAAAAGGATTTACCTGAGAAATCATGGTTTATCGAAGAGTCATATGTTTCATCTCACAATGAGGCCCCTGTCCAAACTGTAGCACAAATAAATGGTCCTTTACCATCATCCGGTGAACTTTCACCCTTACCAAATAGTGTTCGTGTCTTAAATTATTTCAAAACTTTTATGGAAGACATCAAAATTTTGGAGGAGACAATTGAACGCAATTCTGAAATAAAAATTGAAACGTTTCAATCCGCTTACGAGCGCGAAAAGAGAGATATTTTTCAAAAACAAATGTTGCCAATTGTCAAACACCTCCGTCTCTGTGCTACACGTTGGGATCAGGAACTTCAAAAGGAGGTCAAACATATGATAAACGTTTTCAATGAAAATAAAAATGAAATTTTAGTTCAAAAGCAAAGAACTAGAGTTTTCAAAAATGATGCTGATCGACTCTTAGAACAAGTTCTCAATGCTGATATTTTGTCTGTTATCATGAATGATCTCTATAATTCTGGTACTTCTATGCTTAAGCATGATCATTGTGTTGATAATAACTTGTTGCATGTGGAAATTGAGACACTGAAACATGAGAATGACAATCTGAGGAAAACGAATGATGATGTGACAAAACAGTTTTCAAAAGAAATTTGTCAACTCAAACAAAGGCTTGAATGGTGTCAAGCTCAGAGTCTTAAAAAGGAATTGAAACTTCAAAGTCAAAATATTTCTAACTCTTGTCAGCTTTGCAAAAACAATGAGTCTTTCAAAAGTTTGTGTCTCAAATACGAGAAAGAAATTGTGGACTTAAAAATTGAAAAGAGTATGACGATATCCCACAAAGACTTGATGACAATGATAAGAACACGTTCAAAAATGAAGATACTCTCAGAGTCATCAAGATACTCGACACCAGCACACGCAAGCAAGGGAAGAAACTTCCCGATTGTCTCTTGAATGGCAAAGTGAAGGCTTGCACGAATTACAAGTATTACGAACAAGCTCTTAAGGATGACAAAGTTGGTTTCTTGGACGAAGCTCTTACGCACGTATATATAACTATATAAGTGCGTATATATAACTATATAAGTGCGTATATTAAAAATAAAACGATCACGAGTAATAATATAATAACGAGACGATGTATATTATACTATGAAAGTAGTATAATAAATGTCGGGTACGCTATTATGATTAAACAAATATAAATGACGATATAATTATAATGTTGGGTGTTAAATTAAATGAACCACCTTTTGGAAAATAAAAAGAGAAACTAACGAGTTATATGAGATCGTGGTCACTTGAGTCCAAGTGGGTTATATTATTTATTTTATGACTCTTTGTGCTTGTCACGGATATGTGGCATTAATACATTCACTTTCTATAACTACGTAACTTATTTAATTGACGGATTAAATGAGAACTATTTAGTTATATAAAATGAGTATATTAATGGGCATTGTATCCTACGACGCCCATAGGTTGTGGTATGTGTACAGGAATAATAAATTTCTAAATATCTCGCGAGGTTTGCTAAATTGACGAATTTGGTAAGCTTGACGATATATCCAGGGAATTTATTAAACTTTGATACTTACCATATAGTACTATACGTGCTATGTGATTTAGGTTTTCGGTATAATCTTGGAGTGATATATTAAGTAAATAAATATGGGGCATTACCAAATCGACGGGTTTGATAAACTTCGGTGATTTATTTAAATAATATATTGGACTAATATTAGACCTATATATGGTTTTATTATTCTTTTTCATTGTGGCTTCTTGTTATGAGTTGTGTCGACCCTCCACCCGCATGGATACCAAACGCCAAACCCCAAACTAATACGAAAATAATACGAGAAATGGATTTTGGAAAGTAAAATGGATTACGTTCAGGATTGGAAATATTTGATTTTGAGGAAATAATTCTGAAAATAGTTTATATTGTTAGGAAGTGCCGAGTCCGTAGTTGCTGTCTTTTGAGTTGCTATACATCTTACTTCTACCGAATTCTTTCTGCTGATTTCTAGACTTGAGGTGAGTCATAGCCCCACTTTTTACTCTTGAACTTTGTTTTCAATAGTTGGGGTGAGAAACGTGTAAATTATTTTATGTGGACTATTATCGCTTTTGTTTTCTCAAAACTTGCAATACTATGGAACTAGGATATTACGTCAACCTTAGTCACATAGTGAATCATCGCGTGTGGACTAAATATGGTTAGGCGAATGTTACATCAACCTTAGTCACATAGTGAACCATCGCGTGTGGAGTAGATTTGGTTAGATGAGTTACATCAACCCTAGTCACATAGTGAACCATCGCGTGTGGACTAAATATGGTTGGATAATGAGAATGGCTTATTTGAGGATTTTGTGGATGAACTATAGTGTGCACCTATAGGATTTTGCGTTGAGGATTGAGGCCTAGTCTAGCTAGTAAGCGTTTTGCGTATATGTCCACTTGATTTGATATTGAATATAAACCTATGATTTCACCAGCGAAAGCTGACTTTTAGCACGTTTTCTCAGGTAATTAAGTAATGACTTTAGATGCTTGGATTGGAGGCTTGGCTTGGCAATGCGGTTAAGGATCTATTTTTCTAGAACTCTGATACGTATTTGTGGACCTACTTTAATTTC
This sequence comes from Artemisia argyi, assembly GCA_030686995.1. Taxonomy (NCBI): domain Eukaryota; kingdom Viridiplantae; phylum Streptophyta; class Magnoliopsida; order Asterales; family Asteraceae; genus Artemisia; species Artemisia argyi. The sequence continues at coordinate 210,230,929 of CM060685.1, forward strand.
TTTTGGGCCTTACTTTGGATAAAATTGGGATGAATATAAACTTTAAAACCCTGTTTGGTTGTGTTTTACTTATGTTTGCTTTATCTCGTTCTTTTATGTCTTGTGTTGGATACCAATCCCCGTAGCACCCCGAAAGCTTGTTGAGTCTTCCGTTGTACCAAATTTTGGGGGTGTTACACTAGCAAATATCCCCTCCATTTTTGCAAAGCCAATATCACTGCAAGCAATTCCTTTTCATATGCTGATATCGATTGATGTTTTGGGACCAAAGTCTTACTGAGAAAGGCTATTGGATGATTTCCTTGTTGTAACACAGCTCCAATTCCATAACCAGAGGCATCAGTCTCAATAGTAAACATCTCTTGGAAGTTTGGCAATGCTAACACTGGAGCTTCTGTCATAACTTTCTTAAGTTGTTCAAAGGCAATTTGTGCTTCAGGACTCCAAGAGAAAGCATTCTTCTTTAGAAGAGTTGTCAAAGGATGACTAATACTAGCATAACCCCTGATGAATCTTCTATAGTAACCAGTGAGACCAAGAAAACCTCTCAATTGTTTAATGTTGGTAGGAACAGGCCATGACTGCATAGTTTGGATCTTATTGGAATCAGTACCCACACCCTTTGCTGAAATTATGTGACCCAAGTACTCTACCTGATCTGTTCCAAACACACACTTACTTTGCTTAGCATACAATGTATTTTGTCTCATAGCTTGCAAAACTTGCCTGAGATGAACAATGTGATCTGCTAATAAAGGACTGTAGACCAATATGTCATCAAAGAAAACTAATGTGAATTTCCTCAAGAAGGCTTTGAACACTGTAACACCCCGCCTTATAGACCACAATATTGTCCGCTTTGCCCGAAGGCTCATGGCTTTGTTCTTGTGGCCCTCATGTGAAGACTTCCCGGCAGGTCACCCAAGCCAGTACTACTCTCACATGAGCACGCTTAACCGTATGGCCGATTAACCGTTCCACCACAAAACGCGTTGTGTCATATAAGGCGAATGTTAACATATATGTCCCAGCATCACTCCAAGTCACAGCCAATGTGGGATTTGACTGGGGTATTACATTCACCCCCCGTAGGGACTCATCGTCCCCGATGAAGTTTGCCCCACATCCCGAACGGCTTGGAGTGGCTCTGATACCATCTGTAACACCCCGCCTTATAGACCACAATATTGTCCGCTTTGCCCGAAGGCTCACGGCTTTGTTCTTGTGGCCCTCATGTGAAGACTTTCCGGTCGGTCACCCAAGCCAGTACTACTCTCACATGAGCACGCTTAACCGTATGGCCGATTAACCGTTCCACCACAAAACGCGTTGTGTCATATAAGGCGAATGTTAACATATATGTCCCAGCATCACTCCAAGGCACAGCCAATGTGGGATTTGACTGGGTATTACAAACACAGAATTCATTAAGGATTGAAAAGTTGATGGAGCATTAGTAAGACCAAAAGGCATGACCACAAATTCATAATGGCCATCATGAGACTTGAAAGCTGTTTTAGGAATGTCCTGCTCACACATTCTGATCTGATGGTAACCACTTCTTAAATCAAATTTTGAGAAGATCACTGCCCCATGTAGCTCATCTATGAATTCTTCTATGACAGGGATTGGAAACTTATCTTTAATGGTGTTTTTGTTGAGTTGTCTATAATCTATACACATTCTCCATGACCCATCTTTCTTTTTAACTAGGCCAATTGGTGAAGAGAATGGACTGTGACTTGGTCTAATTACCCCTGACTCAAGCAATTCATTCACCATATTTTCAATTACATCTTTCTGGGTTGGGGGATATCTATAAGGCCTGATATTAATCACATTTGCTTCATCTTTCAATGGAATTTGATGATCAAAACTCCTCTGTGGTGGCAACTCCTTAGGAATAGCAAACACATCATCAAACTCTTGTAACAACAATTCTAATTCAGGATTCATCTCACTTTTTGGAACCTCAGTTGTTTGCATCAAATTAAGTGAACCAGAGGGCCAAACACAACTGATTGAAGGTAGGTACATTCCACTGCTCATCTGTTTACTCAAAGTCTTGTCAGTCATCCATTGCAACTCAGATTGCTTAGTTCCTCTTAGACAAACTTTTCTACCCTCATACATGAATTTCATTACTAAATCCTTAAAGTTCCAGTTAATAGTACCCAGTGTAGACAACCACTGGATTCCTAAAACCGTTTCACAACCTCCCAATGGAAGAAGCATGACATCAGTACAAAATTTTTGCCCATGAATCTCTCACTTGAAATCATATACCATATACTGACTCACCATTTTACTACCACCAGCCACAATAACTTGAAGAGGACAAGTTTTTGTCAATTTGCAGCCTAATTTCTTAGCAGTAAAAATGTCCAAAAACTTGTGAGTACTACCAGTGTCTAATAACAAATGTAATGAATGTTTACCCAAACTTCCTTTTACCCTCATAGTGTTATAAGTAGGGATTCCAGTCAAAGCATTCAATGAAATCTGTGGGTGACACTCTGTCACAACTCACCATTTCAGGTCATTTCCCGAACTTTGGAAAAATACTATTCATCAAACACTATTCATCAAAACACTATTCATCAGTTTACTATTCATCTTTTTTGGTGTCAGTTTGACATTCCGAGAAGCATTCAGAAAAATTACTATTCACTAAACACTATTCATTGCCGGAAAAGTTTTTACTATTCACTTGCATTAATCATTTCATCGTAAATTTAGTTTACGGGTATTCAAATTCGCGTAACCGTGTGGGTTTAGGTGCGAATTCATTGCATTATCAGTAAGGACACTGCATATGGATTAGAGACAGTCTGCATATCATCAGTAGGTCATTTACATGTTATACCACTCTTAGGATTTTCAAATTTGTATATTTGATACATTTAACGTTTTCCTTATAATTATTTATAATTAAACGTTAACACCCGGTTTATAAACACGACGAATATATCTAAATATTCCCACAATGGTCTCGACATATTTTTATATCCATTATAACATCATAAAAGTTATTACATTCATTTACCCAGTATTTTGGAATTTTACGTTTTCCAGTTCAGCGTTTTACGCGAATTACGCGTTTTTAACCCGCGTTTCCAGTTTTAACAACGTTCAAGCAACCCGATGGAACTTACCATTCATTTTTATTTTATTATGGAGTATTTTGACAAGTTTAGTCATTCTTTCAAGTTTCATATTTTTACGATGCCCGAATTTACGTTTCGCGGTTTAAAACTTTACATTTTGCGATTAACGGAACCAAAACAGACTCCGTGAACTAGATTACCAAGCTTCCCACACACATTTAACTAACATGTGCAGCCCCCCCCCCCCTCATTAGTCTTCACATTGACCATATAATTACAAGTATGCCATTGAAATTAGATAATATTTACCAAAAACCTCCAAAACATAACACTTGATAATTTCATGAATCAAAAAGCTCATCTCATCTCTTCCATCTTCATAAGCCACGACCCAAATAAGATCCAAAACCATAATCGAAGATCAAGTGAAGTTTTTCCAAAAGTTAAAGCATCAAAGTTGTTCATTTTGCTTTCCTAATCAAGAATCATACCACAAAAACACAAGTAATCCAAGGTTTCTAATCATCTCATCACCTATTATTTCAAAGTGAGTATTCAAAATTATTTTCATGTTTTCATCTAATTAACATATGTATCTTATGGTATTCATGCTTAATTTCATGCACAAACTAGTTATACCACTTTATTTTTGTATACTTTTTGAACATACAAACCCTTGATTGTGATTTAGGTGTTCCCTTGTTAAATTAACTTGATTACTAGTCATTACGAACCCATGGCACCCTAAGAAGGTGTATGGTAGGATTAGTATAGATTTGTGGAGTTTGCAAGAGATTTGGTTGATGTAGAAACTAGTTTTGAACTTTAGAAATGGTTTTGTAACAAGTAAATATACCTACTGTCCCATTTTGTTAAATTCTGGAAAATCAGTAAATACAAAGGAAACTTTGGCAAAATTTTTAGAAAATACTTTCGAAAACGAATCCGTAGGCGAAAGAACGAATTAAAAAGAGTTTATAACGAAGAAGTTATGATTTTTGCAAGTTTATTGACGAAAACTATTTTCCGGAAAAATACATGCTGTTGGACGTTTTTCGTCGGACAAAAAGAGGCTTTAGACGTAACCCGGAGGAGCCAAGCTTCCCAAAATATATTACTACATACTAAAACGTAACCGTGGATATAAAGAACAAGTAAAATGGGCTTATAACGACAAAGATATTCACGTTTCAATATCGGCAAAAATCCTCTATAATTGGCAGCTTTTAGAAATAATAATATTAACACTACGTAGTACTAAATTCTAGATTTTCTAGAAATATTAATCAAGTACCCAAATTCATAACTAATGAAGTATTAGTGATTACAAGTATATTTTTATCACTACAAGGCGTTATTTCAAGGATTTCAAACCGAGGATTTCAAAACTAACATTGACACATACGATATATATATATATATATATATAAGTATATATATTGCAACTAGCTTTATTTTTCTAATAGCTATATTTTTCCTAATTCTTGGAATACATATATTTTTGATAACAACAAGTATTTTTTTCAAAGAGTAGAGTGGTATAGGAAACATGTGCATGGACATTCATAACATCATTTCATGATCTAAAGTAGATCGTTCATCATTCATATTAGGTTGCGGCTAGTGTGCGCGCCTTGTTTTTCAGCTCATTACATGTTTATGGTACCATCATATCAGGTGAGTCATAGCCCCACTTTTACTGGTTTAATTACTTTATAAACTCTTTGGGGGAGATACATGCTTCAATACTTTTTCTATGCCTTTATACGATTTGAATTACTTATGGGGAAGAATACACTGCTTGAATTATTTTGTACAATGCCAAAGTATTACAAATTTCATACATTGCTTAAGTTTCCTTATTACTACCAAGTTAAGTCCCCTTTATTATCATGGACCGTTAATTTTAGTGCTAAGCGAGAGTGAGTGAATAGATCTATTGAGGGTGACGCCTCCATTCGCGTTTGGGTTGCTCCAACGGGACGAATGCATTTCATGTCTTATCAAATTGAGTGCCTAGTAAACACTCTGTTGGGGCCATTACTATGTCTAGCTTCGGGGTCATGAACTTAAGAGACAATGTAGCATTTTTGACATTTTTGTCGGTTTACTTTATACTTGTGGCTATTGTACATACGAAATTACTTATGGAATTACGATACTTTTCCACCACTATTATTACTGGATTACGATGCTTTTGCATCAATCTTATTACTTTTGTTTACACAAACCAAACATATTACATTTGGCAGTGGGTTGTAAACACACAGGTTACAAGTCTCTTATGGCGGGACTTGGAACTGAGTGGATTTACGATGCCTTTGCTGGGACAATCTTCATTCATATGCATTACATTCTTTTTCACAAGACTCTATGAACTCACCAACCATTGTGTTGACACTTTAGCATGTATTTTCAGGTTTTAAGCAATGGCACGCTACAGGAGGTTTTGGCAGGGTATGGCATGGTCATAGAAGACTCTGATTTTTCATAAGGGGACCGTTCTAAATTATTTTTAGGGCCTACTTCCGCACTATTTTTGACAATGTAAATTCAACATTTTTGATTAATCTATTTTATTCTAAATGATTCAAGTGAAAACCATTTTGTACTTGTGTTGTGGTACCAATTGAGTTACACCCCAGCTACACGTATGCTTCCACTGGACCCGATTTTGGGGGTGTGACAGATTGGCATCAGAGCTTTGGCTATAGCGAACTAAGTGTTTTTAAAACCTAGACTATAGCTACTTTCAAGAAAACTTAACCCTGTGACCGTCACGTGCCTGCCTGCCAAGCTGAAGCCTCATTTGTGGTTAGTTGCTGACATAGGTGATGTGATTTGTGTCTCATTATCTGATATATTATATTCATTTACTATAGTTGATTACCATAATTGTCTTTCATATAAGCATGTTCACGTATCATATATGTCATCGTGTTATGTTTTTCCTTGCATAGTTTCATCATTTGACATCGAGTTTGGTCATTTACTTTTGTCTTTTAGAACGTCTTGGTATTTGTGAAGGACATAGTCTTAGTATAACTGAGCTGAGTATTTCAAAATTCATGGAACCTCGGTGGAATATAGACTGGTCATCTATATTCAACCCGGGATAGTGAGATATAGGCTGACCACCTGTAACACCCCGCCTTACGCAGACCACAATATTGTCCGCTTTGCCCGCAGGCTTACGGCTTTGTTTTTGTGGTCTGCGTAAGGCGGGGTGTTACAAGTGGTATCAGAGCCACTCCTGAGCCCGTTCGGGGATGGTGGGGCAAACCTCATCGAGGACGATGAGTCCCTAAGGGGGGGTGATTGTAACACCCTAGGCAAATCCCACATCGGCTGTGGCCTGGAGAGATGTTGGGCTCATAAGATAACATTCGCCTTACAATGACACAACGCGTTTTGTGGTCTACTGCGTGTGGGGTTCTTAAGAACTGGCAGTTAAGCGTGCTCATGTGAGGGTAGCACTGGTATGGGTGACCTGCCAGGAAGTCTTCAAATGAGGCCACAAAAACAAAGGCGTGAGCATGCGGGCAAAGCGGACAATATTGTGGTCTGCGTAAGGCAGGGTGTTACAAGATTGTAACACCCTAGGCAAATCCCACATCGGCTGTGGCCTGGAGTGATGCTGGGATATAAGGATAACATTCGCCTTATCAGACACAACGCGTTTTGTAGTCTACTGCGTGTGGGGTTCTTAGGAACTTGCAGTTAAGCGTGCTCATGTGAGGGTAGCACTGGTATGGGTGACCTGCCGGGAAGTCTTCAAATGAGGCCACAAAAACAAAGCCGTGAGCGTACGGGCAAAGCGGACAATATTGTGGTCTGCGTAAGGCGGGGTATTACAAGTGGTATCAGAGCCACTCCTGAGCCGTTCGGGATGGTGGGGCAAACCTCATCGAGGACGATGAGTCCCTAAGGGGGGGGGGGGGTGATTGTAACACCCTAGGCAAATCCCACATCGGCTGTGGCCTGGAGAGATGCTGGGCTCATAAGACTTGTAACACCCCGCCTTACGCAGACCACAATATTGTCCGCTTTGCCCGCAGGCTCACGGCTTTGTTTTTGTGGCCTCATTTGAAGACTTCCCGGCAGGTCACCCATACCAGTGCTACCCTCACATGAGCACGCTTAACTGCCAATTCCTAAGAACCCCACACGCAGTAGACCACAAAACGTGTTGTGTCATTGTAAGGCGAATGTTATCTTATGAGCCCAACATCTCTCCAGGCCACAGCCGATGTGGGATTTGCCTAGGCTGTTACACCACCTATGTCTGACTCAGAAATGAATTTTGCAACACTGAGAATGGTTATAATAAAATTTTGTCTGGATTGAATCCTTCACTCATTTTCCAAATGTTTCATGCATGTGTGTGCATACCCTCGTTGTCAGAACATTCATACTTTTCTTCACCTCGTGAACCGCCGCTTGGAAGCATGTCAATTGATCATTTCATTTCATGAACATTTACGTCTATGCACAATACACTTACATCACAGTATTTTATGTTATCACAATCTCATTTTGTCGCAGTTGTCACAGTCTCTTCCCTTCTCACCATCATTATCATTTCCTTTCTTCATCCCTATATATATATAAGGAATTAGCTTACACTCTATAGATTCCGATGTCACTCATTACTCACTATTCCCAATATTGATAAGTGGATATTATCAATGACCTCCCTAGGAAAGACTTTCCATACCATCTATAAGGAGAATCCCTTGGTACATTAAGATCATTCAAAACTCAACAGAAATCTCAGGATATCACAAAACTATTCGAACCACTATCACTGTCCTGATCACCAAAAATTCTATCATCTAGAAAGTATTGGCTTGACTGAATTACAGGATTATTTTCGATACGAGTGCTCACTAAGCCACACCATAGAGATAAATCCAACCTCTTAACCGAGACTATAGATTGAACATGTCCTCACCAATAGACTTTATCCAAACATGTTAGACACCTATGCCTTTGTGCAGACATACATACCTGACTATTTTATTCTCTTAATACTTTCACTTTTAACTGGAATTTTTCTCCAAACTACAGTTATAAAAAACATATATCTTGTAAGAAATACTTTTCTGAGACACTTATTTTGATAAGCAAATTCCTTTTGGTTAATCCTTTACAAAACTATTGAATTGTTAGGAAATTTTAAACATCGATCTTTGGTAAACCATATTATCCACCTTATATTGAAAACTGTCCTATCTTGCATAACTATTAAATTTTGAAACATCAAGAAAAATGTTACTTGGAGAACCGTTTGCTTAAACTTGTAGATTCATTTATTCGGGGAAGGTTTATGAACAAAACACAATCTCAAAACAAACTTTGAAAAATCAATCACTATATTACATCACTTATACATTTAGGATTTGGTGATTTAATGACATTGAGCTTGGGGAAAATCGTAGTAATGGAGACTAAACACCGTAGGTGGAGAGAGACTCAATTCATGACATCCTGCGGAGGATCACAACCTTATCCTAATCCTAATCTATTATTTTCAACAACACCCTTTGACAGACTTAACCTTGTAAGTTTTTCCACAAGATTCATGATATCCATTTCAATTATTCCTAATAGAGGAATTTAATTCACCTCAAACTCCTAGCGATTTCATTAAGATTCCATTGGAACCACACCACCTATCATCTGCGGACCAATGGTCAGAAATTTGAGATAGATTCAAACATAGAGAGATATGCCCAAATAAGGTGTGATTGATTCTGGAAATGGTTGGGCTGACCATTTGCTATAAATCGGATTCATTGACAACAATAGCTATCACAAGATTCCAAAGACAACACCATTGAGACACAATTCATAAACATGGAGAGATAAACCCGATATACACTGGACCATGTAATATTTCAAACAGAGTAGGCCTAGTGGCCGTCATACTTGAGCCTTGTTAGAGAACAACAGGATTACACAACCACGTATTATCATCTTTTCAGATTAGTCACTCATAATCCCATTTGGAAAGGAATCCAACCCCAAAGTCAAACATAAACCTTGCAGGAGAAAAAATAGAAATCATGGACCGAGAGGTCAAACAGTTGAAGCAGAGTCGAATTCCTATCGTTAGAGTTCGCTGGAATTCTCGAATATCATCACCTTTTCACCAATATATTTTCAGAGACCAACATAAACTGAACTTCGGGATGAAGTTCCTGTTAGAGGGGAAGACTCTCACAACTCACCATTTCAGGTCATTTCCCGAACTTTGGAAAAACACTATTCATTAGACACTATTCATCAAAACACTATTCATCAGTTTAATATTCATCATTTTTTGTGTCAGTTTGACATTCCGAGAAGCATTCAGAAAAATTACTATTCACTAAACACTATTCATTGCCGGAAAAGTTTTCACTATTCACTTGCATTACTCATTTCATCGTAAATTTAGTTTACGGGTATTCAAATTCGCGTAACCGTATGGGTTTAGGTGCGAATTCATTTCATTATCAGTAAGGACACTGCATACGGACTAGAGACATTCTGCAAATCATCAGTAGGTCATTTACATGTTATACCACTCTTAGGATTTTCAAATTTGTATATTTGATACATTTAACGTTTTCCTTATATTTATTTATAATTAAACGTTAACACCCGGTTTATAAACACGACGAATATATCTAAATATTCCCACAATGGTCTCGACATATTTTTATATCCATTATAACATCATAAAAGTTATTACATTCATTTACCCAGTATTTTGGAATTTTACGTTTTCTAGTTCAGCGTTTTACGTGAATTACGCGTTTTTAACCCGCGTTTCCAGTTTTAACAACGTTCAAGCAACCCGATGGAACTTACCATTCATTTTTATTTTATTATGGAGTATTTTGACAAGTTTAGTCATTCTTTCAAGTTTCATATTTTTACGTTGCCCGAATTTACGTTTCGCGGTTTAAAACTTTACGTTTTGCGATTAACGGAACCAAAACCGACTCCGTGAACTAGATTACCAAGCTTCCCACACACATTTAACTAACATGTGCAGTCCCCCCCCCCCTCCTCATTAGTCTTCACATTGACCATATAACAAGTATGCCATTGAAATTAGATAATATTTACCAAAAACCTCCAAAACATAACACTTGATAATTTCATGAATCAAAAAGCTCATCTCATCTCTTCCATCTTCATAAGCCACGACCCAAATAAGATCCAAAACCATAATCCAAGATCAAGTGAAGTTTTTCCAAAAGTTAAAGCATCAAAGTTGTTCATTTTGCTTTCCTAATCAAGAATCATACCACAAAAACACAAGTAATCCAAGGTTTCTAATCATCTCATCACCTATTATTTCAAAGTGAGTATTCAAAATTATTTTCATGTTTTCATCTAATTAACATATGTATCATATGGTATTCATGCTTAATTTCATGCACAAACTAGTTATACCACTTTATTTTCGTATACTTTTTGAACATACAAACCCTTGATTGTGATTTAGGTGTTCCCTTGTTAAATTAACTTGATTACTAGTCTTTACGAACCCATGGCACCCTAAGAAGGTGTATGGTAGGATTAGTATAGATTTGTGGAGTTTGCAAGAGATTTGGTTGATGTAGAAACTAGTTTTGAACTTTAGAAATGGTTTCGTAACAAGTAAATATACCTACTGTCCCATTTTGTTAAATTCTGGAAAATCAGTAAATACAAAGGAAACTTTGGCAAAATTTTTAGAAAATACTTTCAAAAAAGAATCCGTAGGCGAAAGAACGAATTAAAAAGAGTTTATAACGAAGAAGTTATAATTTTTGCAAGTTTATTGACGAAAACTATTTTCCGGAAAAATATATGCTGTTGGACGTTTTTCGTCGGACAAAAAGAGGGTTTAGACGTAACCCGGAGGAGCCAAGCTTTCCAAAATATATTACTACATACTAAGACGTAACCGTGGATATAAAGAACAAGTAAAACGGGCTTATAACGACAAAGATATTCACGTTTCAATATCGGCAAAAATCCACTATAATTGGCAGCTTTTAGAAATAATAATATTAACACTACGTAGTACTAAATTCTAGATTTTCTAGAAATATTAACCAAGTACCCAAATTCATAACTAATGAAGTATTAGTGATTACAAGTATATTTTTATCACTACAAGGCGTTATTTCAAGGATTTCAAACCGAGGATTTCAACACTAACATTGACACATACGATATATATATAAGTATATATATTGCAACTAGCTTTATTTTTCTAATAGCTATATTTTTCCTAATTCTTGGAATATATATATTTTTGATAACAACAAGTATTTTTTTCAAAGAGTAGAGTGGTATAGGAAACATGTGCATGGACATTCATCACATCATTTCGTGATCTAAAGTAGATCGTTCATCATTCATATTAGGTTGCGGCTAGTGTGCGTGCCTTGTTTTTCAGCTCATTACATGTTCATGGTACCATCATATCAGGTGAGTCATAGCCCCACTTTTACTGGTTTAATTACTTTATCAACTCTTTGGGGGAGATACATGCTTCAATACTTTTTCTATGCCTTTATACGATTTGAATTACTTATGGGGAAGAATACACTGCTTGAATTATTTTGTACAATGCCAAAGTATTACAAATTCCATACATTGCTTAAGTTTCCTTATTACTACCAAGTTAAGTCCCCTGTATTATCATGGACCGTTAATTTTAATGCTAAGCGAGAGTGAGTGAATAGATCTATTGAGGGTGACGCCTCCATTCGCGTTTGGGTTGCTCCAACGGGACGAATGCATTTCATGTCTTATCAAATTGAGTGCCTAGTAAACACTCTGTTGGGGCCATTACTATGTCTAGCTTCGGGGTCATGAGCTTAAGAGACAATGTAGCATTTTTGACATTTTTGTTAGTTTACTTTATACTTGTGGCTATTGTACATACGGAATTACTTATGGAATTACGATACTTTTCCACCACTATTATTACTGGATTACGATGCTTTTGCATCAATCTTATTACTTTTGTTTACACAAACCAAACATATTACATTTGGCTGTGGGTTGTAAACACACAGGTTACAAGTCTCTTATGGCGGGACTTGGAACTGAGTGGATTTACGATGCCTTTGCTGGGACAATCTTCATTCATATGCATTACATTCTTTTTCACAAGACTCTATGAACTCACCAACCATTGTGTTGACACTTTAGCATGTATTTTCAGGTTTTAAGCAATGGCACGCTACAGGAGGTTTTGGCAGGGTATGGCATGGTCATAGAAGACTCTGATTTTTCATAAGGGGACCGTTCTAAATTATTTTTAGGGCCTACTTCCGCACTATTTTTGACAATGTAAATTCAACATTTTTGATTAATCAATTTTATTCTAAATGATTCAAGTGAAAACCATTTTGTAGTTGAGTTGTGGTACCATTTGAGTTACACCCCAGCTACACGTATGCTTCCGCTGGACCCGATTTTGGGGGTGTGACACACTCACTCCTCAAAAGCTCATGTTCATCATAATCTTGTCCTTCCATCTCATGCATAGTTTCTTCTAGACTTAAATCCTCATCTTCATCATAAGGAGAGATTTCTAAAGCAAACATTTGACCACTACATTTATGCCCAGGGGTATACTTCTGATCACAATAAAACACTGATTCTTGGATCTTTTTTCAGCCAATTCCTTTTGAGTCAACTGTTTCCTAGGCATATTATTATCTGATACAGGGTGTTTGGTAATAGTTTGTGTATTTGGTGCAGGTAAAGCCATGGTGTTTGGTCTGGTTGGATAATTTACATTCCTATTAGCAAAATAAGTGGAAGTACTATTAGGGGTTGGTGATTGATCCTAAACGGTCAACTAAATTAACCAGGTCAATGGTCAACCAAGTCAAACGTCTCAGACCAAATCTCCAAGGAGTACAGTGGTTTCCCCGGGTCATTATGAACGGTTACGTGAAAGTCAGCTACTTAAAAACGGTTAATATCTAAAAACGCGTACGTTTACATTTTGAATAACGTAAACGTACAAAATAAAACGTGAAACGTGAGAAATAAAATGACTACCGATATGAAAATTAACTTTTTACAATCCTAATGATATAAGAAAATTTTTAGAAAAAGAAAATTAATTTTTACACTATTTAATTATTTATTATTAATTAATTACTATTAATTAATTACTATTAATTAATTACTTTTAATTATTTAAAATACCCTAAAATACAAATAATTAGGAAATTAACCTAGAAAAATAAAATTTAAACTTGGAAAAATCTAAAATAATATAAAACTAATTTTCAAATAGAAAATATATTTTTAAGACTTTTTAAATAATTATTACTAATTAAAAACTAATTATTAATTAATTAAAACTAAATTAAATTAAGAAAAATAGCAAATGAACAGTGAAAAATATAAAACATTTTCTAAAATTATTTTATAACTATAAGAGCCTATGAAAATTATAAAAATGAGAATAACTTTTTAAATAAGCTGAAGATAAGCTAAAAAGCTTAAATAGAGGCTATCACTTTTGGTAATTTTGACTTTTTTTTGAAATTTTCTTTCTCAAATATATTTAAATACTTAAAATAACTAACTTTAAAAAAAGAACTTTGCTTAAATATCAAAAATAAGCACTTTGGGATCCAAAGTGCTTAACAGATTTGACTAATAAGCTAATTAGGACTTGGAATCTTTGGAAAAGCTAACCACAAGCTATCATATGGGAAAATAAGCTAAAACAGATATGTGGTAAGTTGAAATAAGACAATTGAAACTGAAACATACAAGAAATAATCTAATTTAAACCAATAAGCACTTCCACCCAATCCTGAGTACCAAAAAGGCCTGATTGGCTAAGTTTATGCCAATGTGGGGCCCACTAGGTGGTTTGGAAGCCCAAAACAAAAGTGAAACCTGAAAACTCAGCTCCTAGGCTTTCCAAAAAGCTAGAGAATAAGCTCTGGGGCCCACTAGATTGGTCAGGGGAGGGCATGGAAGGTTGGTATAAAAGCTGAGTTCTTAGCATTCCATAGGAATGGGACAAAGTAAAGGGGCATAACAGCCCTATCAAATGAGCTAATAAGAAAGAAATAAGACAAGACCCTTGAAGAGGAGCTTATTGGCTTTCCATAAAGCCAATAAGCAACCTGTGGGGCCCACTATGGAAGCAGATATAAAGCATTGAAAATGGGTGGAAACTGGGTGTCATGGTGCAGGGCACATACCTTGCCCTCCAGGTTACTTTGGGCAGGTGTGGGTCCCACAGGAAAAATTGCAAAAATAAAATAAGAGTGGGATTTAAAAGATTAGCTGGGGGCCTACAAGTCCTGAATATTTCAAGGCCTGAAGCCACACATAAAATTCTCTAAAATTCTTGCAACATTTGGTTTTTTCTGCCTAAGGGTAAATTGACTTTTGATGATTAAGGCTTACTTTGACTTTTTTTAACTTTGATTTATCTTAAATGACTGAAGTGGTAATAATAAATTATAATAAGACTTATTTAAGCTACAAATGAGGCGAAAAATGAACCACTTTTAGGGGGTCATTTAAGCCCGGAATTGAATTTATTTGATCAAATATTGCCCTAAATCGTTCCTTTTGTGATTTTAGGTACTTTGGGAGTGAATTCTAGAAAAGGAAGCAATTCAGACGTTTTTGGAGCATGAAAGTGAAGAAAACGGCAAAGACTTAATTTTCCATGCTGAGAACAGTACCTGACGGCGTCAAGAAGAAGATCATGACGGCGTCAAGAGTAAAATCCATGACGACCCAGTGAAAACCTGAAGGCGTCACAAGAAGGGCGTCAAGACTATTTTTGGTGACGGCCTGCATAAGGAGTATACATGACGGCGTCAGACCCAGATCTAGGCAGTCCGAGAAACTATTTGGCGGCGAGATGACGGCGTCAGACTTTTGTTCTTGACGCCGTCACCTATCAAAATCTATATATAGTTTTGTATTTTTCATTCATAAGGAGAGGAACTTGTGTGGAGAATACCAGGGCCGAACTTTGTAAACCCTAGGTCGTATTTTACAGTATTTTCAAGGGTTTTCACCCCTTGAATCCTTTCATGTTCAATTGAGATAAGTCTTCTTTCAATTCAATCAGTATGTCTATGTATTGTTTGAATTTATCTTATGCTTGTCTTGATTTCAACATGCTAGGCTAGATCTATCTTGTCTTTGCTTAGATGTAATGAAACCTAGATGTTAATTATGTGTTGATTACTTGTTTATAGTTGTATTGGATAAATGATTCAAATGTTAGGCTTAAGAAAACTGGCAGATCTCCATTGTGTAACATGCTTGAACGTCTTAGGAAACATGAACCAATGTGTACTAGGTTTTATTGGTTGTATTTAATGCATGAGCAAATTCTAGTGATCCCATGTTAGGAGCTTCTTAGCCGTCTCGACATAGGAGTGAAGTAGGCGCTCATAGGATTGGGGAAGTAAGTACGCCACCCCATGAATGGTATTAAGGAATACAATCTGTCATCCACGCAACTGTAACAAGTAATTAACATGTAAAAGATGTCTAGGGAGTAGTGAAATCTAAGTAAACACAATTCTCCCACATATTGCTCACAACTTTAGTTTAATTTAGTTTATTTTTGTTTTTTAGTATTTTATTTTGATTGCATCTTAGTAATTGGGTTAGTTGACTAGCAACTAATTCCGCCAAACTCCTTCAAAACCGAGATTTTTAATTACTTTCATAAAATATAAAAACACAAAAAGAATCATCCCTCATCTCTAGACCTAGTCTTTAGGTTTTCTAATCCTAGCGACACTATTCCTAGCTGAACGATCAATCCCCCGGTACTTGTCATTATACTATACTACATCGATCAGGTACACTGCCTGGTGGGGGTTGTAAGCTTCTCGAGATCCCTCGAGAGGTAAAGCCTGGTGCAATCCCTACGCTACCAAGTTTTTGGCGCCGCAGCCCGGGGAATTTTTATTGTCTAGGTTATAATCTCTTTTTATTAGGTCTACTTGCTAGATTCCTTTTTAGTAAGATTTTATTTTTATTTTTTAGGTTCTCTTTAGTCTAATTTATTTCTTCGTGTTTTTGTTCGTAACTCTTCGCCATCCGACATCATGGACAACGGTAACATCTTTGAACCCGTCATCCCACCACAACAAAACCCACCAGCAGATAACCAACCTCTTAGGCCCCGAACCCTAGGAGAGTATTCCCGACCTAGCCACCAAGGCTACCGAAACACCATTGAGCTCACCAAAGGAGCCAATGTGTCTCCCTTGCGATCCGACACCATCCGGTTGGTGCAAAGCGGATGTGCATTCCATGGACTTCGTTCCGAAGATCCAAATCAACATCTCAAGGACTTCCTTAAAATCATAGATTCTATAAACCTTGATGTTACAACTAGAGAGTCAACCCGATTACGCCTATTCCAATTCTCTCTACGTGATCAAGCTAGTCAATGGCTTAAACGTTTACCCGCGGGATCCATCACCTTATGGGATGATCTCACCACTCGTTTCCTTGCTTAATTTTTCCCACCGGGGAGAACTACTAAGCTTAGAAATGATATCTTGATGTTCCAACAACGTCAAGGTGAAACTCTATATGAAGCATGGACTCGATTCAAGGACTTACTCTAAAAAGTCCATCATCATGGCATAGGTCTTTGGCTCCAAGTCCAAATCTTCTATGACCATATCGATCTCTCCACAAGGTGAGCCATTGACCAATCGGCCGGTGGTAAGCTACGTGATCTAAGTGTGGAACAATCATGGGAACTCATAGAAGATCTTGCTCTCTATGACAACGAAAGTTGGAATGATCCCCGTGATTTGAACAAAACGGTCAAGGCAATATCTTTGCCTTCGAACAATTCTAGCACTCCCGACCGTAGGATCATGGAACCTGAGGACCAAGTCAAGTTTCTCATGAAATCTTATGAAGCTCCTAAGCCTTCAAGCCAAGTGAACAAAATCACTTCTTCACGCGAATTATGTAGTGGTCCCCATGACACTCGTGATTGTGTGGAACTCCCCGGAACAGCTTTTGTGGACTACGCATCCTCGCGTACCGACGAAGCGGGAGATAAGTGGTACACTTTCAAACCCGAGCCAAACCCTTACGGTGATTCCTACAAACCCTCTTAGAAGAATCACCCAAACCTTAGGTGGAAACAAAATCAAGCCAATTCTTCCAATCCACCTAATCACCAACCAAACGGTCCACCCTCCAACCGTACTTTCAACAACAATCCTTCTAACAACTATGGTAGTACCAACAATCTTGAAGGATTGATGTCTAAGTTCATGGCATCTCAAGAGGCTCGCATAGCTAGGTTTGAAGCCGAATTCAACCAACAACAAACGGAGATGACCAACAAGATAGACAACTTGTTGAAAGCCCTCAACAACCAAGCGTTGACTACACCTAGGAAGGACACTAGGGAAGCCAATACCGGAATCCAAACTAAGGACCCCTCGTCATCCAAACACGTCCACTTTGTCAATGTTGTCACCATTAAGCCAATAGATAAGGAGATAGAAGAAAGTGACAAAGATGAAGTTGAAGTAGAAACCGAGACTAGGGATGAAATTAGGGAAGTTGAGGTTAATAAGGGAGAAGAGTTAGAGGAAGTAGAAACTATAGAAGAGTACTTTGATAAGTTGCCCACCAAGGAAGAACGGGAATACCATAAGGATTTATTCGATGGCCCCGAGACACCATATATCCTTGGCACACCCCTTATCAAAATGGGAGACCCCTCTAACATCAACATACCATGCAACATCGGGCATATGCATATATGGAAAGCTTATATCGATCTTAGGTCCCCTATAAACATCATGACTAGGACTTATTATAATTGGGTAATGAAGAAACAACTTGGTTATAGGATGATGCCCAATAAGAATTTGATAAGTAATTTTGTTGGAAGAGTAAAGGGATTGCATGTGATTATAGGTAATTTCACATATGAGATCGATTTTATGATAGTAGAAGATACTCGCCCGGTGATAGATGATTGCCTAAGCCAAGTAGTATTCGGAAAACCATTTGTTGAGGCCACTAGGATGAGTTATGATCCGACTTTAGGGATAGTTAGGTTCAAGGAAGAGAATGATGAGATTGCCTACCAAATGCCCTACAAGATTGAGCAATACCGCCTCTTTTCTAATATAGAAAAGGAACATAAACAAGCAGCTTACTATATGAATGATGAGGATAGACATAGATGAGTAGAGTATGTGATGAATAGGATGCTTGGTTTCTACAAAGAATGCTTGCAATTAGGTCCGGAATACAAAACTGGTGTAGGAGATGACCTAGAGGATGGAAGCAACAATGAGGTCACGTAGTAACCCACGACCTTGAGTCTAGCTACAAGACTCGTAAATAAAGAAAAGCGCTTCTTGGGAGGCAACCCATGATTTTGTGTGATTTTTATCTTGTTTGTTTGTTATTTGCTTCCGTATGCATGCTTTATTTTTATTGTTGGTAGATCATGTTTCAAAACTAAAATAGTGAAAATACTTTACCTTGTTGTTTGGCCTAGTCTTAACTTCATCCAAAGGTATTTTTGCAAAAGATAAGTGTAAGGGGAAACCCCAAATATGTTTTTAAGAAACAAGACTGATCATGATTCTCCACAATATTAAGTGAACATGTATATTCGTATTTGTTAGAGTCAAATGCTTGTATCGAGTCATAATGATGTTTTGCAAGATTTTCCAGGAAGTAGGACCAAGTTTTTCCAGAAATTTTCCAGAAACTTAACATAAGATTTTCTGCAGGTCACTTCTGACGGCGTCACGAGTTTCCTCTTGACGGCGTCACGTGTAAAAATCTGGAAATTTTACCAGTTTTGTTTTTCTAACGGAGTCTTAAAGTTTTTGTTGAATTATTAGTTTTATAATCTCCATGAAATCTGCAAACATCATTCCACAAGCATTATATCTTATTTTGTTTTCTAGGATTTATTAGCATATGTAGATTGCCGCTAATTTTATGCGAGGTTGCCCTGTCTGTTTTCTCAGGTTTAACAGGTTGTGTATGACAAGAAGATGATTATTATTCTGGAAGGGAAGCTTTGATTGTTCATTTTCTTGGAGGAAGATCTAACCTGGCCACCTTACTATCCATACCGAGCGAATCAGGGGAGTATTTGATTTCATTCGTTTTACTTATTTCACTTTTACATTCTTTACTTGAACATTGGGGACAATGTTCATCCTAAGTGTAAGGGGAGGTAAAATGATGATACCTTACAAATACACTTTCGCTTGAGTTTGTTTGTTTAATAGTAGATGTGTAATAAAACTATGAGAAATACTTATTAGTGTAATTTTAGCACCAAATTTAAAATTTTTTACAACATTTAGGAGTGAAACTTTAGCCATAGCAAGCGTCTCATGGATAGGAGATTGTATGACTAGCACAAAACCGTATCATTCGGAAAAAATTTCCACCCAAATATATGAGGTTCGCCTTTAGATTTGATAGGAAAAGCATTTACTATTAGTGCTTATGAGTGTAGCGGTAGCATTTAGATTCTAGAACTTGCGTTAGTGATGCATCTCGAGACCGCTAGTGAGACTACATTCGTGTAGTAGGATTTACTACATGATAAGAGGCATTAGGATCACCCTTGTGTTAAACCCGTATCGTAATTACTTGACCATTTAAGTCATATAACTTGGCAAGTTAAGTCAATTAATTTTTCCCACACCATTAGCGTTGTACTCATTTTTAGTACAAGATACCCCTAGTACACCCCTCCGAGCCTATCTTTTCGTTTCTAACTTTAAGCATCTTACTTAAAGGAAGAATTTGTTACACCCCACTTAAATGTACACCCAAATCGCCTTAGCCTTGCGTGTATGCACTCATCTTTAGTGCATTATTGTTATTTGTTAAACCCTAAGTTAACTATCTAATTGATTACATGGTTGCTAAGTCGAGTCATATCCTTGTACATATTGTTTTGGGACCAATGGGACTCATGGGTGAAGTACTTATTTTATGGAGTAATGGGGAAGAACATCATATATTACCCCCATATGTACGTTAATCTTAAAAGTACTCCAAGTGTTTTGATTATCTTAATTCGAGTCTTTAGATTAGTTTATTGTAAAGTATGTAAAAATTCATGTGTAAGGGGAATTTACATTCCCTATGATGTATTATTTTGGATGGTAGGGTAAGAGTGTATGCAAAAAAAAAAAAAAAAAAAAAAAAAAAGAAAATAAAAAGAGAAAAAACATACGGGCTACCATCCCGTTTCATTCTATTTATGTTTTATGTTTTTGTTATTTTCATTTATTAGCTTAATTCCAGTCTAGTCTTGGCTTAGCAACGCCATATTGTACATGTAATTAACTAAGATTGTAAACTCGCCACCAGTAAAGACTGCCTATATCCAACAAAACCGTGTATTCCATATCCCTACACCTAACGTTACAACTCTTTAAAAAGACCTCTTTGATAGTTTATCCTAGGTGCTTACGCCATGTGGTGGAGGTTTGATCCTTTCCCAAGCCTATGGTAATCTATTTTGCTATGACAGGTAGTGAGAGATATTTTCCGTTTCCATATTGTGATATTACTTTATTACACCCGAGAGATGTGAGTATGTAAACACTATTTGTGAGGTGCTAGTGTATGACCTCCGTGCTTGTCTTTGGTCTTTAGTGGAACGATTATTTGTTGTAATTACTTTTATATTAGTGTTAAATGACCCCTAACTTGTATTTTGATTAGAATAAAAGCGCATTTGCTTGAGGACAAGCAAATCTCAAGTGTAAGGGTATATGATGAGGCGAAAAATGAACCACTTTTAGGGGGTCATTTAAGCCCGGAATTGAATTTATTTGATCAAATATTGCCCTAAATCGTTCCTTTTGTGATTTTAGGTACTTTGGGAGTGAATTCTAGAAAAGGAAGCAATTCGGACATTTTTGGAGCATAAAAGTGAAGAAAACGGCAAAGACTTAATTTTCCATGCTGAGAACAGTACCTGACGGCGTCAAGAAGAAGATCATGATGGCGTCAAGAGTAAAATCCATGATGACCCATTGAAAACCTGAAGGCATCACAAGACGGGCATCAAGACAATTTTTAGTGACGGCCTGCATAAGGAGTATACATGACGGCGTCAGACCCAGATCTAGGCAGTCCGAGAAACTATTTGGCGGCGAGATGACGGCGTCAGACTTTTGTTCTTGACGCCGTCACCTATCAAAATCTATATATAGTTTTGTATTTTTCATTCATAAGGAGAGGAACTTGTGTGGAGAATACCAGGGCCGAACTTTGTAAACCCTAGGTCGTATTTTACAGTATTTTCAAGGGTTTTCACCCCTTGAATCCTTTCATGTTCAATTGAGATAAGTCTTCTTTCAATTCAATCAGTATGTCTATGTATTGTTTGAATTTATCTTATGCTTGTCTTGATTTCAACATGCTAGGCTAGATCTATCTTGTGTTTGCTTAGATGTAATGAAACCTAGATGTTAATTATGTGTTTATTACTTGTTTATACTTGTATTGGATGAATGATTTCAATGTTAGGCTTAAGAAAACTGGTAGATCTCCATTGTGTAACATGCTTGAACGTCTTAGGAAACATGAACCGATGTGTACTAGGTTTTATTGGTTGTATTTAATGCATGAGCAAATTCTAGTGATCCCATGTTAGGAGCTTCTTAGCCAGCTCGACATAGGAGTGAAGTAGGCGCTCATAGGATTGGGGAAGTAAGTACACCACCCCATGAATGGTATTAAGGAATACAATCCGTCATCCATGCAACTGTAACAAGTAATTAACATGTAAAAGATGTCTAGGGAGTAGTGAAATCTAAGTAAACACAATTCTCCCACATATTGCTCACAACTTTAGTTTAATTTAGTTTATTTTCGTTTTTTAGTATTTTATTTTGATTGCATCTTAGTAATTGGGTTAGTTGACTAGCAACTAATTCTGCCAAACTCCTTCAAAACCGAGATTTTTAATTGCTTTCATAAAATATAAAAACACAAAAAGAATCATCCCTCATCTCTAGACCTAGTCTTTAGGTTTTCTAATCCTAGCGACACTATTCCTAGCTGAACGATCAATCCCCCGGTATTTGTCATTATACTATACTACATCGATCAGGTACATTGCCTGGTGGGGGTTGTAAGCTTCTCGAGATCCCTCGAGAGGTAAAGCTTTTGTGCAATCCCTACGCTACCAGCTACCTCATCAACTAATGAGGTAATATGATGATTATGGATCTAAACTACTTAACAGTTAAATAAATATGAGGATTTAAAAGAGAAATTGACTTTTTCTCAAACAACTACTGAGTTTTATGAAATAACTGATCTAATAGGACTTACATAAACATGAAACAACTGGAGACAACAACAAAAACAGTCTCAAACCCATAGAAACATTCTGAGCCAAACACTCCTGTATGTAACCTAATTTTATGTTTTCTTAAGCAATGGATGATTGAGACTATGGATTTGGTTTACATCAACCTAATATGATATGAAAAGCTACAATGAGCTTAGAGACATGAGCTTAAACTAAAAACAATTAAGATTCTAGATTAAACTATATTGGCAGTTAAGTAGGAAATATTGAGCACAAACGATTATAATGAACCAGGACTAACTTTTAAGCTATAACATCACTAAATAACAACCAATAAACATAAAAGAACAGAAATGATCTAACAATAAGTATGCATACAGTGAATTACCAAAAAAATTAGAATAAAGCTTACAATGATGTTCAACTGAGAATCAAATAACCAAGGGACCAAACCATGACCTAATGCCTCCCCTGAGGCTCTAGTACCATGACCATCAGTAATCAACTATGCTCCATGCTTCAATCTTCTTGTACATTGATTTTTTATTTATATACATATTTATTTGATATTTTGAGTATTTTAGTAAACTCTATCTAAAACTGATGTAAGTGCTTACAGAGCTTATAGAAGCTTCATAGCAAGCCAAGCTAACTTGAATGGACCAACAAATAAAGATTTTCAACAACTTTAGAACTAAAAACAAGATTTCACATAAAAATGGAAATAGCTTAATTATACCTAAAAACTTAAAATTGAGATTATATAAAGTTGAAATTACACTGATAGAGCTGATTACAAGCCTTCTAAACTAATTTTAACTATTAGGAATTTAAATTACACTAACTCGTTTAGTTAAGCTAAACTACAACTATTCTACACTAACTACTTGGCTCCATCTTCTTCTTTTTTCGACTTTTATAGACCCTGCTATGATACTCTGCTTTTCCCACTTCTTTTTGAAGCCATTGGATTGGCCAATTTGATCTGAGCCATTGAAATTTGTTTTGGCGGGAAATGGAGTTAGGGCAGGGTGATTGGGTTTGGTGAGGTATTAATGAGGGTTGGATATTAGTGGTGGTGGAGGGGGACAGGAGTGGAGGATGGTGAGTGTTTTGTGGAGAGGAGGGGGGAGACATGGAGCGGGAAAAGGGGGAGAAGAAGGGTGAACAGTGGTCGTTTGACCACCTGTTTGACATTGGGGATATATTTAAACGGGGTTATGGGCTTTTGGTGGGCTTAGGGTTGGGGTGTTTATTTGGTGGACTGGATTTTGGTTTGTTTGTTTATTTAGGGCTTAGGGTCCATTTGGTTGTAGATAACAAAAACACAAGGACCATATTTGTATTTTCTACAAAGTTAAGGGCTGAATGTTTTGACTTTCCCTAAGTAGTCCAAGGGTAATTCCTGCCAAGTTTCCATATTCCAAGGACCATAAAAGTTAATTTTACAAAATTTGACATCCGGGGACCAAAATTGCCAAAACTTAAAGTTGAGGGACCAAAATTGTATTTTCCTCAAAGTTTTCACCCAAAGTCCATTTTTGATAACTTTTTATTTTTAAGGGACTTGGGTTGACTTTTCTTTCAAAATAAATGCTCATGGACTAATTTTGACAAGTTTTGAAAGTTGGGGGACTGAAACTGCCAATTTTGCAAACTTTGTACGTTTTTCATCTGTTTTTGCTCATTTTGCATCTGAAACATATAAAACACAATTTTGGAATATTTTCAGTAATTTGATGCATTATTGAGTGTTTTTAAATGTTTTTGCAGTTCAGATGGACTAAAAATGATGAGTGTTTGAGCACTCATCAGTTGGTAACAATGGTGCAGACCTTTGCTTAACCACAGCCAAACTAGCTTCTTGAAAATTTGCCAAACTAAAAGCATTTGTTAGTGTTTGAGGTCTAAACATCCTAACATTCATCTCAATACTAGTAGGTAAGCCACCAATGAACATACTAACAGATTGCAATTCAGTGATATCAACTTGAGTAAGCAACTGTTCAAACCTATTCTGATACTCTTTCATATTGTTCACATACCTGAGATTTTTCAATTCAGCCATTGGATCTTGATTAACAGGCCCAAATCTTTTAAGAATAGCCTCCTCATACACATCCCAATTCACTTCATTTCCCCTTGTTTTCATGAATTGCAAATGCCATGTCAAGGCCTTATCATACTAGTGAATTGACACAATTTTGACCTTATCTTCATCAACCATATTATCCACTGAAAAAAACTATTTAACCCTATACATCCAACCTTGAACATCATCTCCATAGAACTTTGGAAACTCCAATTTGCTCATTCTGCTGAATCTACTACTACCTTCTCCTCCTTTCATTCTATTCACATCTTGCACCACAAAATGCATTTGAGTCATCAAATCAGTCAATCTTGAATTAATCCTAGCAAACTTCTCATCCACATGAGTTGTAACCCAATTCTTGATTGTATCATCAATTTGTGGTTCTAGAGAACTATTTCTTGTGCCTACCATGGTGAAAAACTGTATCAAGAACAACTGTTCACACCACACAGAGTAAAATATCCACCACACAATCCTAACTAACGTGTTTTTGAAAAGAAAACGGAACGAAAACAAGAATGACGTATTTGTGATTGGACAAACGGTCTAGAGTGACCAGAATTGATGTATGTATGGTGGGTTGACTAAAAAGTCAACGGATGAAAGTGGTGGTGTAACAGTAACGATTGTTCTAACAGTTGTTACAAAAACGGTTGCTGTGACGTTAATGGTGGGTGGTAACAGGAAGAAGGCTCTGGATACCAAATGAAATGTACTAATTTGGTTAACTGTTTATAACCGGAATTTGTAAAACCTCTCAAAAATTAGTATAATTAACTTCGGTTAATTATATAAATAATCTTTGTCATTATTTTAATCACCATTTTTACGGGGAAATTTAAAGTTTTCCTTGTATATTAAAATGGTCACGATTACGATATTGTCAAATTCGTCAAACGACAAAACAAGTTATCGACACAATTAACAAAACATTAATTACACTAAACTTAATTAATAAAAACTTAATTACTAAAATTAATTAAAATCCAACGGGCCCTTAATCATCCCTAAGCCCAACCGGCCCACTACTAAACCTATTTTTATTTTATTTTTTTAAACTTTCGTATGAATCGACTAAGCATGCTCCAAAATGCCTCGTCCATTTCTAAATTCTACACACGACCTACGTATATTTTTGCACATCCTCATTTACCTACTAGCCAACTATTAGTGTGTCGAATCTCACGTTCATACGTTGAGTTTTGATACATTTTTAAGAGGCAAAGTGTTCGACTCGTACAAAATCAAACCGATTCATAATTTATTCAATTCTTAACCGTTTTAATTCCCGTTTGTTTCTAAATGCTCCTAATAATGATTCTAAGATGATTCTATGCTCAAATGTTGGAGATAATCAAGTATATACAAGTAGTGAACGATTTTGTAAATCGTTTGTGGATATATATAGTTGTCGACATTGGCATGAATCACCCCAACCAATCCCAAAAATCATGCTCTCACAACTCTTTCTAAAACAATATAAAATTTCATATAGGAGCTAGTTCACTGACATGCATCGTCCTTATGTTTCTTGAGTGAATTTCAAAACCACACGATTCATTCTATTTGATATATATATACATACCATGCATGCACTAGCTTCTTATCATTTCCATACTCTTTCACAAACACGATCCATTCTTAAACATCACTCTTACAAATCAGGAGTCGAATATTATATGGTTTGGAAGCAAAGAAAGTGAAATCGGGTTTAAAATGTAAGTATAACGTTTGGGTTATACGATTAGACAAGATTTTCTTGCATTCCCCTCGTTTCTACTCGACCTCTATCACCTCTAAGGTGTTTTTAAGTCTC
This sequence comes from Artemisia argyi, assembly GCA_030686995.1. Lineage (NCBI taxonomy): Eukaryota > Viridiplantae > Streptophyta > Magnoliopsida > Asterales > Asteraceae > Artemisia > Artemisia argyi. The sequence goes on from CM060685.1 coordinate 210,257,304, forward strand.
CTCTACTCGTTTCTATTCCATTTCACACGTTAAATTATGGTCATGCAACATATCTATTTTGTTCGATCGTATATCATTTCATATATATAATACACGTACATATTTATTTTTAGAACACGAAACGTGACTAGCCTCTATCTTGGTAGGCCTAGGAGTCACGTAGCACACAAATTTCACTTTAGTCTTAATGTTACATGCATTTAACGAGCCTACTTTGAACCATGATTCACACGTATAAATAATCTAAAACACTTAGTAAATAATTCCAATTTTTCAAATGATAAAATCGATTCAAATATGCCACAAAACATACGTATAACTTTCAATTTCACGTAACAAGCATACTATATTTTTCTACGTACTAATAGACCACCTAGAAAACTATTAGTTTCATATACACGACTTGTAAAAATATTCACGTTTTGACACCCTACTCGAGCCAAAGTAAATCGACACAAACCAATTTTTGCAAATCCAAACTTAATATTAAAAACCTTATTTGTCGATTGGGCTAAACCAAAGCCCAATAACACTTCACGATTTAACAGCCCACTGGGCCCATAAAATATATTTTTAGAATCACAAAGGAAGCCCAAGTTCAAGCCCAAAATAATTTTCATGCCCTCGCCTCTAAAATTTTAAATGGGCTTTTGTTTGGTTCGAATTAAAGCCTATAAGCTAAATAAATAAGATTTTCATAAAATAAGCTGTTGAAATAAGCTTGAAATTAATAAAAGAAGCCACGGAAATTTTTATAAAATTTTTATAATCATTTTTGCAAATTTGGACTAAAAATGTAACGCGACGACACCTATAGGGACTAAAAGTGAAAACTGTTAAAAGAAAGGACTAAAAATGTAGAAACAGAAATTTAGGATAAAAATTGATAATATAGAATTGTTACAAGCTTAGATTGTAATATTGGACATGTAGTGGACTATAATTGTAAAATATATATATAAAGGACTAACGGTGTGACGCTAACGCCGTTAGTATAAAAAGTGTAAAAATGGAAAAAGGACAAGGACTACACATAATCTATTTGACATTCTCATTTTATTTTCTATATTTACGGCAACCATCACGTCATATGCATTTTTATGTTTTATATATATATTATTTATTTTTACGTTAATAATATATATAACGATATCTAAAAAGTTAATATTATTACTTACGATTAAAAAGGTAAAACTACGATTGATATTTTAAATAAAGTATTTTAACATATCATGCATGACATAATAATTTCACTGCACATCATCTATTCGTCATAACGAATAAATCTTATTCGTTATTCGTTCGTAATTACCAAATAGTATTTGGTTATATTCTCTGATAAATTTATTTATCAGGTTCCGTATCAAAGACGTTTCTATAATCGTTTCCATAAATCTCGTTCTATCTTACTTTTCATCATTTCCAAATCAATCCAAGTGAGTCATAACCCCATTTTCAATAATTGTTTTAAACTCATTGGGGGAGATACATGCTTACATATACTTTGATAACTTGATAAGTATATGAAATAAAATAAAATACATGATTCAAATCAATTTCCTAATTGATATTAAAATAATATAATTTGTGATTTAAAATATGTCCATCTTTCTAATGTGATTATTGTGGTATGTGAAATATATATTTATTGAAGAATTACTTGACTGAAATATTGATACTCATATGAAATTGTTTTCAATTCGATTATTGTGGTATGTGATATAAATGTGTTACTGGCGAAATATTCAAACTGAATTTCTGATACTCAAATGATGATATTTTCAAACTGAATTTTTGATACTCAAATGATAATATTCAAACTGAATTTCTGATACTCAAAAGATGATATTTTCAAACTGAATTTCTGATACTCAAACGATGATATTTTCAAACTGAATTACTGATACTCAAACGATACTGTTTTCAAATTGATTACTGTGATACGATACTTGATTTCATGATGTTATGCTAAATGAGCCCATTAGTCCTTGATATTGCCTAAGTTAGCTATAGCCATGAAGCCCCTCTATCATGAGCCATTAATCACTGTAATCCGATCCCACTAATGCTTGACGGAATGCCAATTGCAATTGGTTAGTCGCATTAGTCGTGATACACTATATTTGAGTAAAAATAGGAATTGGCAAATCACCTATTACACGAGGGCAAAATCTGTCATTGATTTGATAGAACACCCCTTCTGTTAACGTCTTGCGTGTCATGAGGCTTGGTGCAATATCTATAAAGGAAAGATATATGTATTCAACATATATTTAGATACAGCTGTATAGGTTTGGCCATACGTGAATTGTATATCTGATTGATTTAGTATCATGAGTTTCCAGCTCATGTTAAGATTATTAATTCTTTATTGAATGTGATTGAATATTTATATCATTTATTTGTGAATATACTCGATACTTGTTTCATTACTGTTTGTATTTTATCAATATTAAATATTCCTGAAATCTAACAAAATAAAGGGTTTTTCCTAAAACTCTATGAACTCACCAACCTTTGTGTTGACACTTTTAAGCATGTGTATCTCAGGTAATTTAACGGAGCAGGACAAGACACGAAGTGGGCATTTGTTACTCTGATAAATTAAAATGGTGTAAAAATCAAATTTGTCATTTTTACAAGTCTTTATATCTTTTCATAAGATTTTAAATCAAATGGTTCATCTTTTTTCAAAATTATTATTTGAATGACAAATAACTTTCAAAACGTTTCTTTTAAACCGTTTTATGTGGTTAAAACTTCGATCCTCACAGTAACACCCAAATTACTTTTCCGCTGCGACAAATTTAAAAATGGGGGTGTTACAGATTGGCATAAGAGCTACAGTTATAGAGAATTAAATGTTTTCAAACATTAAAACTATAACTACATTTTCAAAATAATGATTTTACACCATAATATTTTATGCCCTCCGTGTCTGCTGACTGTCATGCTCCATACTTTATCTGTTAAGATTACCTTACATGCTTAATAGTTACTCATATACAATTGTTATTTCATCTGTATTGTTATATCTTTAACATACAAAATACTCATAAAATATTATTCTCGGTTACTACTGTAGCATGTCTTCAGGAACGCCCGTGAATATCAAATCTACTCTCCATAATACTAATACCTCGTCAATCAATAAAAATTCTCCAAATAATGAAGATCCTTACGTACAAATAATAAAATCCCAACCTAATATAGAACTCACTCCGAGATCACCTCCGTCGTCACCTATTCGTTCACCTTTACGTCAAAGAATCAGGAGAGCTACCGAATCATATGAAAATTTGATTGGTGGCCAGGCAACATTCGAAGTTGGACAAGGTTCGAGCCAAGAGATATCATGGACGAATGTTGAGCCAATTTCTCCATTACCTTATACTTCAGATTCTACAACACCAAATTCTCCAAATAATTAATCTTCACCTAACTCTCCCGACTACGGTATAAGCACTCCTGAATCAATATGGAATATTATTTATCGACATGCCGGCATATTGGATGCTCACACTGAACAGCTAAATGGATTACGACCAACTCAATTTGAATGGTACGACCGTAACCTTGACGCTTTGTTCAAGAGGGCGGATGCTGAGAGGCGAACAATATGTGAGTTAGGAATAAAGATTAATGAAATAAAGGACAACACCAACCAGGAACTTGGAAGTTTGGACTCCAGGGTTCGTTGTGCAAGAAGAGAACACGGTCAAACACATGTAAGAATTGGAGATATTGAGAGAACCCTATGGATGGCCAGAGATGCAGCAAGAAACCAGGGTCAAAAGATTGCCGCATTAGAGAGTATGTTGGCAAACCAAATGAACATGTGTCAAGAACATTTCTCAAACATGGAAGCTGCACAACTTGAACTTGAGAAAGAAATTAGATATTTACGTCAGAGGCGTAACTAATCTTAAGTCTACAAGTTTCCTTGTTGTTCCTAATAAACCAAATAGACTTGGTTAATATTTCTTGTAATGTTCAATAATTCTGAAACTTCAGAACGTGTAATCAAAACATATTGTATAATAACATCCTTTCTGTTATATCTTTATGTTATGAATCAATCTTTTCTTCCGTATCAATCATGCATGTAATGAATCCTCATATTTCATGCAAAAATCTCATCATTTGATAACCAAATGATTCTATACAGATCAACGGAGTATTAATAAAAGATCTTGTATCGTTTATCCTGTAAAAATAATCGGTCAAGTTATTAATGTTCTGTTTACATCTGTAATATTATTAAAATCTACCGTAAGATTTCTTACAAATTGTTAAGATTTCTTAAAAATTTCCATAATTTAACCTAAAACTTTAAGAATCGTCTAAATACCAATTTTTGAAAGTGGATTCAAAGGATGAAGAAAAGATAATTAAACTTCATTTGAAATAGACAAGTCGGTTTGTTCCTTAGTAATCCCATATCAAGAGTTGATCATTGATAAAATGATACAACAAAGACGTATCTTGAAATTAGATTACAGTAGGGAGTCAATTCAGTCTATCATCAATGAAATAATTAACTTCATTATTTAAATTTTTCTGATATTATATGGATTCTAATGTTGAGTTTCATTTATGTTTACAGAAAATGGACAACATGAACAATGCATATCAATCACCATCAGAAATCACCATGACTCCTGGAGCTATCCAGAAATTGGTAAATGACATAGTGTCGGTGGTACTAGAAGGGACTACTGTAGTTTATCCGAGAAGAGAAACGGGTATACTTGGTAATCAAAACCCTGCAAATTTCATGAAGTATAGGCCACCTCACTTAAAGATTCAAGAAGGAATGATCAACCCTACCATCAACCATCATCAAGGAATTAGGCATGGAATTTTACCAAATGGAAATAATCAGAAGAGGAAACTACTCGAGACAGAAACCGTCAATCCTATCTACTGCAACATCTTCAATGCTCAAGACCGTTATCGCAAACATCTAGAAGACCGTATGAAGTATCAACATCAGCTGGGACTAAATCAGAAAGCTAATAGAAATTGTCTTGTCACACCTATTTCTGGAAGTGGTTATCTTGGAACTCTACCTTGGTGTCAAAAATGCAACCAGCATCACACTGGGAAATGTAGAGTTAAATGCACGAAATGTCAGAAAATAGATCACCAGGCAATTAGCTGCAGGACTAAGGACATGAAAGTAAAACCAACAACCATCGTATGTCACGGATGTGGTGGACATGGTCATCATGTGAAACGATGTCCAAACTACAATGTTAATTGGAAAGCCAAGACCTTTATAAGAAAATGAAGAATCTTTAAAGACCTTGATAGTATCAAGGAAATGGCAACTAGATTGAAACAGATGAATAAATTCCTGTTGAAGATAAATAAAATCTAGTTTAAAATTTCCTAAGTTGTATTTCTTTCCTGTATTTCACTTCAAGTTACGATGGATGTAACTTAAATAATAATCTTTCTACTGTATCAAAAAATCTCCCTTGTAATATTTCCATAATAATGATAATCTAAGTTAATTTCAATTTCTGTCTCATTTACCAAATGACAATATACAATAATTACTCCATAAATTTTTGATTTATATTATAAACCCTAAAATTTTCCACTTTATTTCGAAAAGAAATTACGTGTTATATCATAAAAACAACACGTTGAACACTATCTAAAACAATTTATAGAAAAATATGATTGAACCAAACATCACATCATTTGGTCCTCAATTATACATAACCTGATCAACTATGTATAATTTAGGAGAGATTACGTTATGAAAGGAACAATGATATTTTCAAATAATTAAATAACAATCTTCATTCAAAAGCAAGATAAATAGCTAAAATAAACTGTTAAAAATCAATACATTGAACAACCCATAATAAATACCTATCATATATCATCACCATTATGATAGGAAATCAACAAAAGTACAATCAAGAAAACACCAATAATTTACAACAACCAATAAAAGACATCAATAACGAAATTTTTATTAAAATCCATAAAAGTTAATACATAGACAAATAGTTAGCATCGGAAGTGCTATCGTTACAATTATTACAATACAAACAAAGGAATATTCAATAGGTTGATCCGCTATGATAAATAAGACTACCACCAACAAAACAATAGCAAGAGCCACCACAGGATGAATAACTTTAATTATGCTGAAAAATAAATATAAATCAAATATTAAAAACAATAATGAGACAAATTCTTAAAAACAAAACGAGCTTATTCCTTATTCGTTACAGAAAAATCAAAACATAACAAGAACTTAATCCAAAACAACCCTAGCTCAAGATTTTACCCCCAGATCTTGTCGACGGTAATAGCAAGGATAGTCAGGGGTACGACAAACATCAAGATCGCAACCAAGAATCCAAAGTCATCATCTGGAACGTACGCCAAGTAGATAGCGGCAAGGACGACGTACACAATCGCTAAGATGGTTATGAGATGCGGCATTTTGGTGGAAAATGAGAGAAAAATGGTTGATGGAAGGAGTGGAAATTTGAAATGGTATATATAGGCTAGAATGTGATTGTTGGGCACTATTCCTGACCGTTGGTCACTATTACTAGCCGTTATTTTACTATTCATGACCACTATTTTCAATATTCACAACCCTTAAATACTTCAGTTACCTTGTCTTGTTTGGTACAAGTAAATCTAACTGAATCATGTTTCCGTAGTTTTAGGAATAAAAATCTCCCGACAACCTCTGTTCAAAAATTCTTTACTCAAGTAATCACATTAAATTTGAATTTCGGGACGAAATTCAGAATGACATGTGGGTACTGTAAAACCTCGCAAAAATTGGTATAATTAACTTCGGTTAATTATATAAATAATCTTTGTCATTATTTTAATCACCATTTTTACGGGGAAATTTAAAGTTTTCCTTGTATATTAAAATGGTCACGATTACGATATTGTCAAATTCGTCAAACGACAAAACAAGTTATCGACACAATTAACAAAACATTAATTACACTAAACTTAATTAATAAAAACTTGATTACTAAAATTAATTAAAATCCAACGGGCCCTTAATCATCCCTAAGCCCAACCGGCCCACTACTAAACCTATTTTTATATTATTTTTTTAAACTTTCGTATGAATCGACTAAGCATGCTCCAAAATGCCTCGTCCATTTCTAAATTCTACACACAACCTACGTATAGTTTTGCACATCCTCATTTACCTACTAGCCAACTATTAGTGTGTCGAATCTCACGTTCATACGTTGAGTTTTGATACGTTTTTAAGAGGCAAAGTGTTCGACTCGTACAAAATCAAACCGATTCATAATTTATTCAATTCTTAACCGTTTTAATCCCCGTTTGTTTCTAAATGCTCCTAATAATGTTTCTAAGATGATTCTATGCTCAAATGTTGGAGATGATCAAGTATATACAAGTAGTGAACGATTTTGTAAATCGTTTGTGGATATATATAGTTGTCGACATTGGCATGAATCACCCCAACCAATCCCACAAATCATGCTCTCACAACTCTTTCTAAAACAATATAAAATTTCATATAGGAGCTAGTTCACTGACATGCATCGTCCTTATGTTTCTTGAGTGAATTTCAAAACCACACGATTCATTCTATTTGATATATATATACATACCATGCATGCACTAGCTTCTTATCATTTCCATACTCTTTCACAAACACGATCCATTCTTAAACATCACTCTTACAAATCAGGAGTCGAATATAATATGGTTTGGAAGCAAAGAAAGTGAAATCGGGTTTAAAATATAAGTATAACGTTTGGGTTATACGATTAGACAAGATTTTCTTGCATTCCCCTCGTTTCTACTCGACCTCTATCACCTCTAAGGTGTTTGTAAGTCTCCTCTATTCGTTTCTATTCCATTTCACACGTTTAATTATGGTCATGCAACATATCTATTTTGTTCGATCGTATATCATTTCATATATATAATACACGTACATATTTATTTTTAGAACACGAAACGTGACTAACCTCTATCTTGGTAGGCCTACGAGTCACGTAGCACAAAATTTTCACTTTAGTCTTAATGTTACATGCATTTAACGAGCCTACTTTGAACCATGATTCACATGTATAAATAATCTAAAACACTTAGTAAATAATTCCAATTTTTCAAATGATAAAATCGATTCAAATATGCCACAAAACATACGTATAACTTTCAATTTCACGTAACAAGCATACTATATTTTTCTACGTACTAATAGACCACCTAGAAAACTATTAGTTTAATATACACGACTTGTAAAAATATTCACGTTTTGACACCCTACTCGAGCCAAAGTAAATCGACACAAACCAATTTTTGCAAATCCAAACTTAATATTAAAAACCTTATTTGTCGATTGGGCTAAACCAAAGCCCAATAAGACTTCACGATTTAACAGCCCACTGGGCCCATAAAATATATTTTTAGAATCACAAAGGAAGCCCAAGTTCAAGCCCAAAATAATTTTCATGCCCTCGCCTCTAAAATTTTAAATGGGCTTTTGTTTGGTTCGAATTAAAGCCTATAAGCTAAATAAATAAGATTTTTATAAAATAAGCTGTTGAAATAAGCTTGAAATTAATAAAAGAAGCCACGGAAATTTTTATAAAATTTTTATAATCATTTTTGCAAATTTGGACTAAAACCGTAACGCGACGACACCTATAGGGACTAAAAGTGAAAACTGTGAAAAGAAAGGACTAAAAATGTAGAAACAGAAAGTTAGGATAAAAATTGATAATATAGAATTGTTACAAGCTTAGATTGTAATATTGGTCATGTAGTGGACTATAATTGTAAAATATATATATAAAGGACTAACGGTGTGACGCTAACGCCGTTAGTATAAAAAGTGTAAAAATGGAAAAAGGACAAGGACTACACATAATCTATTTGACATTCTCATTTTATTTTCTATTTTTACGGCAACCATCACGTCGTATGCATTTTTATGTTTTATATATATATATTATTTATTTTTACGTTAATAATATATATAACGATATCTAGAAAGTTAATATTATTACTTACGATTAAAAAGGTAAAACTACGATTGATATTTTAAATAAAGTATTTTAACATATCATGCATGACATAATAATTTCACTGCACATCATCTATTCGTCATAACGAATAAATCTTATTCGTTATTCGTTCGTAATTACCAAATAGTATTTGGTTATATTCTCTGATAAATTTATTTATCAGGTTCCGTATCAAAGACGTTTCTATAACCGTTTCCATAAATCTCGTTCTATCTTACTTTTCATCATTTCCAAATCAATCCAGGTGAGTCATAGCCCCATTTTTAATAATTGTTTTAAACTCATTGGGGGAGATACATGCTTACATATACTTTGATAACTTGATAAGTATATTAAATAAAATAAAATACATGATTCAAATCAATTTCCTAATTGATATTAAAATAATATAATTTGTGATTTAAAATATGTTCATGTTTCCAATGTGATTATTGTGGTATGTGAAATATATATTTATTGAATAATTACTTGACTGAAATTTTGATACTCATATGAAATTGTTTTCAATTCGATTATTGTGGTATGTGATATAAATGTGTTACTGGCGAAATATTCAAACTGAATTTCTGATACTCAAACGATGATATTTTCAAACTGAATTTCTGATACTCAAATGATAATATTCAAACTGAATTTCTGATACTCAAACGATGATATTTTCAAACTGAATTACTGATACTCAAACGATAGTGTTTTCAAATTGATTACTGTGATACGATACTTGATTTCATGATGTTATGCTAAATGAGCCCATTAGTCCTTGATATTGCCTAAGTTAGCTATAGCCATGAAGCCCCTCTATCATGAGCCATTAATCACTGTAATGTGAGCGCGAATATAGTGAACAGATTCGAAACCTGTTTCGGATTGACCTCCGATCCCACTAATGCTTGACGAAATGCCAATTGCAATTGGTTAGTCGCATTAGTCGTGATACACTATATTTGAGTAAAAATAGGAATTGGCAAATCACCTATTACACGAGGGCAAAATCTGTCATTGATTTGATAGAACACCCCTTCTGTTAACGTCTTGCGTGTCATGAGGCTTGGTGCAATATCTATAAAGGAAAGATATATGTATTCAACATATATTTAGATACAGCTGTATAGGTTTGGCCATACGTGAATTGTATATCTGATTGATTTAGTATCATGAGTTTCCAGCTCATGTTAAGATTATTAATTCTTTATTGAATGTGATTGAATATTTAAATGATTTATTTGTGAATATACTCGATACTTGTTTCATTACTGTTTTTATTTTATCAATATTAAATATTCCTGAAATCTAATAAAATAAAGGGTTTTACCTAAAACTCTATGAACTCACCAATCTTTGTGTTGACACTTTTAAGCATGTGTATCTCAGGTAATTTAACGGAGCAGGACAAGATACGGAGTGGGCATTTGTTACTCTGATAAATTAAAATGGTGTAAAAATCAAATTTGTCATTTTTACAAGTCTTTATATCTTTTCATAAGATTTTAAATCAAATGGTTCATCTTTTTTCAAAATTATTATTTGAATGACAAATAACTTTCAAAACGTTTCTTTTAAACCGTTTTATGTGGTTAAAACTTCGATCCTCACAGTAACACCCAAATTACTTTTCCGCTGCGACAAATTTAAAAATGGGGGTGTTACAGATTGGCATAAGAGCTACAGTTATAGAGAATTAAATGTTTTCAAACATTAAAACTATAACTACATTTTCAAAATAATGATTTTACACCATAATATTTTATGCCCTCCGTGTCTGCTGACTGTCATGCTCCATACTTTATCTGTTAAGATTACCTAACAGGCATAATAGTTACTCATATACAATTGTTATTTCATCTGTATTGTTATATCTTTAACATACAAAATACTCATAAAATATTATTCTCGGTTACTACTGTAGCATGTCTTCAGGAACGCCCGTGAATATCAAATCTACTCTCCATAATACTAATACCTCGTCAATCAATAAAAATTCTCCAAATAATGAAGATCCTTACGTACAAATAATAAAATCCCAACCTAATATAGAACTCACTCCGAGATCACCTCCGTCGTCACCTATTCGTTCACCTTTACGTCAAAGAATCAGGAGAGCTACCGAATCATATGAAAATTTGATTGGTGGCCAGGCAACATTCGAAGTTGGACAAGGTTCAAGCCAAGAGATATCATGGACGAATGTTGAGCCAATTTCTCCGTTACCTTATACTTCAGATTCTACAACCCCAAATTCTCCAAATAATTTATCTTCACCTAACTCTCCCGACTACGGTATAAGCACTCCTGAATCAATACGGAATATTATTTATCGACATGCCGGCATATTGGATGCTCACACTGAACAGCTAAAAGGATTACGACCAACTCAATTTGAATGGTACGACCGTAACCTTGACGCTTTGTTCAAGAGGGCGGATGCTGAGAGGCGAACAATATGTGAGTTAGGAATAAAGATTAATGAAATAAAGGACAACACCAACCAGGAACTTGGAAGTTTGGACTCCAGGGTTCGTTGTGCAAGAAAAGAACACGGTCAAACACATGTAAGAATTGGAGATATTGAGAGAACCCTATGGATGGCCAGAGATGCAGCCAGAAACTAGGGTCAAAAGATTGCCGCATTAGAGAGTATGTTGGCAAACCAAATGAACATGTGTCAAGAACGTTTCTCAAACATGGAAGCTGCACAACTTGAACTTGAGAAAGAAATTAGATATTTACGTCAGAGGCGTAACTAATCTTAAGTCTACAAGTTTCCTTGTTGTTCCTAATAAACCAAATAGACTTGGTTAATATTTCTTGTAATGTTCAATAATTCTTAAACTTCAAAACGTGTAATCAAAACATATTGTATAATAACATCCTTTCTGTTATATCTTTATGTTATGAATCAATCTTTTCTTCCGTATCAATCATGCATGTAATGAATCCTCATATTTCATGCAAAAATCTCATCATTTGATAACCAAATGATTCTATACAGATCAACGGAGTATTAATAAAAGATCTTGTATCGTTTATCCTGCAAAAATAATCAGTCAAGTTATTAATGTTCTGTTTACATCTGTAATATTATTCAAATCTACCGTAAGATTTCTTACAAATTGTTAAGATTTCTTAAAAATTTCCATAATTTAACCTAAAACTTTAAGAATCGTCTAAATACCAATTTTTGAAAGTGGATTTAAAGGACGAAGAAAAGATAATTAAACTTCATTTGAAATAGACAAGTCGGTTTGTTCCTTAGTAATCCCATATCAAGAGTTGATCATTGATAAAATGATACAACAAAGACGTATCTTGAAATTAGATTACAGTAGGGAGTCAATTCAGTCTATCATCAATGAAATAATTAACTTCATTATTTAAATTTTTCTGATATTATATGGATTCTAATGTTGAGTTTCATTTATCTTTACAGAAAATGGACAACATGGACAATGCATATCAATCACCATCAGAAATCACCATGACTCCTGGAGCTATCCAGAAATTGGTAAATGACATAGTGTCGGTGGTACTAGAAGGGACTACTGTAGTTTATCCGAGAAGAGAAACGGGTATACTTGGTAAACAAAACCCTGCAAATTTCATGAAGTATAGGCCACCTCACTTAAAGATTCAAGAAGGGATGATCAACCCTACCATCAACCATCATCAAGGAATTAGGCATGGAATTTTACCAAATGGAAATAATCAGAAGAGGAAACTACCCGAGACAGGAACCGTCAATCCTATCTACTGCAACATCTTCAATGCTCAAGACCGTTATCGCAAACATCTAGAAGACCGTATGAAGTATCAACATCAGCTGGGACTAAATCAGAAAGCTAATAGAAATTGTCTTGTCACACCTATTTCTGGAAGTGGTTATCTTGGAACTCTACCTTGGTGTCAAAAATGCAACCAGCATCACACTGGGAAATGTAGAGTTAAATGCACGAAATGTCAGAAAATAGATCACCAGGCAATTAGCTGCAGGACTAAGGACATGAAAGTACAACCAACAACCATCGTATGTCACGGATGTGGTGGACATGGTCATCATGTGAAACGATGTCCAAACTACAATGTTAATTGGAAAGCCAAGACCTTTATAAGAAAATGAAGAATCTTTAAAGGCCTTGATAGTATCAAGGAAATGGCAACTAGATTGAAACAGATGAATAAACTCCTGTTGAAGATAAATAAAATCTAGTTTAAAATTTCCTAAGTTGTATTTCTTTCCTGTATTTCACTTCAAGTTACGATGGATGTAACTTAAACAATAATCTTTCTACTGTATCGAAAAATCTCCCTTGTAATATTTCCATAATAATGATAATCTAAGTTAATTTCAATTTCTGTCTCATTTACCAAATGACAATATACAATAATTACTCCATAAATTTTTGATTTATATTATAAACCCTAAAATTTTCCACTTTATTTCGAAAAGAAATTACGTGTTATATCATAAAAACAACACGTTGAACACTATCTAAAACAATTTATAGAAAAATATGATTGAACCAAACATCACATCATTTGGTCCTCAATTATACATAACCTGATCAACTATGTATAATTTAGGAAAGATTATGTTATGAAAGGAACAATGATATTTTCAAATAATTAAATAACAATCTTCATTCAAAAGCAAGATAAATAGCTAAAATAAACTGTTAAAAATCAATACATTGAACAACCCATAATAAATACCTATCATATATCATCTCCATTATGATAGGAAATCAACAAAAGTACAATCAAGAAGACACCAATAATTCACAACAACTAATAAAAGACATCAATAACGAAATTTTTATTAAAATCCATAAAAGTTAATACATAAACAAATAATTAGCATCGGAAGTGCTATCGTTACAATTATTACAATACAAACAAGGGAATCTTCAATAGGTTGATCGGCTATGATAAATAAGACTAGCACCAACAAAACAATAGCAAGAGCCACCACAGGATGAATCACTTTAATTATGCTGAAAAATAAATATAAATCAAATATTAAAAACAATAATGAGACAAATTCTTAAAAACAAAACGAGTTTATTCCTTATTCGTTACAGAAAAATAAAAACATAACAAGAACTTAATCTAAAACAACCCTAGCTCAAGATTTTCCCCCAGATCTTGTCGACGGTAATAGCAAGGATAGTCAGGGGTACGACAAACATCAAGATCGCAACCAAGAATCCAAAGTCTTCATCTGGAACGTACGCCAAGTAGATAGCGGCAAGGACGACGTACACAATCGCTAAGATGGTTATGAGATGTGGCATTTTGGTGGAAAATGAGAGAAAAATGGTTGATGGAAGGAGTGGAAATTTGAGATGGTATATATAGGCTAGAATGTGACCGTTGGGCACTGTTCCCGACCGTTGGTCACTATTACTAGCCGTTATTTTACTATTCATGACCACTATTTTCAATATTCACAACCCTTAAATACTTCAGTTACCTTGTCTTGTTGGGTACAAGTAAATCTAACTGAATCACGTTTCCGTAGTTTTAGGAATAAAAATCTCCCGACAACCTCTGTTCAAAAATTCTTTACTCAAGTAATCACATTAAATTTGAATTTCGGGACGAAATTCAGAATGACATGTGGGTACTGTAAAACCTCGCAAAAATTAGTATAATTAACTTCGGTTAATTATATAAATAATCTTTGTCATTATTTTAATCACCATTTTTACGGGGAAATTTAAAGTTTTCCTTGTATATTAAAATGGTCACGATTACGATATTGTCAAATTCGTCAAACGACAAAACAAGTTATCGACACAATTAACAAAACATTAATTACACTAAACTTAATTAATAAAAACTTGATTACTAAAATTAATTAAAATCCAACGGGCCCTTAATCATCCCTAAGCCCAACCGGCCCACTACTAAACCTATTTTTATTTTATTTTTTTAAACTTTCGTATGAATCGACTAAGCATGCTCCAAAATGCCTCGTCCATTTCTAAATTCTACACACGACCTACGTATATTTTTGCACATCCTCATTTACCTACTAGCCAACTATTAGTGTGTCGAATCTCACGTTCATACGTTGAGTTTTGATACGTTTTTAAGAGGCAAAGTGTTCGACTCGTACAAAATCAAACCGATTCATAATTTATTCAATTCTTAACCGTTTTAATCCCCGTTTGTTTCTAAATGCTCCTAATAATGTTTCTAAGATGATTCTATGCTCAAATGTTGGAGATGATCAAGTATATACAAGTAGTGAACGATTTTGTAAATCGTTTGTGGATATATATAGTTGTCGACATTGGCATGAATCACCCCAACCAATCCCACAAATCATGCTCTCACAACTCTTTCTAAAACAATATAAAATTTCATATAGGAGCTAGTTCACTGACATGCATCGTCCTTATGTTTCTTGAGTGAATTTCAAAACCACACGATTCATTCTATTTGATATATATATACATACCATGCATGCACTAGCTTCTTATCATTTCCATACTCTTTCACAAACACGATCCATTCTTAAACATCACTCTTACAAATCAGGAGTCGAATATAATATGGTTTGGAAGCAAAGAAAGTGAAATCGGGTTTAAAATATAAGTATAACGTTTGGGTTATACGATTAGACAAGATTTTCTTGCATTCCCCTCGTTTCTACTCGACCTCTATCACCTCTAAGGTGTTTGTAAGTCTCCTCTACTCGTTTCTATTCCATTTCACACGTTAAATTATGGTCATGTAACATATCTATTTTGTTCGATCGTATATCATTTCATATATATAATACACGTACATATTTATTTTTAGAACACGAAACGTGACTAGCCTCTATCTTGGTAGGCCTAGGAGTCACGTAGCACACAAATTTCACTTTAGTCTTAATGTTACATGCATTTAACGAGCCTACTTTGAACCATGATTCACACGTATAAATAATCTAAAACACTTAGTAAATAATTCCAATTTTTCAAATGATAAAATCGATTCAAATATGCCACAAAACATACGTATAACTTTCAATTTCACGTAACAAGCATACTATATTTTTCTATGTACTAATAGACCACCTAGAAAACTATTAGTTTCATATACACGACTTGTAAAAATATTCACGTTTTGACACCCTACTCGAGCCAAAGTAAATCGACACAAACCAATTTTTGCAAATCCAAACATAATATTAAAAACCTTATTTGTCGATTGGGCTAAACCAAAGCCCAATAAGACTTCACAATTTAACAGCCCGCTGGGCCCATAAAATATATTTTTAGAATCACAAAGGAAGCCCAAGTTCAAGCCCAAAATAATTTTCATGCCCTCGCCTCTAAAATTTTAAATGGGCTTTTGTTTGGTTCGAATTAAAGCCTATAAGCTAAATAAATAAGATTTTTATAAAATAAGCTGTTGAAATAAGCTTGAAATTAATAAAAGAAGCCACGGAAATTTTTATAAAATTTTTATAATCATTTTTGCAAATTTGGACTAAAAATGTAACGCGACGACACCTATAGGGACTAAAAGTGAAAACTGTGAAAAGAAAGGACTAAAAATGTTGAAACAGTAAGTTAGGATAAAAATTGATAATATAGAATTGTTACAAGCTTAGATTGTAATATTGGACATGTAGTGGACTATAATTGTAAAATATATATATAAAGGACTAACGGTGTGACGCTAACGCCATTAGTATAAAAAGTGTAAAAATGGAAAAAGGACAAGGACTACACATAATCTATTTGACATTCTCATTTTATTTTCTATTTTTACGGCAACCATCACGTCATATGCATTTTTATGTTATATATATATATTATTTATTTTTACGTTAATAATATATATAACGATATCTAAAAAGTTAATATTATTACTTACGATTAAAAAGGTAAAACTACGATGGATATTTTAAATAAAGTATTTTAACATATCATGCATGACATAATAATTTCACTGCACATCATCTATTCGTCATAACGAATAAATCTTATTCGTTATTCGTTCGTAATTACCAGATAATATTTGGTTATATTCTCTGATAAATTTATTTATCAGGTTTCATATCAAAGACGTTTCTATAACAGTTTCCATAAATCTCGTTCTATCTTACTTTTCATCATTTCCAAATCAATCCAGGTGAGTCATAGCCCCATTTTTAATAATTGTTTTAAACTCATTGGGGGAGATACATGCTTACATATACTTTGATAACTTGATAAGTATATTAAATAAAATAAAATACATGATTCAAATCAATTTCCTAATTGATATTAAAATAATATAATTTGTGATTTAAAATATGTTCATGTTTCCAATGTGATTATTGTGGTATGTGAAATATATATTTATTGAAGAATTACTTGACTGAAATATTGATACTCATATGAAATTGTTTTCAATTCGATTATTGTGGTATGTGATATAAATGTGTTACTGGCGAAATATTCAAACTGAATTTCTGATACTCAAACGATGATATTTTCAAACTGAATTTTTGATACTCAAATGATAATATTCAAACTGAATTTCTGATACTTAAACGATGATATTTTCAAACTGAATTTCTGATACTCAAACGATGATATTTTCAAACTGAATTACTGATACTCAAACGATACTGTTTTCAAATTGATTACTGTGATACGATACTTGATTTCATGATGTTATGCTAAATGAGCCCATAAGTCCTTGATATTGCCTAAGTTAGCTATAGCCATGAAGCCCCTCTATCATGAGCCATTAATCACTGTAATGTGAGCGCGAATATAGTGAACAGATTCGAAATCTGTTTCGGATTGACCTCCGATCCCACTAATGCTTGACGGAAAACCAATTGCAATTGATTAGTCGCATTAGTCGTGATACACTATATTTGAGTAAAAATAGGAATTGGCAAATCACCTATTACACGAGGGCAAAATCTTTCATTGATTTGTTAGAATACCCCTTCTGTTAACGTCTTGCGTGTCATGAGGCTTGGTGCAATATCTATAAAGGAAAGACATATGTATTCAACATATATTTAGATACAGCTGTATAGGTTTGGCCATACGTGAATTGTATATCTGATTCATTTAGTATCATGAGTTTCCAGCTCATGTTAAGATTATTAATTCTTTATTGAATGTGATTGAATATTTATATGATTTATTTGTGAATATACTCGATACTTGTTTCATTACTGTTTGTATTTTATCAATATTAAATATTCCTGAAATCTAACAAAATAAAGGGTTTTTCCTAAAACTCTATGAACTCACTAACCTTTGTGTTGACACTTTTAAGCATGTGTATCTCAGGTAATTTAACGGAGCAGGACAAGACACAGAGTGGGCATTTGTTACTCTGATAAATTAAAATGGTGTAAAAATCAAATTTGTCATTTTTACAAGTCTTTATATCTTTTCATAAGATTTTAAATCAAATGATTCATCTTTTATCAAAATTATTATTTGAATGACAAATAACTTTCAAAACGTTTCTTTTAAACCGTTTTATGTGGTTAAAACTTCGATCCTCACCGTAACACCCAAATTACTTTTCCGCTGCGACAAATTTAAAAATGGGGGTGTTACAGAATTAGCCAACACAATCATCTAGAAATTCAAGATAGTAGTTGAATTTGAAGAAAGATTTGTTAAAGGGTTTTGTTATTGAATTGATGAAGTTTACAATGAATACAGAGAGAAGAATCAAAATCATAACTAGCTACAATTGAGAAATGATACAAGTATTTAAACTATACAAAATGGGCGGAAAGTTGGTTGAGGTTCAGTTTGTTGGTTTGAGCTGACTCACGTGCCAAACACGTGAGATCTTTCTTATTAACTTTTCAACACATAACACCTTTTCAGTTATAAATATCGATTATAAAAGGTTCACACATATTCTTTGTTTCCTATTCTAAATAAATAATATCTACATGATGTTTGGAAAATCAATACGATCCTGGAGATCAGACCTGTGCAGAGATTCTACAAACCCGAAATATTTTTTTGTCAAAATTTCTAGAATTTTATAGGTAATTAGTGTGACTATAATTAATAAAGCTGTATTTGTACATCAATAATCCCATCTTTATTTATAAAATGATTTATGAAGTTTGATGCATTAAAGCTACAGCCTGGGAGACTTTCGGCCTGTTTCTAACCCGTTTTGTTCTAATCGAACATTTGTAATTAAAAGATTTGCCCATTAGAGACATAACCTAACCTGAATCGATCCATCCATAAGTCAATGGGTCAAAATCGACAGTTATAATATGAAATTATTATTATTATTTTGTCAAGAGACTACCTGGAGCACAGGTCACAGCCCTAGAGCACGACCCGGTTGACAAGCAATAACATCATAACAACATCTGCAAAGAGTGGGGTGATCAAGAAAAGAACCAACTTATTGCAAGAAGTTCATATTTTGAACCTTCTGCAAGTGAAACGCCAATCCATATTTTCTTCTCTCTTTGAACCAAATTATATCCAGAATATGGTACATTTTCAATTCATCAATTGGTGCATCCTCAAGGTAGAAAGAATCTCAATCTACACTATCGCCAACTAGCAATGGAATATAGCCATTGAAAATTCTTTATTATGAAAGACAAGTCCAAAACAAAATCACATTTAAAAGTGTCATAATCTTACCACCAACTCAAGTTAAAATATAAACACACTCGGAAACCACAAAATAACCATACAATTGGTATCTATATGAACATTCAAAATTTACCATCTCTTGATTATTACTAATGTTAATTAAACTGTAACCACTATGAAAGGAAGTTTTCATATCACAAATCCCTTTATAACAAATAGGTTTCAGGGGTGCTACTAGTTTATCCAATTTCGCTGAATAAAACCAAACCTCCACTAAATAAAAGGCCAATTTCTTAAAGGCCAATAAGTCCATGGAATTTTTCTAACCAGCAACAAGTCTCAAGGATCTCATTAAAGCACTATTGAGGGACACATTTTATCAAACGGGTGGTATAACTCTGTTATATATACTTAATACTTGTACTTTTCTAAATGAGATGGGGTCCATACTACTTGATTAATCGCACTCATAGCAGTCTCTCCGAATACTTTAACAGACACAAACCATTCTCCTGTTTCCTTTAATATTGTAGGCCTTTTTGTTTGCATATAGTTATACTATTCATATGGCATAAAAATAAAAAAATAAAATAAAAAAAAATCCTTCATTGCACTAAAGATGAATGATCTGTCACAGCAGGATTGACATCACCAAATGAATCAAGTGCACTAAAGATCCCACCTTCTTCAGTGAACTTTTCTTCATCATCAAAAAAAAAAAAAAAGAAAAAAGAAAAAAAAGAAAAAAAAAAAAGAAAAGTGGCAAAGAGTGAAAGTCAACGCAAACCACAGTGACCATGTAATTTACTCTTAGAATTATATTATATGTGTAGCAAAAAGTTTGACTATGTTGTTAAACAAAATAATGTTTTGACTATGTGTGAGCATTGCGTTACATAATTTTCTTTTGGTTTCATGAAATATTATAATCCTTTTAGATAATTCTATTTCAAATTTCATGTTATTAATTGTAATTAAGGGCCCGTTTGGTTTGTAATCAGGTGTAAGATTTAGATTTGGATTTGAATTAGGATTATTAGGATTTGAATTTGAATTTAATATAGAAAAAAGAAAATATATTATAAAAATATAAAAAGATGTGTGTATGTGTGAGAAAGAAAGAGAGAGATATTATTAAAATAATGTGTGTAAGAGAAAACCAACCACACTCCCCCATTTTTAGATTTTGTGAGCCCGTTTGCACTATTTGGAATCTAAACTTTCAACCAAACTACAAAATTTAAAACCAAAACCAAATCTCAATCAAAAATCCATATAACAAATGGGGCACTAAGATCTTCTAATGTTTGTTTAATATATATGAGGGTGCGTTTGGTATGATCATGGGTTTAGAATAGGATTTGGATTTGGTATAGAATGAAAAAAAATGAAGAGAGAAAAAATGGCAGGGATAAAAATTAAATAATACAACTATATATGAAATATTATTTTTTATTGTTTTAAATTAATATTTTATATTGATATATTATTTAAAAAGAGGAGATAGATAGAAAGAGTTATAGAAAGAGAAGAAAGATGGCCCACATGAAAAACAAAGAAAATATGATACCACCCAAAATTATGAGGTATCAATTTTAAAGGTGTCAAACCATTCCTTTCTTCTAAAAAAATATACCAAACAATTTATTTATCTTTCATACCATTCCTTAATTCCCATATACCTTATACCAAACGGGCCCTCATATTTTAAATAGCCGTTTCAACTTATGTCGGATAAAATTTGATCACGGTATTTGGCATAGGCAGGGATAATAATTAATTTGTTTCCTTAATCTTTAATTAATTGTTGGTTAGGTACTCTAAGAGAATACATAATCTACTTCACGCTAACCAAATTAGTACTCCATACTTTATTGAATTTTTATGTTTAAGCCCATACGCAAACAGACATTAAAACTATTTTTTCACAACAAAGTTATTGAAAAAAAAAAAAAAAAAAAAAAAAAAGCACGTGCAAACAATGTCTAACTTTCCCTCTAAAAAAAACCTCAAAATTTCATCAAATCCCAAAACCAATTCAAATTCCCTCCACTTTTTCCCTCAAATCAAAACCCAAACCTAACTCTCCAATCCCACAAAATTAACCTTCAATTTATAAAAAGTTCACATTTTTATGTAATATCTCCAATCTTTCCACATAACCCATCTTTTATTTCCATCAATTTGTTAAAAAAAATTGATTTTTATAGTTTTTTTGGGTGCAGGTGAGATTGATAATAATGGATGGGGATGATGAATCGGATAGTAGTACTACTTGGGATTTTGTTGTTGTTGTTGTTAGGTGACACCGGAGCTTATTGCAGGAAGTAAAATATATGTCGTCTCGTTATAATTTCCAAATTCTTTTCTGGGCGCATGGTGTAAAATTCCATCGCATCTCTTCATAAGGTGACGACGTCAGCTTCAAAGACTAACGTCGTCTGGTATTATTTCCAAACTTTTCTCGGTTTTCTTCATTCTTAAGCATAAAAGCATCCGAAAAGCTCTAAAATGCTCCATTTTCCGAAATTCATGCCCCAAGTACCTAAAATGACAAAAGAAACGATTTAAGGTAATATTTGACCATAAAAACACGGTTTAGGGCTTAAATGATCCCCTAAAAGCATATCAAATAAATCCTCATCAGATACCAACTGAGGTAGGACGTGCGAAAGCGAATTTATATAAACCCTAATCCAAGGGTGATATACGAGGCGCACCTCAAGGGAATTAATCCCTAACAAGAGTAAAGACTCTAAAACACGAAGTTTATTAATTATCAATGATCAAAAGATAAATTACAATGGAACCTAAGCCCTGTATTTATAAGGTAGTGTTAGCCTTAAAAGTAATGTTATATTTGGGATTAGCATCTCTTTCTATGTACAAGGACTAGTTTAGTCAATAGTGCTAAGTTAGGCTTGTATTCTAGTATAATTACCCCTCCTAGTCCCAACTAGGAGGGTGGATGTCTCATTGTATTTCAAGGTGTGTGTGGTTTCGTACTTTCTCTCTCTAGAAAACACACACACCTTCCCCTTTCTTGAAGCTAATAATATACCATGTTTACTCTTTATTTCAAGCATCCCCGACCTCATGAAGGTGTTTCTTGGTTACAACAAGTGGCATCAGAGCTAACCGGGGGCGAATCGTGGTGTTTTTGGGTGAAAAATCGTGTTTTTGGGTGAAAAATCGGATCTCGTACTATTCATCAGATGATTATCGAGTTTGGCAGCTTTTTATCGAGTTAGGGTATCGAGTTTGAGATCTGATTATCGAGTTAGGCTTATTTTGGCGAGTTAGAATATTCTGTTTAGCGAGTTAGAGTATGTTTTAGCGAGTTTGAACTTATTTCAGCGAGTTAGAACATATTTCAGCGAGTTAGAACACATTTCAGCGAGTTAGGCCTGTTTTTTTGGGCGAGTTAGGGCTGTTTTTTTTGCCGAGTTAGGCATGGCTCAACCTTATCGCATGTCGAGTAAGGTCTCATTTGGGTTCTCCTAAGCCGAAACTCTGCTCAAATTCATATAGCTTATCAAGTAAGGAAATGGATCAACACTGTAACACCCCCAAAACATCGCAGCGGAAGACTGTGTCATAGGGGTGCTACTTGATAATACAAAGAACAAGGTATAGAAAACGAACTCTAAATGAGACGTTTTGAAAAGTAACCATTCGATTAATAAGTTTCGAGTTACAAACTTGAGTTCCATAATACAATACATAAGAGTTTTAAAACATATCGAATGGTAAAGACAAAAGCATAAGTCTTCAAAACATGCCAAGCGACTCTATGCTCCATGCAACAGCTATCACCTTATAGACCTGAGACAAACATGCTAAAGTGTCAACACAATGGTTGGTGAGTTCATAGAGTTTGTCTTAAAACAGTTGAAAAGTCTTTAAAGAATATTCGCACAGCAAAGGCATCGTGAATCCACTCAGTTGCAATTCCCGCCATAAGAGACTTGCAACCTGTGTGTTCACAACCCACTGCTAACATATATAGTATGAATAAGACATGTATAAGTTCATCAAGACAATTTAAGCAATTAGAAGTGAGTCTCCACTTCATCTCCGAAGACCTCACTTTGGGAGCCAATTCCCAAGATAAAAGTTTACTGGGAGCCACTTCCCAAAGATAACTGGGAGCCACTTCCCAAAGACAACTGGGAGCCACTTCCCAAAGATAACTACTAGCCAATAAATAGGACAACGTAATTAAGTATAACGCAGTTATGTATGTACGTAATCAAGTATAACACAATCACGTATAAACGTTTTGAGTATTTGTACATGTAAGCAAGTAGTTGAGCATGTATCCCCCCAAGAGTTAAAACAAGTATGAAAAGAGTAGGGGCTATGACTCACCTTAAGCTTAAGTGATGTGAAATCAAAGTGGTAGTCGAATCGTGAAAGTCTCTAAGAGCAGCCTATAATAGAACGTTGCGACTTAGGTTTGGAGTAACGTCTAAGAACACGAAGAATTGCCTATATATGTCTTGCATAATGTTCATGATGTAGTACTTAGTATATAGCGTAAGTCGTTGAATATAAATGGTTTATGAAACATGTATAGGTTGTATATCTCTTACTACCGTTCGGGCCGACATAATTCAGAAGTCATGGAGTAAACGTTCGAGGAGCCAGGACACTTTAATTCGTAAATCCACAACTCATCTCGATGGCTTACTTAATGAATTCCTCACATGAGCCTCCCTACTATTGTAGTATTCGATAACATATATATAAGTTTTGATCCGAAAAGTTACATGTCCAATAATTGAATAAACTTAGGAAAGTCTATTTGTACATGAAGATTGTTATTAGGGTAAGTTTATTATAACTTGTATCTCATGGTTCTTTAGGTGGAGTAGATCCAAATTGTTTGTTCAAGTTATCGTCAACTCCTTGTTTCATGTTTTCGCCTAAGTAAGTTTATATGGTCATTTAGTCATGGCTTCGCCGTGACCTTGGTCATTTTTCCATGGTCTTGAGACTCAAACTTGGCTTTAGCCATGGTTGTGGTCTTGGCTTTAGGTCATTAGACCTCTTGGTCTTAGTAAATCATAACTATAGTATAGTGACTTTGGTCTAAAATGGGCTGTTAAGATTTTGAAGAAAATTATCTCTCGGAAAGCGTTTTCAGGGCTCGAGCTTCTTAGTTCCTGAACGAAAACGTCGTTCCGGACAACTTTCGTGTTTTAACTTTTTGATGAATCGGAACAGAAGAGGGACTTTCAAAATGGCAGAATGCAAAAACAGTAGGTTTGGGCAGTTTTGCCGTTTTGGTTTCGCTAACTTCTTATGGCCATAACTTTTGACTCGGGTACTCGTTTTGGGTGACTCAAATTGCTATCTTTTCCTTGTTAAGTCCTCTTTAACAGTAAGTAAGTGTCAAATATCAAAGTTATACTATTTTGGTCGTCGTTCTCCATAAAAATCACTAGTTTGCTTGTTTACTTATCATAAGTTAACATATGTATACCAATACTTGTTTTATCCATTTTTAAACATCATGAACACAATAACAAGAACATATATAGCATGAAAGGAACACAAAGAGCATGAAAATGATAATTAAGCAAGAAAGTATGTTAGGGTTTGCTTACAACTTTTGGCCTTAATGAAAAAGGGAAACTAGGACAAGAACTAGGACTTTGATTGAATAAGCTTTCCTCCTTTGCAATCTATGATAAACCGAGGTTATTTGAAGATTATAACGACGCCTTCTTGAAGTCCAAAGCTATTTGAAGATTATAACGACGTCTTTTTGGAGACTTTAAAGTTATAACAACTTTTCTTAGAAAATTTCCAAGATTGAAGATCAAACACTAGTTTTCTTTCAAAAACTAGTTAACTTTCTTACAAAATATAAGAAAAGTGCCTTAGGTTTTAGGACTTGAAGGTTATAAGAAGGTGTGGTGCAAGTTTTATATGTGTTTTAGCTTGGTATTTATAGGGTAGGAAAAATAGTTAACCATATATTGGGTTAGAAATTAACCATGGTTAGTTTTAGACACTTGTAACCATCCTAAAGATCAAGGGTTAAGATTTAACCACCCATGGTGACTCCCCCCCCCCATATGGCGGTTTGAATGAGGATAAGGTGACTAGATGATGACTCTTGGTGCTATCTTGCTTAGTTTGTGCATTTTGACTCCGTAAAAAGCTAACCGTAAATGATTAAGCCTCAAAACGTGAAACCGGGTATCGTAAAAATATGAAACTTGAAAGTATTGTTAAACATGTCAATATAGTCCATAATAAAATATAAAATGAGTGGTAGGATCTATCGGGTGCTAAAACCCTGCTAAAAACTGGAAACACGGGTCTAAAACGCGTAATTCGCGTAAAACGCTGAACTGGAAAACGTAAAATTCCAAAACTTTTGGAATTGTCATAAAATGATAGAAAATCATATTTCTATTGTTTATAATGTTTTATGGATATATCGGGATGCTGGAAGGACGTTTAAAGCTAAAAGTAAATCTCGGACACGGCTTTGTGATTTTTGCAGAAATGATCCGACGAGCGTCAAACTCTCGGATTATCGTTAAAATAGTTTAACTTACGAGAATATGAAATAAAAATTTCTGAGATGAATAGTGAAAAGTGAATAGTAAAAGTGAATAGTAAAAAGTTAATAGTAAAATTTTCCGGGAATAGTAATTAATCTGAAAATGCGAATTGTTACAGTCTCTACCCCTTCAGGAAACTTCGTCCCGAAGTTTAGTGTGTCTAGGTCTCTTATCTTAATAGCGGCATAATAAATCTAGATTTAGAATAAAATAATATGGTAGGATAAGGTACGTACCCGTTACGCATTGTGGGCTTCCTTAGCACCCAAATAGTATGCTCGACCCCGAGGTGGACTAACATTGTATCCATGGTTTGGGTTATTTTTTTCAAGCATTACGGCTAGAGTTGGGTTATCTAGCACTTGTCTCTGTGCCCTATTTAACTTAGGACAAGTATCTCGGAAGTGGTTTGGGCTGTTGCACTCAAAGCATGTCTTTTGGTTGTTTCTTATATTGCCCGCATTCACCGGTGCTACTTGCCTTGCCGTTGCTTTACACTGATTTGTAAAATGGCTCTTCTGATTGCAATTAGTACACATTCGACAGGGCTCAGACCTCTGATGATGATAAGCACATTTATTACACTTAGGATGTGGACCTTCATACTTTCCCTGATCATAAACTGTTGCTGCAAATCCTCTTGCTCTCTTATTATCAACCATTGTACCCTTTTGTTCGCCTGATTCACCTGCTCCCTTCCTTTTGTCACTATTCTTCAAAGTTCCATTCCTAACCATCTCATCTGTTAGGGTCCCTGCTCTTAATATTGCACTTTGAATTGTGGGAGGTTCGGTTGTTTTCACTGTCCCACGAATCTCAGGAACAAGGCCATAGATGTACCTCTCAATCCTTTTGGATTCAGGGGTAACCAGATGAGGAACTAGTTTAGCTAGTTCATGAAACCGATCTGTGTAGGTTGCATGACCAGACCCTACCATAGAGTGATGCCAAAACTCGTCTTCCAGTTTTTGCATTTCATTAACCGGGCAGTATTCTTCCTTCAGTAGTCCCTTAAAGTCGTCCCATGTCATGCCTACAGCTGCTTCCCTAGTCCTTGCTTGAATCTGCATGTTCCACCATGTCAATGCCTTTTCTGATAGCAAGCATGCAGAATATTTCACTCTCTGGTGGATAGCACAGTTACTGATGTCAATCACTGACTCCATCTTTTCGACCCATCGTGTATATGCCAATGCACCTCCTTTACCATCAAACTCAATTGGTTTGCATGACGTAAATTCCTTATACGTACATCCAGTCCTATGGTTGTTGTTGTTGTTGTTGTTGTTATTACCATTCCTTCCTCCATCATTTGTAGCGTCATTTATGCTTCCGTGGTTTCCCGAATTGTTCATGTGATTGCCAACTTGTGTGACTATAGTGGGAAGTAGGTTTTGTAGTTGTTGGGCAATAATGGTGGAGACATCTGGATTTCCACCATCGTTACTAGGGTTACTAGTGTTGTGAGCATCTCCTCTACCTCCATGTCCACCAGTTCTTCCACTATCATTACTAGGGTTACTAGTGTCGTGAGCAGCTCCTCTACCTCCACGACCACCAGTTCTTCCACCTCTTGGTGTTGCACCACCTCGGCTAGTGCTACGAGTTACTCTCTTTGGTGCCATGATATCTACAAGGAGGTATATTTTGTCGACGTCAGATATGAGGTGATATTCCTGGACTACTTAGTCTTAAATCTTGTCAATTTGAGTCAATCGTTGATTAATGTAAGCATGGTCACATATGTCTACGTGAGTCGTGACGCATTTATAATTATGTTGGCCACCATAATTATAATTGCTTCCTTTCACACGTATACATATTTACCAGGCACACATAACTCAACAATTGGTACTACATAATTGGGTAGACTTTCTATCATCTGCTCTTAAGTTGTGAAAGGGTAATGTAGTGTACGTATCTAGAGAAGGTGATATGACGAAAAGGACTAGCCGCGCTTGTAGAAAGGTTTGAGTGTCGTACTAGGACATATGAACCACTTCTAGGTATTAAATCATATAAAGTAAGTATAAGGCAAATCAACAAATCTCTACAGGAAACTAATAACCTTTATTTAACTTAATCTTATGTCTTATCAAACAAGAACTGTCACAAGATTAAGTTAATTAAACAATTATTACTTAGCTCTAAATTTTTGATGACTTGACTATTGTCTGGGGTTTCTCCTAAACAAACAATTAGCAATAAGCATATGCGCATGAAGTGTGTGTAAGGCAAAATAAAGAGGAGAGTCTTAATGTTTATAGCAGTTATAGTCTAGGTAGTATATGCAACCTAGTTCTCTATAACCAAGGCTCTGGTACCAATCTGTAACACCCCCAAAACATCGCAGCGGAAGACTGTGTCATAGGGGTGCTACTTCATAATACAAAGAACAAGGTATAGAAAACGAACTCTAAATGAGACGTTTTGAAAAGTAACCATTCGATTAATAAGTTTCGAGTTACAAACTTGAGTTCCATAATACAATACATAAGAGTTTTAAAACATATCGAATGGTAAAGACAAAAGCATAAGTCTTCAAAACATGCCAAGCGACTCTATGCTCCATGCAACAGCTATCACCTTATAGACCTGAGACAAACATGCTAAAGTGTCAACACAATGGTTGGTGAGTTCATAGAGTTTGTCTTAAAACAGTTGAAAAGTCTTTAAAGAATATTCGCACAGCAAAGGCATCGTGAATCCACTCAGTTGCAATTCCCGCCATAAGAGACTTGCAACCTGTGTGTTCACAACCCACTGCTAACATATATAGTATGAATAAGACATGTATAAGTTCATCAAGACAATTTAAGCAATTAGAAGTGAGTCTCCACTTCATCTCCGAAGACCTCACTTTGGGAGCCAATTCCCAAGATAAAAGTTTACTGGGAGCCACTTCCCAAAGATAACTGGGAGCCACTTCCCAAAGACAACTGGGAGCCACTTCCCAAAGATAACTACTAGCCAATAAATAGGACAACGCAATTAAGTATAACGCAGTTATGTATGTACGTAATCAAGTATAACACAGTCACGTATAAACGTTTTGAGTATTTGTACATGTAAGCAAGTAGTTGAGCATGTATCCCCCCCCCCAAGAGTTAAAACAAGTATGAAAAGAGTAGGGGCTATGACTCACCTTAAGCTTAAGTGATGTGAAATCAAAGTGGTAGTCGAATCGTGAAAGTCTCTAAGAGCAGCCTATAATAGAACGTTGCGACTTAGGTTTGGAGTAATGTCTAAGAACACGAAGAATTGCCTATATATGTCTTGCATAATGTTCATGATGTAGTACTTAGTATATAGCGTAAGTCGTTGAATATAAATGGTTTATGAAACATGTATAGGTTGTATATCTCTTACTACCGTTCGGGCCGACATAATTCAGAAGTCATGGAGTAAACGTTCGAGGAGCCAGGACACTTTAATTCGTAAATCCACAACTCATCTCGACGGCTTACTTAATGAACTCCTCACATGAGGCTCCCTACTATTGTAGTATTCGATAACATATATATAAGTTTTGATCCGAAAAGTTACATGTCCAATATTTGAATAAACTTAGGAAAGTCTATTTGTACATGAAGATTGTTATTAGGGTAAGTTTATTATAACTTGTATCTCATGGTTCTTTAGGTGGAGTAGATCCAAATTGTTTGTTCAAGTTATCGTCAACTCCTTGTTTCATGTTTTCGCCTAAGTAAGTTTATATGGTCATTTAGTCATGGCTTCGCCGTGACCTTGGTCATTTTTTCATGGTCTTGAGAATCAACCTTGGCTTTAGCCATGGTTGTGGTCTTGGCTTTAGGTCATTAGACCTCTTGGTCTTAGTAAATCATAACTATAGTATAGTGACTTTGGTCTAAAATGGGCTGTTAAGATTTTGAAGAAAATTATCACTCGGAAAGCGTTTTCAGGGCTCGAGCTTTTTAGTTCCCGAACGAAAACGTCGTTCCGGACAACTTTCGTGTTTTAACTTTTTGATGAATCGGACCAGAAGAGGGACTTTCAAAATGGCAGAATGCAAAAACAGTAGGTTTGGGCAGTTTTGCCGTTTTGGTTTCGCTAACTTCTTATGGCCATAACTTTTGACTCGGGTACTCGTTTTGGGTGATTCAAATTGCTATCTTTTCCTTGTTAAGTCCTCTTTAACAGTAGGTAAGTGTCAAATATCAAAGTTATACTATTTTGGTCGTGGTTCTCCATAAAAATCACTAGTTTGCTTGTTTACTTGTCATAAGTTAACATATGTATACCAATACTTGTTTTATCCATTTTTAAACATCATGAACACAATAACAGGAACATATATAGCATGAAAGGAACACAAAGAGCATGAAAATGATAATTAAGCAAGAAAGTATGTTAGGGTTTGCTTACAACTTTTGGCCTTAATGAAAAAGGGAAACTAGGACAAGAACTAGGACTTTGATTGAATAAGCTTTCCTCCTTTGCAATCTATGATAAACCGAGGTTATTTGAAGATTATAACGATGCCTTCTTGAAGTCCAAAGCTATTTGAAGATTATAATGACGTCTTTTTGGAGACTTTAAAGTTATAACTACTTTTCTTAGAAAATTTCCAAGATTGAAGATCAAACACTAGTTTTCTTTCAAAAACTAGTTAACTTTCTTACAAAATATAAGAAAAGTGCCTTAGGTTTTAGGACTTGAAGGTTATAAGAAGGTGTGGTGCAAGTTTTATATGTGTTTTAGCTTGGTATTTATAGGGTAGGAAAAATTGATAACCATATATTGGGTTAGAAATTAACCATGGTTAGTTTTAGACACTTGTAACCATCCTAAAGATCAAGGGTTAAGATTTAACCACCCATGGTGACTCCCCCCCCCCATATGGCGGTTTGAATGAGGATAAGGTGACTAGATGATGACTCTTGGTGCTATCTTGCTTAGTTTGTGCATTTTGACTCCGTAAAAAGCTAACCGTAAATGATTAAGCCTCAAAACGTAAAACCGGGTATCTTAAAAATATGAAACTTGAAAGTATTGTTAAACATGTCAATATAGTCCATAATAAAATATAAAATGAGTGGTAGGATCTATCGGGTGCTAAAACCCTGCTAAAAACTGGAAACACGGGTCTAAAACGCGTAATTCGCGTAAAACGCTGAACTGGAAAACGTAAAATTCCAAAACTTTTGGAATTGTCATAAAATGATAGAAAATCATATTTCTATTGTTTATAATGTTTTATGGATATATCGGGATGCTGGAAGGACGTTTAAACCTAAAAGTAAATCTCGGACACGGCTTTGTGATTTTTGCAGAAATGATCCGACGAGCGTCAAACTCTCGGATTATCGTTAAAATAGTTTAACTTACGAGAATATGAAATAAAAATTTCTGAGATGAATAGTGAAAAGTGAATAGTAAAAGTGAATAGTAAAAAGTGAATAGTAAAATTTCCCGGGAATAGTAATTAATCTGAAAATGCGAATTGTTACAAACACATATCAAGTAAGCTAGCTATACAACCTTGCGTTATCGAGTTTGGTTAGGTATTACCGAGTTTGGTCAGATTCTACCGAGTTTGGTCAACTTACCGAGTATGGAGCTGCAATTATAGAGTTTGGTGACTTTTACCAAGTAAGGCAGAACCACCGAGTTAGGTAGCCCAGATTCTACCGAGTATGCCAACAAATATCGAGTAAGGGTATTTTTCGTGCAACGGTTTCATGAGTTGAGTATGCTTCATATAGTTTGCCAAGTTAGGCTGGTCCAACCTTATCGTTTATCGAGTAAGGATTTCTTTTGGACTAATCTAAACGAAAATCTGCCGAAATTGACTTAGGATATCAAGTAACGAGATGGGATTTTGAGCAAGGACGTATCAAAGGATTATTATATAAACAAAACCCTAACCTCATCGAATAATCTAATGTCTATATACCCTAAACCCTTGCCTTCACCAAAAACTCACATGATATTATTGGTAAACATTTTATAGAACATGATTCATTTTATTGTTTCATTATCTAAATACCAATATATCACACACCAAAAACACACCACGAATTGCTTAAACGATCCTGATCAAGAATCACTATTCAGATGACAACGGCTAATATCGGATATTTGTCAATATGGGGATAATTCGTTATTATTTATTCGGGTTTGAAGTAACGTTTTACGGGTGCGTGTACTTATTTCATCTTCTTTCTTTCTTCACTTCCGCGAAGATGACTTGTTTGGGCATATATTAATGGTGACGAAGACTTGGATATCTAGTTACTTTTTTGATTCTTTCTCTCTATACTCACAAAGTAGCTATCAATTTAAGGGGTTACGTTGTAGTGCTTAGTGTCTCACGTAGTTGAGGATAGGTCAAGATGGATTGTGCTTATTACACTTCTTTAGGGGTATATGGTACACCGTTCTTAGTCACAGGATAGTACAAGCTTAAGTCACAAGTCTAGGGATTTTACTTCATTCTCAAGTTCGTCATATCGGGTTATCTTCATATGGGGTTACTACGGAGAGCCGTTGTTGATTCAGAGGTTGATAAAGAGTAAGACAATTTCAAATGGTATTGTTAGTAGATTGGGTTTATCGACATCTTCTCACGGGCTTATGTGGTTAATGATAAAGTGCTTTCAGTTAATACTTCATGTACACAGTGTTATGCTTATTCCAATGAGATCGCAATCATCAGGGGAGAGAATTTTGTACATCAAGGATGCACAACAAGTTCACGTGATCGGGCTTAATGATTTATGAAATGATTTGTTTAGAAGATTGGTTGATTCTATATATTTATCCTCTCAACTTTTTCTACGTACTTCTACCTTATCCACCTTTACCAATTTCGGGCAACAAATTCAAGATGATCGGTGTTTCAACTTGTTACTTTGGTGTTATCATTTCATGTGTACGTTATGGACTGATTTGTTTTATGCAAGATAACTGGAATGCATTTGGTGAGATGAAGATGTTGATATTCAGTTCCCCCTAATGGACAATCTTGAAGAAGGTCGAGTCTACAGTCTGTTCTACATTTTCCGCTGCGTGTTTGAAGACTAAATACGGTTTGCATTTAAGTATCAAAAGACTTCTTCAGTTTCAGGGTATTCATCAGAAAGGTTGTCAGTTTGGGGGAGAGCACTAATTAGGGGAGAGTGTCAAGCCAGATTTAATCCCTAATTAGATTTGCTCACATTGTTCTTCGGCAAGTAAAAAGATGGCAGCTGAGAAGATTCAGGAAGCTGAATGAAGGAATGAAGTTTGAAGACCACTCTCAGAGCTGCTGTGCTTATGTTTTGTATTCAATTTTACTTGTAGGGAACGTTGTAAGCTATTCCCATATAACATCACTTTAGGGAGAGATTGTTAGCCTTAAAAGTAATGTTATATTTGGGAATAGCATCTCTTTCTATGTACAAGGACTAGTTTAGTCAATATTGCTAAGTTAGGCTTGTATTCTAGTATAAATACCCCTCCTAGTCCCAACTAGGAGGGTGGATGTCTCATTGTATTTTCAAGGTGTGTGTGGTTTCCTTCTTTCTCTCTCTAGAAAACACACACACCTTCCCCTTTCTTGAAGCTAATAATATACCATGTTTACTCTTTACTTCGAGCATCCCCGACCTCATGAAGGTGTTTCTTGGTTACAACAGGTAGTAAAACTTGTAAATAAAGAAAACCTAATTATTCTAGAACCAACAAAATAAAGAAATTAAAATAAAAGATATGACACAAATAACAACCTTGTAGAAAACACCAGTAGGGTTACTTAGGCTAGGAGTAGAGTTACTTTATGATATTCTTATGTTGAAGACTAATCTCACTATGTTTTAGAGTAAGGTTACTTATGTTTAGTACCCTTACTTATACTACAAGTACACTTACTCCTACAACCAGTAATATCATTCTATATTCGTGTCTTGATCACGAATCTCGTCCCTATCAAATTTACACTCATGTGACTTGCACATGAGGGGTTTAACAGTCAAATGTAACATCAGTTTGGTCAAGGACTATGAGTGTTAAGAGTTTCAGAATTAAGGTTTGTTTGTGTAAAAAAAAATAAAGGGAGATAAAGCGAAAGTCAATGCTGACCACATGGACCATCTATGTAATTTACTCTTAAATTATACTTTATGCGTAGCAAAATGTTTGACTATGTTTCCATGTTGTATTTTGCTATGTGCACATGTCCTCCTCGGGTCTTTGAGAGTGCTCAGGTTTCTTTTGATGCAGCACTTCGCTCTTCTTTGGAATGTATTGTCACTGCTTCTGGACCTGGGTTTGGTGATTGGCAATGGAGACTCGCCACCCTACCTTTTGCTCTCGGGGGACTTGGTGTGTATTCTGCAGGTGATGTCTTGAACTATGCCTTCCTTGCTTCTAGACTTCAATCTGCTAGCCTACAGACTAAGCTTCTCCGTAGTTCTGGTATTGTGTCGACTGGTCCCTCTTTTGATGATGCATTGTGTGAACATGGATATTGACCTTATGAGTAGCCCTAGTGAGATCGCTGCCCCAAACTTATGAAGAAATTGGCAGATATACATTTCGCACGTGTTGCCCAAACGGTTGAATCTACTTTCCATTTATCTTCTAGATAGATGGCTTTATGGAACTCATTAAAAGAGGATTATACGTCAGATTGGCTTAGGGTGGCACCGATATCCGGATTGGGACAGACTATGAATGCCAGGACTTACCGATGTGTTTTGTGCTACCGGTTGGGTGTTCCTCTTTTTACTGTCCAGATGCCATGTTCAGCTTGTTCTAAGTCTTTTCCTGGAGATATTTTTGGAGATCATGCTGTATCGTGCGCAAGCTTAGTTGGTATTGAACATCGGTACAATGTTGTGCGTGATCTTCTTGTTGATATATGTTCTCGGTCTGGAGTTTCAGTTCGTAAGGAGGTGGATATTGAGCTTCGTGGAGAGAGGGACAAAACCTTACGTCCGGCCGATATGTTACTTTACTCTTGGGATGGTGGCCGTGATGTTTGTGTTGATCTTACAGGATCGTCACCATTGACACATTCGTGTATGGTTGATTTTATGCCTGGTCGGGCGGTTATTGAAGCCGCACAACGTAAATGTGTCAAGTATGCAGCTAAATGCGCTGATATCGGATATGGGTTCCTCCCCTTTTCATTCTCTTCTTTTGGAGAACTTGAAAAGGATGCAGTGACCTTATTAAAGCGCATTAGACGATTCTCTATGACCCAATACATTGGAGCACGTGCGGCTCCACATATTTTTAGTAGGATTGGTTTTGCTGTAGCTAGAGGTGTGGGGGCTCAGTTAGTATCTTGGCTCCCCACTAATTTCTTTTAAAATCCTATTTGTTTTTCAATAAAGTGATGTTTATAATAAAAAAAAATAATAAAAAAAAATAAAATAATAATAATAATAATAATAATAATAATAATAATAATAATAATAATAATAATAATAATAATAATACTAATAATAATAATAATAATAATAATAATAATAATAATAATAATAATAATAATAATAATAATAATAATAATAATAATAATAATAATAAAAAAATAACGAAATCCTCTCTCCACTATGGGCGATTCACGCACGTTCTCCCTCGTGTATCCTTGATCGGCCATTTTCCTCCTTGATGCAACTGCATATGGATCTTGGTTATCTTCTCTACACAGGTTTGTGATCGGATATGGATTTCTAGGGTTCCTTTTTTCTCGTTTCAGTACAGTTTTTTTTAGGGTTTCTTTTCGAGACCCGTTTCGGTTCGGTTGTTGTTGCATACGTTTTGCTCCTCAAAACTGCTGGGTTTCTTTAATTTGGGTAGAGGTTATCTTCTTCAATTACCTGGTTGGCTGTGGTTATCTCCTTCATAACTGTTGAGGTCCCTTAATCTGGGGATCATACGTACACTTATCAGGTTTTTTTTTAGGGTTTCTCTTGGAACCCTCTCGTCTATACTGCCTCCACGAAGTTTCAGATATAAAAGGTTTTGTTTGGCGGGATTTCTTTACTGGTTTGGGGTCTGCTATAGTGTTACAGTACTGCTACAGTTGTACATGTTTTCTGCTACAGTGGCTGTTGGTTTAGGGTTTTGTTTTGTGCTTGATTTGGAGTTTACTTGGCTTTAACTTTTGATATCTAGTTGGTGCTTTCTGGTTTGGCTTTTCAGTTGGTGTTTGTTACTAATTCCATATGCCCATTGTGAGATTTCACTGCCCCTTCGTGGGTCTTAGTGGGTGTCGTGATAGGGGTGGTAATGGACTTACTAAAACTTATTTGATCACACATCTTCGTGATCGACACTTCAGTGGGGAGGCGCAAGCTATCACTAGACATTCTATCGCGTCGGATTTGGTTATTTTTGAAATGGCTGAGGTTACTCTTAAGCGTATGGGATTGTGGTTATGTGGTGGTTGTTTCAAAACGCATACTTTCCGGACTAAGTGTCGGCATGGTGGGGGGTCTGATTTCGTGTCACCTCCTGATTGTGGTGATGGTGTTGTTCGGTTCGTGTTGCATGATCTCGCCAAACCACAGGTTCCTTCTCATGCTGCTCTTATTGAGGATTTGGTTTCTGATGAGTTTGGTGGTTTTGATTTACATCTCCTTGATACTCTCCTTTCTAAGGGGTCGCGTACTGTCAAATCCATTCCTCCTAAATGTCGTTTGGGGTTTTCTCGGGTTTTGAAAGGAGCTCTTGATAAGGTGGTTTGTTCACCTGACGACATTTCTTGCTAGGTTGCTTTGTTAGTCTTGCCTCTTTGCCTGCTTAAAACATTTTGCCCTAGGAGTAGTCAAGAGTGTAGGTCTGCTACTAAGCGTCAACGACAGGAAGAGTATATTGTTAATGCTATTTCATCTTGGGGCACACCTGGTGGTAGTTTACAAATTGTGCGTGAGGTTTTAGCCGAACACCCCCCCCCCCCTTTATGGTCTAATATTGATGAGGAAGACTTGGACTTGGGTGACCATAATATCAAACAGTGTAAGAGGAAGATTTGTTATGGCCATTACACTGCTGCTGTCAGAGTTCTTTCTTCTTCAGGTATTGCGGCTTATGATGGTACTACTCTTGAGGATTTAAAAGCTAAGCACCCTTTTCAATCTGCTCCCCTTTTGCCAGATATACCTATTGATCATCATCACCTTTTGGCATCTCCTGCTACGGTTCTTGATATGATTAAGAGTTTCCCTCGTGGTACTTCTTCTGGACGGGATGGTTTGCGTGCCCAACACCTTTTGGATTGTTTAAATGGTGCTGCTGTTGCTATTTCTGATGAGTTAGTCGCTTCTATCACCCAGGTTTTGAACCTTTTTCTTGAGGGTAAATGTCGAAGGGTGTTGGGCGAGTATGTTGCTAGTGCTCCTCTCACGCCTTTGATTAAACCAGGAGGGGGGATCCGTCCTATTGCTGTTGGGACTGTTTGGAGGCGACTAGTCTCCAAGGTTTGTGCTTCTATGAATGGACATTCTTTGGATGGTTATTTTGATGGTTTCCAATTTAGTGTGGGGGTTTCGGGAGGTGGAGAGGTAATTCTTCATGCTATGAATCGGTTGATTAAAGACAGTGGTGGCGATGTTGGTCTATCGATGTTGTTGGTGGACTTTAAAAACGCCTTCAATATGGTAGATCGTGCGGTTATGTTACGGTAAGTTCGCCTTTGTTTTCCGGCTATTTCACGTTGGGTGGAATTTTGTTACTCCAGTCCTGCCAGATTATATTAGGGTGATCCGCTTGGGCCTCTTCTTTTTGCTTTAGTGTTACATCCCTTGGCATGTAAGATTAGAGACTCCTTTACCCTTTCTCTTCAAGCTTGGTATCTGGATGATGGTACTATTATCGGGGATACTTTGGTTGTGGGGAAGGTTTTAGAGTTGATTATGATGGATGGACCTAGTTGTGGATTACACCTCAACATTGATAAAACTGAGGTTTTTTTGCCAAAGGAAGACCCCAGGAGCAGGTATGTTGGTGTTTTTCCCCCTAATATTTCTCGACCTTCGCATGGTGTTAAATTATTAGGTGACCCTGCCAGTGTGGACTTTGAGTTTAGTAGTAAGCTTGTTATGAAAAGGGTTGCTAAAACTATTGAACTTATGGATGCTGTTGCTAAGCTTAATGATCCTCAGTGTGAGTTGTTGCTACTAGGGGTGTCAGTAGGGTCGGGTCAACCCGAACCCGAACCCGATAAGGCTTATCGGGTCGGGTCAAATCGGTTCAAAAAATCTAATCGGGTTATTTTGACCCGAACCCGATAACCCGATAGTGTTATCGGGTCGGGTTAGGGTTAAAAAAATAATGCTATCGGGTTATCGGGTCAACCCGATAAGACCCGAAAATCATTTTTCCAATTTTTAATAAATAATTTTTAGAAGGCCAATGTCTGTAAGAGAACTTCAATGATGTTGTATCACTGTCTTACAAATCAAACTTTTCTTCAAATCTAATAACGAATGTCACACACCTTTATATCAATAAAAAAAGGACCTTTAAAAGAAACCATCTACTGTTACGACAATGAAATCAAAAATCTCAAGGCTTGACATGTTACAAGAGAGCTTTGATGGTACCGTTTATGCCCCAAAGACCAAGTGATTAGTAATGGTATACAAGAAAAAAGAGCATATATTCAAATACTGCATGTTACACACAGTTGGAAAAAGAACAAATCTTATAAACCATAAGAAGTCGTGCAAAATTTGAGTAGAGAGGTACAAGGAAGAAGCATTTAAGGTATTCATGTCTATCTTGTTTTACTTAGAATACTAAAGTAATTCTCTATTAAACTGTCGAGGAGTAGATACTAACTAGCTCAAAACAGATAATTCCTCTTGCTTATCTAATGTATTGCGTCTGAATGAGTCCACACAATCTCTAAAGCATGCAACCCGATAACCCGAATCACCCGACCCGATTACCACCCGAACCCGATAACCCGATTCCTTATTGGGTCTGGTTGCAGGTGAGTTTTAAAAAAATCAAAACCCGACTCACCCGACCTGATAAGACCCGATAACCCGACCCGATAACACCCCTAGTTGCTACTGCGTGCATGTGCTAGTATTTCCAAGTTGTATTTTTCTATGCGCACATGTCCTCCTCGGGTCTTTGAGGGTGCCCAGGTTTCTATTGATGCAGCGCTTCGTTCTTCTTTAGAACGTATTGTCACTGCTTCTGGACCCGGATTTGGTGATTGGCAATGGAGACTAGCTACCCTACCTTTTGCCTTTGGGGGACTTGGGATGTATTCTGCAGGTGATGTCTTGAACTATGCCTTCCTTGCTTCTAGAATTCAATCCGCCAACTTACAGACTAAGCTTTTCCGCAGTTCTGGTAGTGTGACTACTGGCCCCTCATTTGATGATGCTTTGCGCACTTTTAACGTGAATATGGACGTTGACCTTTTGAGTAGTCCTATTGAGATCACTGCCCCCAAACTTATGAAGAAATTGGCAGATATATATTTCACATGTGTTGCCCAAACGGTTGAATCCACCTTCCATTTGTCCCCTAGACAGATTGCGTTATGGGGCTCATTAAAAGAGGATTATACGTCAGATTGGCTTAGGGTAGCACCGATATCTGGTTTGGGACAAACTATGAATGCCAGGACTTACCGATGTGTGTTGTGTTATTGGTTGGGTGTTCCTCGTTTTACTGTCCAGATGCCGTGTTCAACTTGTTCTAAAGTGTTTCCTGGAGATATTTCTGGGGATCATGCTGTTTCGTGCGTAGGTATAGTTGGTATTAAACATCGGCATAATGTTGTGCGTTATGTTCTTGTTGATATATGTTCTCGGTCCGGAATTTCTGCTCGTAAGGAGGTTGACATTGGGCTTTATGGAGAGAGGGACAAAACCTTACGTCCAGATGATATGTTACTTTACTCTTGGGAGGGTGGGCTTGATGTTTGTGTTGATCTTACAGGATCTTCACCTTTGACGCGTTCGAGCATGGTTGATTTTATGCCCGGTCGGGCGGTTATTGAAGCCCCACAACGTAAACGTGTCAAGTATGAGGCTAAATGTGTTGATATCGGATATGGGTTCCTCCCCTTTTCATTTTCTTCTTTTAGAGAACTTGAAAAAGATGCAGTGACCTTATTAAAGCGTATTCGACGACTCTCTATGACTCAAGACGTTGGCGCTCGTGCTGCTCTACATATTTTTAATAGGATTAGCTTCGCTATTGCTAGAGGTGTGGGGGCCCAGTTAGTATCTCGGCTCCCCACTAATTTCTTGTAAAAATCCTTTTTGTTTTTAATAAAGTGATGGTTATAATAAAAAAAATTTAAAAAAATAAAAAATAATAATAATAATAATAATAATAATAATAATAATAATAATAATAATAATAATAATAATAATAATAATAATAATAATAATAATAATCATCATCATCATCATCACTTTATTAGAAAATCATAGGATTTACAAGAAATTAGTGGGGAGCCGAGATATTAACTGGGCCCCTACTCCTCTAGCTATAGCGAAGCTAATCCTACTAAAAATATGGGCAGCAGCACGTGCTCCAATGTCTTGAATCAACGAGAATCTTTGAATACGCTTTAGTAAGGTCACCGCATCTTTCTCAAATTCTCTAAAAGAAGAGAATGAAAAGGGGAGAAACCTATATCCAATATTCGCGCATTTAGCCTCGTACTTGATGCGTTTGCGTTGTGCGGCTTCAAAAACCGCATAACCCGGTAAAAAATCAACCATACCGGTTTGTGTCAAGGGTGATGACCCTGTCAGATCAATACATACATCAAGCCCATTATCCCACGAGTAAAGTAACATATCAGCTGGACGTAAGGGTTTGTCCCTATCCCCAATAAGCCCAATATCAACTTCCTTATGAGCCGAAATACCTGACCGAGAACATGTGTCAACAAGAACATCACGTACCACATTATGCCGATGTTTAATACCAATAATACCCGCACACGATACAACATTGTGGAGTTTGATAGACTCCTTGAACCGTTTTGAGCACTAGGGTTCAACAATAACAATGATAATAAACATGTACACGCAGCGGAATTAAAACAAATCAAAGTTATTGACACAAGGTTTTTCCCAATCACCTCTAATTATAATTTGATCAGAATAACAACGTGTTACCTAACTGTAACAAGGATCTAAGACATCTCAGATCTTAGAGGATACGAACTACACTAACTAGTTCTAGGCGTTTATAATGAACTACGCCCTAGAACATACACACACACTTTTCTAGTCGACTACATTGTGAAAGACATATGAAAACCTGTACCCTATGTCTCTTTATATAGAGAGATATTAGGGTTTACAAAGAGATAAGAATAAAACTAAAATACAGAATATTATCAAAATCGTTTCTTCATAATAGAATGTTTCATGTATCTTTATTCTTTGTAGCTTTCTCTCTTTGTAATCTTTAGCCCTTCCTGTTTCACTCTTTTATCTATTTTGTCACATCAAATCAAGAATCCCAACAAGCATGGTCCCTATAAACATCCCCCACAAAGACCCTGGAACAAGCTGAGCATGGCATCTGAACAGAAAACAGGGGAACACCAAGTCGATAACATAACACACATCGGTAAGTCCTAGCATTCATAGTTTGTCCCAACCCAGATATTGGAACCACCCTAAGCCAATCTGAAGTGTAATCCTCCTTTTGCGAATTCCATGGCGCCATCTGTCGAGAAGATAGGTGAAAGGTGGATTCAACCGTTTGGATCCAATAGTAATAATCTTGATTAAATTTTAGCTTTTGTATCATCAGTAATCAAATTTCTTTACATCATCAGTAATCAAATTATTAGAGTTAACTACATTTTTGGTCCTCGTAGTTTACCGGGTATAACGGTTTTGATCCAATAGTTTAAAACGTAACGGATCCAGTCCAAGATCTGATGACCCGTAACACTTTTGGCCCAAATTTTTGTTGACTGTTAGTTTGACCAATTAAGACACGTAAAATGACTAAAATACCCTCATCTTAATGGACTAAAAGTGTTACATTTAGCAAACCATAAGGACCAAAAATGTAATTAACTCATAAATTTATAAAACCAAAAAAATAAACTTTTAACAGCTAAAAACTTTTAGAGATTAAAAACTATCTAAAAAATTCGAAATAAATTATGAATACAGCTAAAACTTTTATAGAGATAAAAGTGTAGATAAAAACATGTATAAAATGTATATAAATGCCTAGAGAAAAACATAGATTAAAACGTAGATAAAAACATAAGTAAAAATGTATATAAACATGTATATAAAAACTATTGGACTAAAAGTGAAACACTCGACAAACCACAAGGACCAAAAAATAATGTAGTTAACTCTTTTATTTAACATTATAAATGAAAAGACAAAAATGCCCTCAGATTTAACGGTCAAAATTGGTCAAACAAACGGGGGACCAAAATTTGGACCAAAAGTGTTATTGGTCATCGGATCTTGGACCGGATCCGTTACGTTTTAAACTATTGGACCAAAACCGTTATACCCGGTAAACCACGAGGACCAAAAATGTAGTTAACTCAAATTATTATTATTATTATTATTATTATTATTATTATTATTATTATTATTATTATTATTATTACTATTATTATTATTATTATTATTATTATTATTATTATTATTATTATTATTATTATTATTATTATTATTATTATTATTATTATTATTATTATTATTATTACTATTATTATTATTATTATTACACTAGTACAAAAATAGGATTTCGTCACACATGTTGTTTTTTGAACGGACACACAGTAACTTTTTTATGTGACTAAACGTACTAGAATAAAATAAACAGCCACGCTTGATATGATTTGTGTGACCATTTCGGAATTACCTCTGAGGCTACAGCCACACATTTGAATATTTTCGTGACTAGAGGTATCTGGTAAAACTTGTTTTGATTATTTAGTCACTTATAATTTTGGACGTGTGATGGATACAATTTGTAAGGAAATACAAGCAAAAAGGAGATACACAAGGTCTATGTGTGTATGCAGCCTTACTTGTCAACTAGCAAATGCTCTAGACCCGTTCAATCATATGCTCCTCTTAGTACAATTGGACTTGGCAACATGACACTTTAAGTTTCAGTGTCAAATTTGATTCTCGCATATCTTTTAATGTTGTAATTGTTAATCTCTTAATATGTTTTTCTTGTGTACTTGTTAATAAAAGCGACATCCACGTCATAACCGCTGCAAACAACCTTTTTACGCGGCTCTGAAAGCCCTTCTTACAGGCCTCCTCCAAGATATATACAGATGTTTTATATTGTCTGCTAATGGTTTATGGAATGATAGAAACACCTGTTTGGTTTTGTAACAATTCGCATTTTCAAGTTACCATCCAATCCCGAATTTTTACTATTCATTTTTACTATTCACATTCACTATTCATTTTCTGAAATTTAATTTTTATTTCATATTCTCATGTGATAAATCATTTCCATGTTAAAATAAAAGTTTGACACTTATCAAATCATTTTCGCGAAAGTTATGATGAAACTATACGTTTGGCTTAAACGTTGTTTAAAAATCCTACGCACAACGAAAACCAACCGCGTCAATTTTCCCCGCATCAAATAAATGTTTGGTACACTCATAATTAATTAGAGAATTTTTGGTGATTAAGAAAAATGTTACCAAATAGACCCTGGGCCGTGAGAAACATAAAATTATGTTTTAAGCACTTTT
Source organism: Artemisia argyi (assembly GCA_030686995.1). Taxonomy (NCBI): domain Eukaryota; kingdom Viridiplantae; phylum Streptophyta; class Magnoliopsida; order Asterales; family Asteraceae; genus Artemisia; species Artemisia argyi. The sequence continues at coordinate 210,301,234 of CM060685.1, forward strand.
ACTTATCCGTAACCTTCGCCTATACCTACACCGCATTTTCTGAGACGATTAGAAGCTTTCATATTTTTGGAAAAAGTCAACATATTTTCCCTCCTCCTTTGACCAAAAATCATTCCTTGATTTTATAAATCATTCCTTGATTTTTAGGCTTATGGTTTTATGTCTAAAAGACATTAAATACCAACCGACACTAGACTGAGCCCAATCTAGACATTATAGGCCATTTTAATTCATTATCATCATATTAGAAAAGTTACATTTTACTTTTCTCCATTTTACGCAACTTTCGTACGTTTTACGTATTACGCGTTTTAAATCTACGTTTCCAGCATTATCAGCGTTTTCCCGATCCATTAAACTTATCACTCATTTTTATAAGATAATAATGAGTATATTGACAAGTTTAATCATTTCTACAAGTTCCATATTTTTCAGATACCCGGTTTTACGTTTTGTGACTTAACGACTTATCGTTAGCGATTAATGGAACCAAAACTCACTCCGTAAACTAGATAACACCAAGTTTTATCCATCTAGTCACAACATATATCATATGAATGACACATTGAGGGTAAATCACCAAGCATTGGTGGCTTAGTGATAAACCATAGAAACCTTAAGCATTCATGTGTTACATTATGAACCATAGAACCATTAAGCATATATGTGTAACCATTTCAACCACAAGTAAGAAACTAGCTAACCTCCTCTTCATCCTATAAATAGAAAGCTCATTTCCCTTCCTTTTTCACTCCAAAAACCAGTCATCATCATAAATCCATAGCAATTTCATCTTTGATTTCCATGTTACAAGTTATATATCATTGTTAAAGGCCTAGTTAACCTCTACATGGAACTAGTGTTTATTTGGTGATTCCATGATTGAATTAGGAGCTACACAAGGGTACTAGGGCTGAGCTAAGATGGTTTTTCACAAGGGTTATATCAAGGTTATCAAGGGTTAGCAAGAGTTGTGGTGAAGGGTTTCCAAGCATAGGTTTAGTGTCCTAATTTCATACTTGACTTCCTTTCTTTAGAAAGCCAAAAGTTGTAAGAAACCATAATACACTTTCTTGCTCAATATCATTTTCATGCTTATTATGTTTCATTCATTCTATATATGGTCTTTGTGTTATGTCCATGATGATTTTCTTCAAATTCTTAACAGCCCCTTTTTAATACCAAATGACCATGTATTTGTTATGGCTAAGTAAAACCAAGAGGTCTAATGACCTTGAAGCCAAGACCACAGCCATGGTTAAGGCCAAAGATGAGTCTCAAGACCATGGTAGCCGTGACCAAAGCCACGGCTAAAGACCATATAACTTTCTAAGTCAAAAACGTGAACTAAAGTGTTAGTTGTAACATAATCAACCAATTTGGATCTACTCCATCAAATGACCATGAGACTTTGCAAGTAAACTTTTCTAAGTTTATTCAACTATTCGGATATGTAACTTTTAAAGATCAAAACCTTATATTTTCTATCAAATACTACAACACTAGGGAGCCTCATGTGAGGGGTTCTATTTGGGTAAACGGATTGACGAGTTGCTGGATTTACGATTTAAAGTGTCCTAGCTCCTCGGACGTTTACTACATGACCTCTGAATTATGATGGCCCGAACGGTAGTAAGAGATATACAAACTATACATGTTTCATAAACCACTTTTATTTCAAAGATTTACACAACATACTAAGTACTACATCATGAACAATATGCAAGACATATATAGGCGATTCTTCATATTCTTTGACATTACTCCAAACCTAAGTAGCAATGATTCGTTATGTTTTGGTGTGTGCAAAAACAATTTATCAAAATATCAACAAACGTGTAGTCTATGTTATCGTGAGACAACAAGACGTGGAGAAATACGAGTAAACCTTTTAGGAAAAAGATTACCTCGCAAAACTCGTGAAAGTGATATTAAAATTATGAGGCCGGGAAGTGATTTCCCGGGTCGTACCCCAACGAGGTGTGAATGGAAAGTTTCGTGAAAAGATCGAGATTAAAATCTTGTATGTTTGGTTGTGAAAGATTCTTTGGTTTTATGATACGTTAAATTAACGAAATTGGATAATTAATGAACGAAGGTGAAAATTAAACAACCTAAAGGGAACAAAAGGTAATAGGTAAACTATGGAAATCCTAAAACACCACGGGAAACAAAGTTAGGTATTGGGAATCCTAAAACGTAACCCAAATTAAAAACGCAAAAGTTAATTAAAAATTACGCGAGTGCGCAAATTAAAGAGTGAATTCTAAGTTACACTAGTCCTACGGGTGTAAAAATAATTTCCCTATGTTACTATTAATAAAAGAGAAATTTGAAAAAAAGAATTTTGATTTTTCGAATTATAAATAATTACTTATGATTTAAATACTAAATATCTAAGTTAAATGCTTTTAAAAATAGAAATATTTTTCAGAAAATTATGAAAACTTGACAGTAACTACTTTTAACTAATTGAAACTCAAGAAAATTAATAAAATAAAAAAAACTTAACTGAATAAGCTAAAATAAGCTTATACAGCTTGTTGCTAAAAAAAAGAACAAAAGGGAGTCTATAATAAAAGAGTTGTTTGTGCAAGGTTAGACAAGAAAAGACCCAAGGGCGTGTGTGTAGTAGAGTGCAGTGTTGTTAGTGATGTTGACTGGTCAAGGCTGGAGGTCAGGGGTTCGAATCCTCTAACCCACCTTTTTGCAAACCCTTTTTTTCTTTTTCAATTTTTCTTTTTGCAAGTCATTTGTGCAACAAAGATAACCAATTTTTATGAAGAAGCTTTTACTGAGAAGCTTTAAAATAGCTTATGCAGGCCTAAAATTCCAACAGGTTCAAAGTTGTTTTGATTTTGACTCAAAGCTCTTTGAAAAATCTCACAATTACACAAATACGCTAACGGCTCAAATAAGCTTACAACCACCACAACATAAACAACAATAATCAATACACTAGGCCAAAAACGACCTATTGTCACACATGCTCAATTTGGAACAGCCACACATTCAAATATATATGTGGCTGAAGGTAGGAAAATTGACAGCATTTACGAATTAGTCACACATGAGCATTTCGAATGTGTGACCATAAGACCTCTATTGCCACACAATCGACCCTTATGTGACTAAACGTAACTGGTGATTTTGTTCCAGATCATTTAGTCACATATGCATTTCGAACGTGTGACAAATACAAGTAACCTTGATGCCATATATGGTCACACTAAACTTATAGTCACATTTTCATCTAATAGTATGACCAAATGCCATATACGGTCACACAAAACATTTTGTCACACATTATTTAAGTGTAGCCAAAATCTAGTACATATAGTGACACTAAACAGTTTGTCACATATTATTTAAGTGTAGCCAAAACATGATTTGTGTGACTAAATGTTGAAAAGGCCGCACAAAAACCCAATTCATGTGGCAAGTGGATGATCAATAGTCACACAAAATACACATTCCTTCACTTTAAACAGCATATAGTCACACTTATTAACACTTTTGGTCACTTGATGGTTAGTTGTATGTGACTAAATTCACTCCCAGGAACATGCTTTGTGTGACTAAATGTTAGTAAAGGCCACACAAAAACCAAATTTATGTGGCAATTGGATGATCTATAGTCACACAAACCATACATTCCTTCACTTTCAACACCATATGGTCACACTTATTAACACTTTTGGTCACTTGATGGTTAGTTGTATGTGACTAAATTCACTCCCAAAAACATGCTTTGTGTGAGTAAATGTTACCAAAGGCCACACAAAAACCAAATTCATGTGGCAAGTGGATGATCAATAGTCACACAAAATACACTTTCCTTCACTTTAAATAGCATATGGTCACACTTATTAACACTTTTGGTCACTTGATGGTTAGTTGTATGAGACTAAATTTACTCCCAATAACATGCTTTGTGTGACTAAATGTTAGTAACGGCTACACAAAAACTAAATTCATGTTCCAATTGGATGATCTATAGTCACACAAACCATACATTCCTTCACTTTCAACACCATATGGTCACACTTATTAACACTTTTGGTCACTTGATGGTTAGTTGTATGTGACTAAATGCACTTCCAAAAACATGCTTTGTGTGACTAAATGTTGACAAAGGCCACACAAAAACCAAATTCATGTGGCAAGTGGATGATCAATAGTCACACAAAATACACTTTCCTTCACTTTAAATAGCATATGGTCACACTTATTAACACTTTTAGTCACTTGATGGTTAGTTGTATGTGACTAAATTCACTCCCAATAACATGCTTTGTGTGACTAAATGTTAGTAAAGGCCACACAAAAACCAAATTCATGTTGCAATTGGATGATCTATAGTCACACAAACCATACATTCCTTCACTTTCAACACCATATGGTCACACTTATTAACACTTTTGGTCACTTGATGGTTAGTTGTATGTCACTAAATTCAATCCCAAAAACATGCTTTGTGTGACTATATGTTACCAAAGGCCACACAAAAACCAAATTCATGTGGCAAGTAGATGATCAATAGTCATACAAAATACACTTTCCTTCACTTTAAATAGCATATGGTCACACTTATTAACACTTTTGGTCACTTGATGGTTAGTTGTATGTGACTAAATACACTCCCAAAACCATGCTTTGTGTGACTAAATGTTAGTAAAGGCCACACAAAAACCAAATTTATGTGGCAATTGGATGATCTATAGTCACACAAACCATACATTCTTTCACTTTAAACAGGATATGGTCAAACTTATTAACACTTTTGGTCACTTGATGGTTAGTTGTATGTGACTAAATTCACTCCCAAAAACATGCTTTGTGTGACTAAATGTTACCAAAGGCCACACAAAAACCAAATTCATGTGGCAAGTGGATGATCAATAGTTATACAAAATACACTTTCATTCGCTTTAAACAACATATAGTCACACTTATTAACACTTTTGGTCACTTGATGGTTAGTTGTATGTGACTAAATACACTCCCAAAACCATGCATTGTGTGACTAAATGTTAGTAAAGGCCACACAAAAACCAAATTTATGTGGCAATTGGATGATCTATAGTCACACAAACCATACATTCTTTCACTTTAAACAGCATATGGTCACACTTATTAACACTTCTGGTCACTTGATGGTTAGTTGTATGTGACTAAATACACTCCCAAAAACATGCTTTGTGTGACTAAATGTTAGTAAAGGCCACACAAAAACCAAATTTATGTGGCAATTGGATGATCTATAGTCAGACAGAATACACATTCATTAACTTTAAACATCATATGGTTACACTTATTAACAGTTTTGGTCACTTTATGGCTAGTTATATGAGAGTAAATACACTCCCAAAACCATGGTTTGTGTGACTAAATGTTACCAAAGGCCACACAAAAACATAATTCATGTGGCAATTGGATGATCAATAGTCATAAAAAATACACATTCCTTTACTTTAAACAACATATATGATAACAGTTACTAACAATTTTGGTCACTTTATGGTTAGTTGTGTGTGACTAAATACCCAAAAGAAACATGCTTAAATTTGTGTGAATAAATGTTACAAAACGGCACACAAATATCAATTTCATGTTGCAATTCGATGAACAATAGTCACACAAAATACGCATAAATAACAGCTCAAACATTTTTTTTTTTTTTGCTTAATTAAGGTAAATTTATTAAGAGAGTGAGCCATAAAGGCAATGTTACATGAAACAACAACCAAACAAAACTATACAGCCATAACATAACACAATCACCTAAATACATTGGACAATTCCCCAAGCTCTTATTACATAACATGGTTCACTTGGATTTTCGTATAACAACACCTCCACAGTCGGTTCGATAGTAGTCAGTTCGTGATTCGTGACCCAAGTCATGTCGATCCACACGTGGCAATATGTTATCATTGTGCTGGTGAATGACGATACTAAATTCCTCATCGACTTCATCATACTTATCTTTGTAATTCTTGGGAGGTGTCTTAAACACAATAGACAATTTTTTATCTACCTGGTCTTGCACATAAAACAATTGTCATGCTTGTGAGGCTAATATGAACGGATCAGCTTTGTGGCCTAAATTATTCAGGTCAACCAATGTATGCCCAAGAATAGTATCGCGTTTCACACCACCTTTGCGATTAACCCAATCACATTTGAAAAGAGGAATTTGCCTTTAACGGTAATCTAGCTCCCATATCTCTTGCAAAACCCCATAATAAAATGCTTGCCTTGTGGTTGCAACTTCTTTAGATATGTGCATATCTAATGCCTCAACACTAACCCCACTGTTCTGGTAAACTTTGCCTTCATGAGGTTTTGTACGAAAGGTATACCCATTGATGATATATGCATCATATTTCACTACGCTGGCACGTGGTATATATGATATCCACCTTACAGTTTCTGATACACTTTCTTTGTTGATGTTCAACTATCTCTCAACCTGAATTTCATTACAAGTTGGAAGGATTTAGTATGGCATCCTAATTGCATTCCCAAACATACATTCATTCTATGTCTGGCAGTGAAAACTAAACTATGTATATGGCAGTGAAAAAAAAAGTCAATTATAAATAGCATAAGATTAATTACCTCTTTGCGTAACCACTTAGCAAAAGATTTAGTGTGTTCATTCTCAAGAAATGCCATTCGTTTACCCGGGTTTTGTGTTTTCAAAACCTGCTTGTGTCGCCTGAAACAATGTGTTTGATTATTATATTTGATAGATCATTTTAAGTAAGGAAATAGACATGTGTTATTAAAACTTACTCGATATACGGTACAATTTCATCTGTATTCTGTATTATATACAAATGTGCTTTCTAAAAGAGCTCCGCCGAAACTTCACTTGATTTGCTGGCCGACCATGGCTTTCCGTCCTCATTTTCATCAGTTTCATGTTTATCATGTGGGAGACCAATAGTTTCCATGGATTTATGATATTCGCTAAAAAAACTCTATTGTTTCTTCCGCAATAGTCTCCTCAGCAATGCATCCTTCTGGTCTATTCCTGTTTCGCACATGTCCTTTAATAACCTTCATACATCTTTCGAATGGATACATCCACCGAAAGCATATGGGACCACATAATTTGACCTCCCTAGTAAGGTGCACAGTCAAGTGTATCATAATATCAAAAAAAGATGGAGGAAAGAACTTCTCGAGTAGGCAGAGTGTCACAACCAGTTCTGCTTGCATATTATCTAGTTGTTGCGATATTATTTCTTTGCTACATATCGATTTAAAGAAAAAGCAAAACCTGATAATAGCATATCGTGTAGGTGGGTGCATGATTGAACGTATTGCAACGGGCAGAAACTCTTGCATTAACATGTGATAGTCATGCGATTTTAGGCCAATGAGCTTCCTATCCTTTAGGCTGACCAAACTAGAGAAATTTGAACAATAGCCTTGAGGTACCCTGATGTTGTGCAGCGTATCACAAAAAATGTCTTTTTCAGCATTACTTAATGTGTAACCTGCTGGAGGTAGTGTTGTACCGTCTTGTTCTTGCCTAGCAAACAACTCTTGTTTTACCCCCAACTCAGCCAGATCCAATCAAGCATTCAGTCCATCTTTCGTCTTTCCTGGAACATTTAGCAAAGTTCCGACGAGGCTCTCAGCAACATTCTTTTACACATGCGTAAAATCAATACAATGTGGAACAGAATGATGCCTCCAATACCTAAGTTTTTGGTACCAAATGTTGAATTTCTTCCAATACGCACCGTTTTGTCCGTTTGCTTGGGTTGAACAACCGTCTTCGTCTGTTGTGTTTTTTTTATGCTTTTTAATCTTCCCACTTCTGCCTCCCATATGTTGTTGGTCTTCTGATGCATTATTGTTTGTTTGTTTTCCTTTTCCCCACTTATTTTCAATATGCTGTACCTCGTTGTATATTTGTTCCCCAGTCATTGGAGTTGGAGCCGGGAGCAAATCTGGTTGTCCATTAAATGCCTTCCTTTGCCTTCTGAACGGATGGTTATATGGTAGATATCGTCTGTGTCCAACATAACTTTGCTTGGACGAGGCAGAAAGTCTAAGACAGTTTGTATCTTTCCCGCAAACCACTCAACCTTTGAATCCACTGATTGGGCATCCACATAGTGTACCAAGTGCAGGGTAATCATTTATTGTCCATAACACAACGGCACGTAGGTTAAAGTAATCTTTTGTGGATGCATCATGTATGAACCCCTTCTTCGAATAAGGTGCGCAGATCATCTACCAATGGTTCTAAAAACACATCGATATCATTTCCCGGGTATCCCGATATTAATACCGAAAGATTGATAAACTTTCTTTTCATACACAACCATGGAGGAAGGCTGTATATGACAGTTAAAACTGGCCATACACTGTGATGCCTATTACCCGTGTGTACGTCATCCCCATCAGCCGATATTCCCAGCCGTATATTTCTTGGATCTACAGCAATTTCTGGGAATTTTTCATCTATGGTACGCCATGCCTGTGAATCTGCGGCGTGACGTAAGACACCTTCGGTTATCCTCCGTGTGGCGTGCCATCTTAAATCTTCGGAAATTCTTTCTATCTTAAATAGTCGTTGCAGTCTTGGTATAATTGGAAAGTACCACATTACCTTTGCTGGAATGTTTTCGTACACTTTATGTGTCTTCTCATCCACCTTCCATCTTGATGTCCCACAAGTTCGACACACAGTCAAATCCTTGTCATCTTTCCAGTAAAGAAGGCAGTTGTTGATACATACATGTATCTTTTTGTATCCTGAACCCATCAACTTTACAACTTTTTCGGCTTCATATGTTTTTTCCACCATTTCGTTACCAGCAGGTAGCATCTTTTTCAATAATCCTAGTAATTCAGTAAAGAACTTATCAGAACATCCGTACTTACCCTTTAAGTTGAGTAGTTTAACTATTGCGGACATCTTTGTGAAGTCGGGACATCCTTCGTAAAGAGGCTTCTTTGCATCTAATAATAGTTCTTGAAACTTGACAAGGTCATCCTCTGTTTCAAAATTATCTTTTGTAGCGTTAACCATATCTACCGTTGCTGGGCCATCTATTGGAATATATGAAGCAAAATCCTTGTCGTCAACAAATTCTGTTGTAACGTCAATAGGTTTTGGGGAACTTTTTGATGGCTCATCCTTCTCTCCATGTTTGGTCCACTTTATGTAGGTTAGATCAATCCCATTACTGAATAAATGCCACTGTACTTCCTCCACTCTTCGGTTTATGTGGTTACAACAGTTTGAACAAGGACATGGCATTTTAAGATGAAGTTTATTAACTCCTGGGTCGATGTTCCCCATCTTACGCAAGTTGTCTACTGCATAATTAATAAACGCCTCTACTCCATCAATATAAGATTTGGTGGTCCTTTTAGTTAGCATCCAAGTCTTGTCCATGTTTATAAATGAGCTCCCTGCAGGCAAGTTTAAAAAGACAGCCCAAGTTATTGATGAGCATAAAAAATAAAAAGACAGTCCAAGTAAGGAACATATATAAAAGATAGATGTGGTATTGAATTATGCTAATAATTCAATGAAGTCTAATGAAACAGTTCCTAAAGGGGTGTTTGGGTCAAGGAGGGACAACCAGTTAAGAAGCTAAATTCTTGTTCCATGTTCATGTAGTAAAAGCCTTTACAGGGTTACTTATATTGTAAAACCAATTAACTATATACATTTACCAAGAAAGTGACATAATTTACAAGAGGTTATCGTCTCAAAACAAATGTTGAATTACCTAATATGGTTATAACTGTAGGGGTACGTATACAAAACAAACATAACAATACTTACCAAAATTTACAAGAGAGTTGTGGTGGTGACGGGTGTGGTGGGTCTATGACAGGAGAGTTGTGGTGGTGACGGGATTTGTGGTAATATGAGAGGTATTCTTGGCTATGATAGGAGGAGTTTTGAAATTTTGTTGATTAGTTTAGAATGGGATTGATGAAAACTTTGGGGGAATACATTCAAATTTTTACAAAATTTACAAAAATTTCACGAAAATATTGGAGGGAATGTATCTTTAGCCACGTTTAACAACTAGTAGCAAAGGTAATAAACAAGTTTCTTAAACAAAAAGTGCACAAAAAAAAATATGAAGTCAGGGGTGAACTAGGCTCGAACCAGTGACCTCAATAACACCTCAAACTTAACAACACACAACAACACCATCTCTGCCCTTGGGACTTTCTCGTTATACACTTCTTCTTTATTTCTTTTAACCTCTTTTTCCTTTTTAGCTTGTTACTACTTATTTAAATAAGCAAGCTTATTACAGCTTATTTAAGTAAGTTGTTTTCTCACTTTTATTTTTCCTTCAAACTTCAACACTTTAAGTAGTTATTTCACATTTTTCTTGTGTATTATTCATAAGTTTAATATTTTTAATCATTTTATTACTTTGAATTAGTTTTTAATTATTACAAAATAAAATAAAAGTCAAAAAAATAAAATTATTTTTCCTAAAATTATTTTTTGTCATTTAGGACATAAGACAAGTTAATTTGCATTTCTCAGGGAATATCTCAGGGAGCGAGCATCTTGACCATTCGGTCGATCGGGTTTTTGATCACATAATATTATACATACGTACTATTCATTGAATCATGTCGTAACATGACACCCTAAACAACTATAACCCAATTCCCATATGATGTCAAATACCCATTAATGAATGTGACCAGTTATAACCTACTACCAATGACCCACCATGTGAATTAGCCATTATCACCGGTCATACATGGGTTGCATATACTTGGTATGTGTATAGTTATATTGTGAAGGTTATATGAAGTGTCTTAAAGTTATTAAAGGTGGGAACGTTAATTTTGACATTTGGGGAGGCCATAAAACCAGTAAAGTCATATGTACTATGATGAAGACTGTGTCCTACTGTAGTTAGGGTATCTTTAGGTTATATGATACGTTTTCGTCCGCGTGTACACGTTTTCGTCCATGTTTACACGTTATCCCCCGTTTATCATAATATAATATTATATATACTATTGATGCAATCATCACATAACATGTCAACCTTAGCAACTATAGACCAATGTCCATATGATGTCAAATACCTAATACACATGACCCACCATGTGAATTATCCATTACCTGTCATCCATGGGTTGCATAGACTTTGTAGATGTAAAGTTATAGTGTGAAGGTTATATGAAGTATGTTAAAGTTATTAAAGGTGGGCACGTTAATTTTGACAATTGAGAAGGCCATAATACCAGTAAAGTCATATGTACTATGATGAAGACTGTGTGATACTGTCTTTAGGGTTTCTTTAGGTTATATGTTACCTTGCGTCTGTGTGTACACGTTCTCGCCCGTTTTGTCATGCTTTAGTTTGTTTCTATAGGTTTTTTGTCCGGTTCCGACCTTTTATAGCCGTTTTCATATATTTTAGACGTTTTCCTCCGTTTTCATACGGTTTTGTCTATTTTAGACACTATCCTACATTTTCTTACGATTCATACATTATCTTACTTTCTCACGTTTTATTCTCGTTTAGTACGTTTTTTTACGTTATCGTCTTTTTGCATATGTCTTTATTTGGGTGGCGTTAGATATGTTGGGCACGGTAAGTCGGTAAGCCGATCCTTGTGCACTTTTTTCGTTTTATTCGTTTCGATACGTTTACATACTTTTTATTAATTTTCGTACGTCTTTGAAATTTTTTTTCAGTTTTACTTTTATACGTTATTTATGTTTGAGAACGTCCGATTTTCAGTTAAATAATATAATTTTTTTTTTCTAAATTTTTTTTTTTTAAAAAGAAATTTCATTTACTACCACTTTGACCCAAAAAAATTATGCGTGCATCTCCCATTTATATGTCACGTAAACTTTAATTCCGGCCATTTGGTTTCACAACGAAATTAAAACACCAACTAACACATAAAGGCAACCAAACCGTCATCCCCAACATCTCTGCACTACAACAGGTTAGGGTTTCATCTTTTTGATCAACATCAAAGTAAACTTGTTTTTTTTCCCTTTTTTATTAACTTGTTTGAAGTGATTTATGCCGAACTTGTTCATAATGTGTCGATCACTTTACCTTATATGTATTGCTCTGATTAAATAATGTGTTCATGTTACTTTAGTTTAAACTCATTTGCGTGAAATGGTTATAAACATTATTGTAGTCATAAGAAGTTGCATGTGGGTTTCCCTCTAAAACACAGTTGATACTATTTAGGGGAAAATGATATACCTTATTAGGAATTGTTGATACTTGCAATGTCAAGTATATTAACTTTGTTGATTAGTAATGATATACCTTATTAGCAATTGTTGATTATTTAGGGGAAAATGGTATATATTGAATGGATTTAAGTTGTGGTATGAAATTGGTTATTTCTCTCACAAATAATCAGTTAATTAATCACTTTCGATATGCATTTGACTTATGTTTGTCAATTATAAGCAATGCATTACCTTTTTAGAATGACTGTTGTTCAGTTTGTAGTAGCCTGTTGGAATGAGTTGGTTTCGGTCGGGTTCGGTTAGTGCTAGCCTGTAGGAATGTGTTACTTTCGGTCGGGTTCAGTTTCTATTAGCCTGTAGGAATGAGTTGGTTTCGGTATGTGTGTGTTGATCCATTTGGGTTCCATTAGCAAATTTTCATTAGCAAGTAAGGATGCAAATTTATAGGTTGCCAATTATGTGCCCTGTTTTAACTTAACATGTGCCCTGTTTTTCGTTTATGATACATCAATATTTTATGTGTGTTTGAATATTATAGTATAACATGTGCCCTGTTTTTGTGTAGAAATATGGCCGTTGAATTTGTGATAACTTTAAACCAAAACACGTTCCCGGACTCTCAGGTAATCTCACAAATACGCCTTAATTACATTTTATACCATAAATGCTTGTATAATGAATGTCAAATAAATTATTGAAATGCTTTCAGGAACTTCCACCTGTCTACGCCGAATCATGTTACCATGGAAGGCGGGAGATTTACATCACAAGCGCTCAGCGAGTTCGTTTCAGAGTACAAATAGCGATTCAAAGTAACCGCCCCATTGTGCTTACAGGAGAGAGATGGAGAAGGTTTGCTTTGGAAAACCTGAGACGGGATGTTAAGCTGTTGCATTTCGTTGAGGAAGGTGATGACTGCTTCTTTGTTACCGAATACACTCAAGATGGAGCTGAATTTGGTGGCTACAACATGAACGGCGGTCGGGTTTCAAGATTCCAATCTCGTGTTTTTTCCTTCTATGATGAGTTCCAGGTATTAGAGTAACTTACTAATCTTATGTCAAACATGTGATTTCATAAGTCAATAAATATTAAATTTTAATGTACTAATAAGGTTACTCTTAAAATTTATTTGAAGCTACTGCCAACTGCATTCCTTGGTGGCTTAGGTAATGCACAGCAGATTACAATCAAAGTAGACGGGGTAAACTTTGATGTTGGTTTGATTGCTGTTGAAGCGGGAGGAGCCAACGGGCAGGTGATGTATGAGTTGGACCCCGATGATTGGAACAAGCTTGAAGAATTTGTTGGTTTAAAAGCTGGAATGATTCTCATCTTCACAAGGAAGCGCGCAACAAAGCTTTTGCTTACCGGCTTCAGTCGTGAAGGTAGTCTAACTACCGACGCGCGTTTCCTTGGTGCCACTAGCTTGCTACCTGATCAGCCCGGTTTGTTATTGACCGAAAGAGGTAAATATTTACCAAATACTCTCATACTACACGTTATATCTGTCAGTGATTTATTAAGTGATTATAATTAAAATTCTTTATAGATGACAATCGCTTGAAGCATATTTGCCAATGGCCTGCACATAAAGACCACTTTGATGAAGGTCATGTATTCTATAAGAGATTGTCAACAATTCGAGTGAATCAAAAACTTGTACGTATCTCATCATTCATATATAGATATTCTTTACTTTTGTTTAATTAGTTGGAACAAACTATATACGTACTAGTAATTTGAACTGCAGGATATCCCGGCAGATTTCCTGTTGCAGCATCCTATCCACCCATACCGGAGGGTCCTCATGAGACATCATGGTGTCGAATGGTGTGACTGTCTATTGGATGTGGAGGAAGTTTGCCGCTGATTGCTCTTTCGCAACAAACAAGCTGATCAGGTTCAAGTTCATGTATTTAAATGTTGATCGCAGTGGTGGTGATAATTTGAAAGACTCTGTGTATCCCATGTTTCATCTGTGCTGATGTGTCCAGCTTCAAACAATTTATGCTTCATTTGCAGTCAAACAATATTTATTATATTTTTTGTTAGTAAATACCCCCTTAAGTATATAATTTTTTGTCAGTTATGTGTGTTGTAAACATGCATTCATTTGGGGGTATTTTACTTATGCTATATTACTAAATTTGAACAATATTAGTATTGTTATACATTAGTTAATCTTGAACAATTAATGTTAAATAGTTAGTTTCAGCAATTATGGAATCTAATATATAAATCTACTTTTATGCATATGCATGGAATGTAATTTAGTATGTATGATGCAATCTTGTTAAACTGACATAATTGACATGTTATGTGAAAACAAAATGCTCAATCTTAAACCAATTAACTAGACACATTACCAAACTGCTTCTAAAGTCATATTGGAGGGAATTGACAAATATATTTGAAGAACATATTGGAGGGAAAGTTTAAAAATATCTTATCAAAAAGATTTTCTTAAAATACATAAAAAGGGAAGCTGGGAAATCAAGGGGAACCATAGGCTCGAACCCGAGACCTCACCAGCCTCAACCTTTTGAATGCCTCAACACACCACACACTTACCACTTGCCCTTGGGACTTCTTCATTTAATATCTTACATTGTTTTGTATATAAACAAACTTTTTAGGCTCTTAGCTTATTTCTCCTTTTAAGCTTATTACACCTTATTTAAATAAGTTGGTTTGTCACTTTTATTTTTGCTTCAAACTTAAATACTTTAAGTAGTTATTGCACATTTTTCTTGTGTATTCTTAATCTGTTTACTATTTTTTATCATTTAAAAAGTCAAAAAAATAAAAATATTTTCCCTACAATTATTTTTAGTCATTTAGGACTTAAGAAAAGTTAATTTGCATTTCTAGGCTTTAAATTACAAATTACTATTTCCCAGCCTATTAGAATCCTGTGAGTAGCTAGGAATGTAAACGAACTGAGCGTTCTTTGAACGTTTCCTGATTTGTTTGGTAAAAGTTCGTTTATGTTCGTTTATTTATTAACTTAACGAACATGATCAATATTTGACATTAGCTCAGTTAAAACGACATGGGAATATCTCAGGGAGCGAGCATCTTGACCATTCGGTCGGGTTTTTGATAACATAATTTTATACATACGTACTATTCATTGAATCCTGTCGTAACATGACACCCTAAAACAACTATAACCCAATTCCCATATGATGTCAAATACCCATTAATGAATGTGACCAGTTATAACCTACTACCAATGACCCACCATGTGAATTAGCCATTATCACCGGTCATCGATGGGTTGCATAGACTTGGTATGTGTATAGTTATATTGTGAAGGTTATATGAAGTGTGCTCAGTGGCGGAACTAGGATTTCAAAATCGGGTATGCACTGTTGCTCGAATGGTCCTCGAAGGGTCCTTCAAGAGTATGCACCCTATGTTTTTTACACTACCCGTCGAATTTTAGGGTGTGCACTTCCATACCCGTGCTATACACTAGATCCGCCCCTGAGTGTATTAAAGTTATTAAAGGTAGGCACGTTAATTTTGACATTTGAGAAGGCCATAAAATCAGTAAAGTCATATGTACTATGATGAAGACTGTGTCATACTGTCGTTAGGGTATCTTTAGGTTATATGATACGTTTGCATCCGTGTGTACACGTTTTCGTCCATGTTTACATGTTATCCCCCATTTTGTCATGGTTTACTACGTCTGTACACGTTTTTATCCGTTTTCGTAGGTTTTTGTCATTTTCATGTTTTTTCATATTTTTCCTCATTTTTCCTACGTCTTATAATTCTTAGTCGGTTTTTATACGTTTTAGTTCGTGTTTACACGTTCTCGCCTGTTTAATCATGTTTTAGACCGTTTCTACATGTTCTATACATTCTCCTCATTTCTCATATCGTGTTTGTTCATTTGCATGCGCCATTTTGTGTTTATGCAGTTATACGTGTGTTTGGGACAGCGGGTTTGAAGATATATGGGTGTTTGGGACTGTGTGTAAGCACAACTTATGTCATGCAAAGTTATATCCATGGGTGTTAATTTGGAGCCAAAATATTAATGAAATGTTTAAATTCTTAATTAAAATTTTGGAGCCAAATCGTGAAATGTTTAAATTCTCAAACAAAATTTTCAAAATTAACTCTGGAAATTGTGATTTCATTAAACGAAAAACTGCCCCATCATATGCCCTATTTTTTCTCCAAAAAATCAGCCTTCTTCAAAACATTAAATCAATAACTTTTTAAACCATTATTCAACAATTTAGTTTAGTATTTTTCTTTTACACATTGCTTCAGACGAATCATGGAAACCCAAGAGAATGATCATGATAATATTGATTTTTCTGATAATGAACATCCTGACCAAGATTTGGGATATGAATCGGAGCAGTATTCTGATGATGGTGAACGTGATAACAACCAATCAAATGGTTATGTCAAAAAGAGGGCATAACCAGGTTAGCATAGTTTCGAAGGGAATATGGAAAAGCAGGTGGAGAGAAGCTCAGTGTAACCTTCGATGCTATGAATAGGATATCAGGAAAACACCGAGCATTGTTTTCTAGTTTTCTGGGAGACTTGGTTCGTGAGCATATAGGTGTCAGGATTATATCCTGGAAGAAGGTTGATTCAGAAGCAAGAGACAAAATGTGAGACGAAATCACGGTAAACCTATACTATTTTTTAACCCAGTAATATAGCATGAAATATATACGTAGCATTTACATTATGTGCAACTAATTAGGAACATTGTGTTAATCTTTGCAGCGATTTTTTGATGTTGACTTGACAGCCAGAAAAATGTTAATGAATCGTCTTGGTCAACTTCTACGCAATTTCAGAAGTAAATTGACACAAAACTACATATTGCCCAACCTAGAAACACCTTCTAAACTAAATGAAGTCCCGACTAATTATGATGAAATTATATCAGCCGATGATTGGGTCAATTTTGTAAATTATACACAAAGAAATGAATACAAGGTGTTAATTAGTACTTTTTTATTCAAGTTCAAGCATTTGTTGTTTCCGTATGTATTAGTTCTATAGTATATAATCATTACTACATCTAAACGCCTTTTGATTTTGTGTTGCAAGGTGAAACCAGCTGCAACAAAAGTGGCGCGTTCCAAGTCTCTTTATCAACATAGAATGGGACGAGGTGGATACGCCCTTGTGATAGATCAAATGGTAACTTGAAACATTTGCAGTTAATAGCATAATACTTGCGTTTATATTGGTTTATCTTACATGTGTGCATTTGATGTTTATAAGATCGATCATAAAGAAATTCAACCAGATGAAGAACCACCGCGTACCACGCTGTGGTTGTCAGGAAGGAAGAACAAAGACGGAGATTTTTACGATGATGATACTAGAGCCGTGGGAGAAAAAATTGTAAGTTTTACTGCATATTTTATTATAATGTGCATAGTGGGGCTAAAAAGTCTTCTTGCTTATATTAAAGTGGGATCAACATATAATAACCTATTACCCATATTGTGTGTGCAGAAAGAAATGGAGGACAAGATCAAACAAGGAACCTTGAAGGTTGATCATGGCAGTGATGCCATGACAGTTGTATTAGGTAAGGAAAAGGGAGGATATGCGAGAGGAGTGGGAGGTGGAGTAACCTACAGGAGGTATTTTGATCTTCCTCGAAACAAACAAGCATCTGATGAAAGAGTGGTGTTACTTCAAAGTTAACTTGAAAATGAGAGACGCCAACGTCAAGAAAAAGATGCGGTAATCCAGGATTTGATGAAGCAATTGGCTGCACAAAAGGGGCAGTCGAACTCAACGTCAACTCCATTGGCATCAAGTCCATCGACATCAACTACATTGGCAACAACTCCATTAACGTCAACTCCATTGACGCAAAGTCCATTGACACCACCAGAAGTAACATTCCATCTTTTATTGACCCTTATAAAAACTGCTGCAGTCTTCTTAAACACTTTATATTGCAGGTGTCTCCGGTGAACATTAATCATATAAACAGCAATGCTGATGCGGATGCCGGAACACATGTTTCTGGATGTGAAAAAGTTGCAAGCATTCAGAAGTCTAACGGACTACCAACTTTGGAAAAGGAAAAGGAAACAAGTGTAAGTAATAAAACTTCCACATGTGATTTTTTAAATCTACATGCATGTCTTATTTACTGTGTTTTATATGTATAGGTAACTGTTAAATCTGCCGCATCTAAGAAAACGACTAGAGCAAAATGAAAGGATGCACGTCAAGCTTCCCAATCACAAGAAGATGAGTCTTCATTACTAGTACTACCACAAGTATGTATTTAAACATGTTCATATATTATTTTGTTTAACTGATTTCTGATACATACATGCAACAAATCATTTTTTTAGGTAATTAACTGCAAACTGTGGCACTCAAAGAGAACAACTATTATTGCTTTGGGCAGAGTATACATGAGTGATGGAAAACAAATGATTCATAACAAACCACTCCCCAAGTATTGCTACAAAGTGTCTATTGATAAATCCTTACAGGATGCAGCTGATGAGGCGAAAAATGAACCACTTTTAGGGGGTCATTTAAGCCCGGAATTGAATTTATTTGATCAAATATTGCCCTAAATCATTCCTTTTGTGATTTTAGGTACTTTGGGAGAGAAATCTGGAAAAGGAAGCAATTCGGACGTTTTTGGAGCATAAAAGTGAAGAAAACGCCAAAGTCTTAATTTTCCTTGCTGGGAACAGTAGGTGACGGCGTCAAGAGTAATTTTCATGACGACCCAGTACAGAAATGAAGGCGTCACAAGGAAGAACGTCAAGAGTAAAAGACGTGACGGCCTGGAAAAAGTTATAACGTGATGGCGTCAGAAGTAGATCAAGGCAGTTCGAGAATTCTTTTGGCGGCGAGATGACGGCGTCACCTATTTGGTCTTGACGCCGTCAGCCTCTATTTCCTATATATAGTTTTCTAATTTTCATTCAAAAAAAGGGAGAAGTTTTGGAGAAACCCTAAGGCCGAACTTAGTACGAATTTTACAGGTTTTCAAGGGTTTTCAGCCCTTGAACCCTTTCATGTGTAATTGAGATAAGTGTTCTTCTAATTCAATCAATATGTCTATGTGTTGATTGTCTATATCTTGTTCTTGTCGTAATTCCATCATGCTAGGCTAGATCTATCTTGTGTTTGCTTAGATCTAATGAAACCTAGATGTTGATTATGTGTTGATTACTTGTTTATGGTTGTATTGGATGAATGATTTCGATGTTAGGCTTTAGAAAACTGGCAGATCTCCAAATGGTAACATGCTTGAACGTCTTAGGAAACATGAACTGACGTGCACTAGGTTTTATTGGTTGTATTTAATGCATGAGTAAATTCTAATGATCCCATGCTAGGAGCTTCTTAGCCGGCTCGACATAGGAGTGAAGTAGGCACTCATAGGATTGGGGAATTAAGTGCGCCACCCCATGAATGGTATTAAGGAATACAATCCGTCATCCACGCAATTATAACAAGTAATTAACGTGTAAAAGATATCTAGGGAGTAGTGAAATCTAAGTAAACACAATTTCTCCACTTATTGCTCACAACCTTAGTTTAATTTAGTTTATTTTCATTTCTAGTATTTTATTTTGATTGCATCTTTAGTATTGGGTTAGTTGACTAGCAACTAATTCCGCCCAAATCCTTCAAACCTGAGATTTTTACTTGCTTTCTAATCCTAGCGACACTATTCCTAGCTGAACGATCAATCCCCCGGTACTTGTCACTATACTATACTACAACGATCAGGTACACTGCCAGGTGGGGGTTGTAAGCTTCTCAAGATCCCTTGAGAGGTAAAGCCTGGTGTAATCCCTACGCATCAAGTTTTTGGCGCCGCAGCCTGGGGAATAGTTATTGTCTAGGTTAGAATCTCTTTTTATTAGGTCTACTTGCTAGATTCCTTTCTAGTAAGGTTTTATTTTTATTTTTAGGTTTTCTTTAGTCTATCTTATTTCTTCGTGTTTTTGTTCGTAACTCTTCACCACCCGACATCATGGACGATGGGAACATCTTTGAACCCGTCATCCTACCACAACAAAACCCACCACTAGAACCTCTTAGGCTCTGAACCTTAGGAGAGTATTCCCGACCTAGCCACCAAGGCTACCGAAACACCATCGAGCTCACCGGAGCCAATGTGACCCCCTTGCGATCCGACACCATCCAGTTGGTGCAAAGCGGATGCGCATTCCATGGACTTCGTTCCGAAGATCCAAACCAACATCTTAAGGACTTCCTTAAAATCGTAGACTCCATAGACCTAGATGTTGAAACTAGAGAGACAACCCGATTACGCCTATTCCAATTCTCTCTACGGGATCAAGCTAATCAATGGCTTGAGCGTTTACCCGCGGGATCCATCACCACATGGGATAATCTCACCAATCGCTTCCTTACTCAGTTCTTCCCACCGGGGAAGACTGCAATGCTTAGAAATGACATTTTGATATTTGAACAACATCAGGGAGAAACTTTCAACGAAGCATGGGCCTGCTTTCAGGATCTCCTCCATAAGGTCCCTCCTCATGGTATGAACCTTTGGTTATTAGTTCAGATTTTCTATGACCATGTTGACTATCACACTAAACGTACAATCGATAGGGCCGCGGGAGGTAAACTGCGTGATAGGAACGCCGAGGAGTCCTGGGCAATTATTGAGGAGCTCGCCACCGATAATCAAAAGATGTGGGAGTTTAATCATACAATAAAAGCAGCCATCAACGCAGTCTCGGCATCTGGAGGAACCACTGAAATCCCCGATGAACTCCTATGCAAACTCGAGGCAAAAGTTGACTATTTTGAGGAAAGGCAAAGGAGACCTTTAAGTCCTAGGCAGGCTACTGTCAATTCTGTCTCGAAATCCACTTCAACACCATTATCAGAATCACCCTCTAGAGAAAATGTCGAGACTTTTCAAAACTATGCCCCACCTTATTCCCCTACCAAGGAGCTTAGCTCAGAGTTTGAAGCTAGGATGAGAGAATATATGGCAACTCATTCAGATCGGCTTACTAGATTCGAGGAAGCAGTTTATAAGCAAAAAGAGGAGATGCAAGAGAAAATGAATGAGATGATGAGTCTATTAGAGGAGTATGCCAACCAGAGAACCCCCGAAAAAATGCTACTAAGAAAAGAAAGCGCCACTCCCACTACCCAATTTGTTAATTCCATCACAATTGTCCACAAGGATAACGAGAAGGTAGAAGCCCCTACTAAACAGACCTTAGAAAACCCACCAAAATTCCAACCCTTGAGTCACTACCTGAAACATGATATAAATGAAAACACCATAGCAAATTGGATTAAGGGTGACGGGCATAACCAACCTTCCAAACAGGGTACTGAGAAAGAGGAAAAGGGAAAAGATGAGTATGATACGTTACCTGGGGGGTCAATATTCGAGAGGCTATTGGTACAAAAAGTGGCTACTAAGCGGATAGCATGTGGGAACTTTGAGATACCAACTAGCATCGGGGATTTGAAATATCTTAGTGCTTTCGCGGACCAAGGATCGGAGGTAAACCTTATGCCCCTAACTATTTACATCCAACTAACGTCAAAAATGCCAGCCCCGACTCGTGTTAGGTTATCCCTTGCTGGGCACTCGTACGTATACCCCCTATGGATCGCAGAAGACGTATTAGTTAATGTCACAGGATTCATGTACCCCGTTGATTTTATGATCATCATCGATGATAAGGGAGATGGATGCATGCCAATAATCCTTGGGGCACCATTCCTCGCCACCGCTAGAGCTGTCATTAAGTATGAAGGCAGGAAAATTGAGCTTAAATCTGGAAAGAGAAAGATTAGCTTCCCCATGACTCCGCGAAGTGGGCATGAGAATTCGAGTTGGAGAAAGCTCAAAAACAACATTGACACGATACCCATTCGTGTTCAGAATAAAATTCTTGCATGAGAGGCAAGAATCAAAAGCTACAAGGAGGCTAAATATGAAAGAAGCAAAAGCAATAAGGTTCAGGTTGAATTCGAACACACTCAACCCGCAGAAAATCATGTACCATTTGAGGAAGGGAACTTGGTACTCTTGAGACACTTGGAAACAACAATACCACCCGATAAACCAAGTCCTTGGTGGTATGGGCCTTTCACACTTGAGAGCATGAACCAAGATGGGATGGCTAATCTGAGAAGTGAAGTAGGTGGAAAGGTGATTGCAAGTATCGACAGGTTAAGGCACTACCACCATAATAGTAATGATCACAACTACATGGGATACATCTGTGGAAAACTAGAAGGGGGGTTGAATTGTTTTACGTCCTTTTAAATTTATAAACACAAGTTTGTTTTAAAAACTTTGATTCCAGTTTATGTAAACTCAATACTTGCCCTATATGAACAATTGTATGGTAACTAACTAACAAAGCTAATATAGTAAAGGAAAATAAATGAGTAACGAGAAGAGTTAGAAAGATCAAACCACAACACAAGGATTTATAGTGGTTCGGCTACAAGGACACCTTCCTTGTTCCTACTCCACTCCCCGAGTCACCTACTCGAGAGTTTTCTTCACTATGTCAACAAACTCCCTTTTGGCGGAGAAAACCTTACACACCAATTTACACACCACACAATTTCACAACTTGATCACAACTTCTTCACACCAATATACTACACACCAATCTTCTTCACAACTATCTTCTATACACCAATCTTCTACTTCACACCTATCTTCACAACTAACCTACTTCACTACTTATCAACTTCTATTATCTACACAACTTCTATATCTTCTACACAATTAATCACAAGCACAACACAATATTCACAAATGAATATATATACACTATGCACAACTACTCTTCAACACTTCTTGAACTTGGTTGTAGAAAGAGTGTTCTTCTTTTGCACTTTGGATGAGAATGGATGATGAGGGATTGAATCACTTGAAACAAGAATTAATATACAAATGATCAAAGGGTTTTAGAGGATGTTTAGAGAGTTATAGATCTGAAAATTTCGTGCAAAAGGTGAGGCAAAAATCCAGGTTTAAAGTGGTATTTATAGGCAAAAGATTCTGACAGAGGAGCATGGCCGGTCCCCTTAAATCAAGGCCGGCCCCCTTAAAATTAAGGGGACTGCCCCTTATAATTAAGGGGGCCGCCCAGCTGAAACGGCCAGAATTTTTGTCTTTTAGTGGGGAAAGTTTATTTGGTGAAAAACTAACTGATTTTGGTTAAAATTTTGAATTCATATATTTAGTATGAATAAAACATTTTTCTTAATTACCAAAAGTGTTTTTCAAAAATATATAATATGTTTATATAATTAAATAAACTTTGTGTTAGTTAATTAAATACCCCTTTGATCATGAGATGTATTAAGCACTTGTTTATCCATACCTTAAGTGATTAAGTTGGATATAGTGATATAAACTAGCTTAATACTTGTTTACGTAGTAATTATACGATTGACGATTTTACATTTTGTGATCGTCAAAATATAGAGATATCGAAAGATATGAATAACGTTTTCACACATTATTTAGGTCTAGGGTAAGAATTATTCGATTTCCTAGGTGGTGGAGTTTTAGATCTTGTTTTAGTTTTGGACGATCCTACTTCGGTTTTTAAAGATGATTTATAAAACGGTTTTATTTCTTCATTACTAGCTAGATGTATTTTCTTATCATTTATGAGTATATACTAAGGATTAGATTTTGAAGGTTTTAGTTCCTTGAGTTCGCTATCAAATTTAACATTTTTAACTTCACTTGTTGAGGCTTCGGTTGAGTTAAAACCTAGACCGGTTTTATCTCCGGATATTCTTTGAATACTTATAATTTTACTAAGTGAGTTACTACTATTTTCAAATTTATCAAGTTTATAAATTTCTTCCTTAAGTTTGTTGTTTTCACTTCTAAGCTCTTGACATGATTTACATTCTTCAAAAGTTTCTTTACCTTTCTCAAGTTGATGTATTTTAATTTTTAGTTCAAGTACTTCATTTTCTAATTTGTTATTTATGTATTTTAGTGATTTGTTTTTAGCCATAACTTGTTGTCTTAGTTTGCATAATCTATTGTATTCACTATCTAAGTCTTTTTCATCTAATGATAAATTTTCATCACTAAAATATTCGGTTTCGGAACGTACCTCACTTGATGTTTTAGCCATGAGACATTTTTCTTCCTTTGTTGTTTCTTTCTCATCTTCATCGCTATCACTCCAAGAACCTCCAATAAACGCTCTTTGATTTTGATCTCATGTCATCATTGGACATTTTCCAATAAGGTGATTCGGATCACCACACTTGAAACATTTTCTCTCATTCTTGATATACTTGTCATCATTATTCTTTTGAGATGTTCTTCTTTCATCGTGTGGTTGTCTAACGAATCTTCCTCGCCTTTTGAAGAATTTCTTGAAATCTCTTACGTCCATGGCATATTCTTCGTCCTCGCTTTCGGAAGATGAGCTATCTTCGTTGTTGGATTCCTTTCTAGCTTTCAAGGCGATTGACTTGCTTTGCTCTCGTTTCCCTTTAACCATTTCGGAGTCCTTCTTTATTATTGCTTCGTAGACTTTTAAATTACCAATTAATTCATCAAGTTGTAGCGTTGACAAATTTTTCGATTCTTCAATAGCCGTCACTTTAGCTCGCCATTTTGGGTGAAGATCTCTAAGAAACTTCCTAACAAAATTCTTACTAGAGAAATTCTCATCAAGTGCTTTTAAACTTGTGATTATAGTGTTAAATCTAGCAAAAGCATTATCAATTGATTCCTCTTCCGGAATCGTGAATTGCTCATAATGTTGAACAAGTAGATCTATTTTGTTATCTTTGACTTGATTATTACCTTGGTGGGTTATTAACAAAGAGTTCCAAATTTCTTTTGCGGTTTCACACATAAAGATCCTTTCGTACTCTTTACGTGGTAGTGCATTGTAAATAACCATTTTTGCTTCATTATTTTTAGCAAGTTTTCTTTTTAAATCATCATTTTGTTTTTCAAAAGGTACGATTTCATCTTTCTTAGTTTCGGGGTTATTTTGAATAGGTAAAAAATCACCTTTGGTAATAATATGCCAAAGATCTAGATCTTTTGATTTCACATAAGTTTCGAATTGATTTTTCCAATATAAAAATCCATCACTTTCAAATAGTGGTGGTCTTTGAATAGATTGCCCTTCTAAATATTTTTCAGATTCCATAGATCGTTACAAGTTTTAAAATACAATATATTTTAAAAATCTTGCTAGACGTGGCTTCTGATACCAATTGTGGAAAACTAGAAGGGGGGGTTGAATAGTTTTACGTCCTTTTAAATTTATAAACACAAGTTTGTTTTAAAAACTTCGATTCTAGTTTATGTGAACTCAATACTTGCACTATATGAACAATTGTATGGTAACTAACTAACAAAGCTAATATAGTAAAGGTAAATAAATGATTAATGAGAAGAGTTAGAAAGATCAAACCACAACACAAGGATTTATAGTGGTTCGGCTACAAGGACACCTTCCTTGTTCCTACTCCACTCCCCGAGTCACCTACTCGAGAGTTTTCTTCACTATGTCAACAAACTCCCTTTTGGCGGAGAAAACCTTACACACCAATTTACACACGACACAATTTCACAACTTGATCACAACTTCTTCACACCAATATACTACACACCAATCTTCTTCACAACTATCTTCTACACACCAATCTTCTACTTCACACTTATCTTCACAACTAACCTACTTCACTACTTATCAACTTCTATTATCTACACAACTTCTATATCTTCTACACAATTAATCACAAGCACAACACAATATTCACAAATGAATATATATACACTATGCACAACTACTCTTCAACACTTCTTGAACTTGGTTGTAGAAAGAGTGTTCTTCTTTTGCACTTTTGATGAGAATGGATGATGAGGGATTGAATCACTTGAAACAATAATTAATATACAAATGATCAAAGGGTTTTAGAGGATGTTTAGAGAGTTATAGATCTGAAAATTTCGTGCAAAAGGTGAGGCAAAAATCCAGGTTTAAGGTGGTATTTATAGGCAAAAGATTCTGACAGAGGAGCGTGGCTGGTCCCCTTAAATCAAGGCCGGCCCCCTTAAAATTAAGGGGACCGCCCCTTATAATTAAAGGGGCCGCCCAACTGAAACGGCCAGAATCTTTGTCTTTTAGTGGGGAAAGTTTATTTGGTGAAAAACTAACTGATTTTGGTTAAAAATTTGAATTCATATATTTAGTATGAATAAAACATTTTTCTTAATTACCAAAAGTGTTTTTCAAAAATATATAATATGTTTATATAATTAAATAAACTTTGTGTTAGTTAATTAAATACCCCTTTGATCATGAGATGTATTAAGCACTTGTTTATCCATACCTTAAGTGATTAAGTTGGATATAGTGATATAAACTAGCTTAATACTTGTTTACATAGTAATTATATGATTGACGATTTTACATTTTGTGATCGTCAAAATATAGAGATATCGAAAGATATGAATAACGTTTTCACACATTATTTATGTCAACAACATCATTTCAAGGGATGAGATCACGTAGTAACCCATGACTTTGAGTCTAGCTACAAGACTCGTAAATAAAGAAAAGCGCTTCTTGGGAGGCAACCCATGTTTTGTGTGTTTTTATTTGCTTGTTTGTTTGTCATTTGCTTCCGTATGCATGCTTTATTTTTATTGCTGGTAGATCATGTTTCTCAACTAAAAAGTGGAAATACTTTACTTTGTTGTTTTGGCCTAGTCTTAACTCCACCTAAAAGTATTTTTCCAAAAAGATAATTGTAAGGGGAAACCCCAAATATGTTTTTAAGAAACAAACCGATCATGATTCTCCACAATACTAAGTGAACATGTATATTCGTATTTGTTTGAGTCAAATGCTTGTATTGAGTCATAATGAAGTTTTGCAGGATTTTCCAGGAAGTAGGACCAAGTTTTTCCAGAAATTTTCCGGAAACTTAACATAAGAATTTCTGCAGATCACTTCTGATGGCGTCACGAGATTACTCTTGACGGCGTCACGTGTAAAAATCTGGAAATTTTACCCGTTTTGTTTTTCTAACGGAGTCTTATGGTTTTTGTGAATTATTAAGTTTTATAATCTCTAGGAAATCTGCAAACTTGATTCCAAAAGCATTATATCTTATTTTGTTTTCTAGGATTTAGTAACTTATATAGATTACCGCCGATTTTATGCGAGGTTGCCTTGTCTGTTTTCTCAGGATTTACAGGTTATGTATGACAAGAAGATGATTTATATTCTGGAAGGGAAGCTTTGATTGTTCATTTTCTTGGAGGAAGATTTAACCTGGCCACCTTATTATCCATACCGAGCGAATCAGGGGAGTATTTGATTTCATTCTTTTTACTTTTTCACTTTTACATTCTTTACTTGAACATTGGGGACAATGTTCATCTTAAGTTTAAGGGGAGGGTAAAAAGATGATACCTTACAAATGCACTTTCGCTTGAGTTTGTTTTGTTTAATGGTAGATGTGTAATAAAACTATGAGAAATACTTGTTAGTGCAATTTTAGCGCCAAATTTAAAATTTTTTTCAACATTTAGGAGTGAAACTTTAGCCATAGCAAGCGTCTCATGGATAGGAGATTGTATGACTAGCACATAACCGTATATTCAGAAAAATTTTCCAACCAAATATGTGAGGTTTGCCTTTAGATTTGATAGGAAAAGCATTTACTATTAGTGCTTATGAGTGTACCGGTAGCATTTAGATTCTAGAACTTGCATTACTGATGCATCCCGAGACCGCTAGTGAGACTACATTCATGTAGTAGGATTTACTACATGATAAGAGGCATTAGGATCACCCTTGTGTTAAACCTGTATTATAATTACTTGACCATTTAAGTCATATCACTTGGCTAGTTAAGTCAACTAATTTTTCCCACACCTTAGCGTTGTACTCATTTTTAGTACACGAAACCCCTAGTACACCCCTCCGAGCCTATCCTTTCGTTTCTAACTTTAAGCATTTTACTTAAAGGAAGAATTTGTTACACCCCACTTAAATGTACACCCAAATCGCCTTAGCCTTCCGTCTATGCGCTCATTTTTAGTGCATTATTGTTATTTGTTAAACCTTAAGTTAACTATCTAATTGATTACATGGTTGCTAAGTCGAGTCATATCATTGTACATATTGTTTTGGGACGATTGGGACTCATGGGGTAAAGTACTTATTTTATAGAGTAATGGGGAAGAACATCATTTATTACCCCCATATGTACGTTAATCTTAAAAGTGCTCCAAGTGTTTTGATTTTCTTAATTCGAGTCATTAGATTAGTTTATTGTAAAGTATGTAAAAATTAAAGTGTAAGGGGAATGTTTATTCCCTATGATGTATTATTTTGGATGGTAGGGTAAGAGTGTATGCACAAAAAAAATAATAAATAAATAAATAAATAAATTGAAAAATCAAGAAAAAGAAAAAACATACGGACTACCATCCCTTTTCATTCTATGTTCATTTTATGTTTTTGTTATTTTTCATTTATTAGCTTAAGTCGAGTCTAGTCTTGGCTTAGCAACGCCATATTGTACATGTAATTAACCAAGATTGTTAACTCGCCACTAGTAAAAAACTTCCTTTATCCAACAAAATCGTGTATTTCATATCCCTACACCTAACGTTACAACCCTTTAAAAGACCTCTTTGATAGTTTATCCTAGGTGCTTACGCCATGTGGTGGAGGTTTGATCCTTTCCCAAGCCTATGGTAATCTATTTTGCTATGACAGGTAGTGAGAGATATCTTCCGTTTCCATATTGTAATTTATACTTTATTACACCCGAGAGATGTGAGTATCTAAACACTATTTGTAAGGTGCTTGTGTATGACCTCCGTGCTTGTCTATTGGTCTTTAGTGGAACGATTATTTGTTGTAATTACTTTTATATTAGTGTTAAATGACCCCTAACTTGTATTTTGACTAGAATAAAAGCGCATCTGCTTGAGGACAAGCAAATCTCAAGTGTAAGGGTATATGATGAGTCGAAAAATGAACCACTTTTAGGGGGTCATTTAAGCCCGGAATTGAATTTATTTGATCAAATATTGCCCTAAATCGTTCCTTATGTGATTTTAGGTACTTTGGGAGAGAAATCTGGAAAAGGAAGCAATTCGGACGTTTTTGGAGCATAAAAGTGAAGAAAACGCCAAAGTCTTAATTTTCCTTGCTGGGAACAGTAGGTGACGGCGTCAAGAGCAACATCCTGACGGCGTCAAGAGTAATTTTCATGATGACCCAGTACAGAAATGAAGGCGTCACAAGGAAGAGCGTCAAGAGTAAAAGACGTGACGGCCTGGAAAAAGTTATAACGTGACGGCGTCAGAAGTAGATCAAGGCAGTCCAAGAATTCTTTTGGCGGCGAGATGACGGCGTCACCTATTTGGTCTAGACGCCGTCAGCCTCTATTTCCTATATATAGTTTTCTAATTTTCATTCAAAAAAAAAGGGAGAAGTTTTAGAGAAACCCTAAGGCCGAACTTAGTACGAATTTTACAGGTTTTCAAGGGTTTTCAGCCCTTGAACCCTTTCATGTGTAATTGAGATAAGTGTTCTTCTAATTCAATCAATATGTCTATGTGTTGGTTGTCTATATCTTGTTCTTGTTTTAATTCCATCATGCTAGGCTAGATCTATCTTGTGTTTGCTTAGATCTAATGAAACCTAGATGTTGATTATGTGTTGATTACTTGTTTATGGTTGTATTGGATGAATGATTTCGATGTTAGGCTTAAGAAAACTGGCAGATCTCCAAATGGTAACATGCTTGAACGTCTTAGGAAACATGAGCTGACGTGCACTAGGTTTTATTGGTTGTATTTAATGCATGAGTAAATTCTAATGATCCCATGTTAGGAGCTTCTTAGCCGGCTCGACATAGGGGTGAAGTAGGCACTCATAGGATTGGGGAATTAAGTGCGCCACCCCATGAATGGTATTAAGGAATACAATCCGTCATCCACGCAACTATAACAAGTAATTAACGTGTAAAAGATATCTAGGGAGTAGTGAAATCTAAGTAAACACAATTTCTCCACTTATTGCTCACAACCTTAGTTTAATTTAGTTTATTTTCGTTTCTAGTATTTTATTTTGATTGCATCTTTAGTATTGGGTTAGTTGACTAGCAACTAATTCCGCCCAAATCCTTCAAACCCGAGATTTTTACTTGCTTTCTAAAAAAATATAAAAATACAAAAATAATCATCCCTCACCTTTAGAACTAGTATTTAGGTTTTCTAATCCTAGCGACACTATTCCTAGCTGAACGATCAATTCCCCGGTACTTGTCACTATACTATACTACAACGATCAGGTACACTGCCTGGTGGGGGTTGTAAGCTTCTCAAGATCCCTTTAGATGTAAAGCCTGGTGCAATCCCTACGCATCAGCATCTTGCATACCGGATGTAGGAGGTAACGGTTTCAAAACAGTTATGAAGGCAGTAGGTGGTTTTTATGCATGGCCAAAGGAGCAAGTGATTTTGGAAGATCGGGTACATACAAGCATCTGTTTTATCAACCTACATATATATATAATTTCTCATATTTAATTCAGTATTTGATACACCCGGCTTTTTGGTTCCTACAGGCTACACCACCAAGTACCATACAAATGATTAGTGAGCATAACAAAGTTCCACCTAAATTAACAGGGAAACGCAACTACGTCTCTTATTAACACTTTTGGCCACTTTATGGTTAATTGTATGTGACTAAATATACAAAAAGAAAATGCTTCGTGTGACTATAAGAGTTTTTGGTCACACAAAGCTGATTAATCCAACTAAAATTGTACCTATTTAGTCACACATTTTAACGTTTTGGTTACTCTTTTTTAAGTGAGACTAAAAAGAACCAAAACATGTGACCGTAGGTACCCTATGGTCACACGACCTTTAGTCACACATACGAAAAAAACCATGTATGACTATATGTATATCGTCACACATATTTGGTGTAACCAATTCCAGTTTTTGGCCTAGTGATAACAATAACGACTATAGACAACCACAGATAACAACAACAAACTCAAGAACAAGGAATGACATCAAACTCAGATTATGAGAAACAAGAATAAGTAGCAGCAACAGAAAAAAAACAAAAGAAAGGGCTATATTTGCAAACCTAAATAAGCTAATGAGATAAGCTCAAAGAGAAAATCAAGCTCATGAGTCACAAGCCAAGGGTAAGTCATGAAAATATAGTCACAAGCAATAACAAACAACCTAATGGCAATAATCAAACTAGCAATTAACAACAAGAGTATCAACTTAAATTAACAAGCTTAACTGCTACTTATGCTGAAAAAACACCCTCTATCCTATCTACTTTAAGCTAACGAAAAGCTCACTAAATCAAGAAGCTGGACGAGGGGGGAAGGAAACTAATGAAGCCTAGCTACCAAAGATCTTAGAACCACAGTATCGGTCAAACTTGAGCTTGTCATCTATCAATAAAAGCGACTGTTTGGGACCTGATGGGCAGCAGTCCCAAGAATCTAATGAAGTGTATTTAGGTGCTTATGCCTAGGCTAATCCACAATAAGCCGTACCTAAGTAATCTAATTCACTTATTCTAAAAAGCAGAAGTACATGAGCTCAAGCACACAATAAGCACTCAAGAAAATAGCAAGAAATGGACTGATGTACCAGGGTCACAGGGGCCTGAGGGCTATTTTGAGGACCTGTATAAGCAATTTCAATTAGGAGTAGGGAATTAAACTGAGGTAAAATAGATTGCAATACTTAGAAAAAATAAATTTTTCATTAATAAAGATAAAGAGTACAAAAACTTTTTAAAACTAGAACAATACTTAAAACCTTAAAAATTATCTCACTGCCATCAAAGGCTTACAAGTTCTTTATTTATACTAAAAACTAAGAGCTAGGGTTTCACTTCAAATTTTGTCTTCTTCTGTTGTGCTTCTTCCCTGAGTGAAAGCAGAATTGAGACCCACTTTGTGTTTCTTTGCAATGAATCTCAGCCCTTGGATTGATCTCAAATCATCACAACCTTTCAATTATACTTTGGCGCCTAAATGGTTGTGGATGGGTGACATGGCTGGGTGACCCGCGACTTCTGCCTTGGAGGAGATGAGGTGGGGGTGCTTTTGAGGTATTGGGAGGGGGAAGGAGTGTAACAGGTGGTTGGCGGGGAGGAGGGGGTTGCTCGTTAGGTATTAGCAGGGGTTGGGGAAGAAGAGGGGTTGTGGTGTTTGACTAGGTTTGGGTAAAATGTTTTTATTAGTAAAAGGGTTGGGTTTGGTATGTTTTTAGTATTAAACGTAAAATAGGATTGGGGTTATGTGGGATTGGGCTGGGGAAGGGTAAGTGGTGGATTTAGAGGGTGTTGGGTTTAATTAATAACTTGGGTCCGTTTGGTTTAGTGGTAAAATAACTCAAGGACCAAAAGTGCCAATTCTGAAAACATGAGGGGATTTTCTTGCCATTATTCCAAAGTTCTTTCAAGGGCCAATCTTGCCAAATGTGAAATTCCAGAGTTAGTTTCATCATTTTTCTTCTAAGAATAATTCTCGAGGACCATTATTGTCAAATGTGAAATTCCAGGGCCAAACTTGTACATTTTTGAAAACTTTTCACCCAAAGATCATTTTTGATTACTTTTGATTTTTAAGGACTAGGGTTGACTTTTCTTTCAAAATAAACGCTAAGGGACTAGTTTTGACAACTTTTGAAAGTTGGGGGACTGAAACTGCCAATTATGCAAACTTTGTTTGTCTTTCGTTTGTTTTCAATCATTTTGCATCTGAAACATATAAAACACGATCTTTGGGATATTTTCTATATTTTGATGCATTTTTGAGTGTTTTTAGACGTTTTGCAGTTTATATTTGACAAAAAATGATGAGTATTTACACACTCATCAAGCAACGTTCTATTATAGGTTGCTCTTAGAGACTTTCGCAATTCAACTACCATTTTCATTTCTCACTACATAACTTAAGGTTAGTCATAGCCCCAACTCTTTTAATTGTTTTGTCAACTCTTTGGGGGAGAATACATGCTCGTTTTTACATAAATTCAATACTTGTTTTACTTGAACATGCTACTTGTTTACTTAAACACCAATTGTCTTACTCAATGTTTGTGGTTTACTCAAATGCTTTATGTGTTTACATGTTACATATTTCATTATCTTCCCATTGCACTAGTATTCAAAAACGTAGTATTATGGCTTCCACTTCATTGTCATCATTATTTATATGGCATCATTGTCAAAATTGTTTATATAGCGGTATTGCTACATTTATCTTTGAATCTAGATACAAGTATTACTTTTTTTCACATAAACTAGATCATATTTGGCAGTGGGTTGTAAACACACAGGTTGCAAGTCTTGTATGGGCAGGGCTTGGAACTGAGTGGTTTTACGATGCCTTTGCTGGGAAATCATCATTCAAATGTTTTACATTACATTTTTGTCACTAAACTCTATGAACTCACCAACCTCGTGTTGACACTTTAACATGTATTTTCAGGTTCATACTGAACAAGGCTGGCACGGAGGAGCACGGATATTCAAGAGGACTATAAATTTTATTATCATTCGAAAACTCATTTAATGTAATTTGTAAACATAAAACCATCTGAGACCTCATTTTGTAATCTCTTATACTTATATAATTTGAATGATAAATCTTTTAAAATGACTCAATTACAGTTCGTTTTCTATTATTATGACTGTTGTGCCATCGAGTAACACCCAGTTTGAATTCCGCTGCCTATCACGAAATTGGGGGTGTTACAGGTTTGCCGTTTTAAATTCACAGATTGCCTCATTGAAATTTGCTTGTTTATCCGTTTTCGTTGTGGCCTGAGTTTATTCGTTTCTCCATGTGAAACGATTTTGCACATGATAGATGTTTTATATTGTCTGCTAATGGTATATCACTTGAGCTTTGTAAATCAGCCGGACTGCAAACTTTAGTAGTAGGTTGCTAGGGACTATATATGCCGCTTGTAGGTTTCTGTGGAAAACTAGAAAGGGGGGTTGAATAGTTTTACGTCTTTTTCGTTTTATTTGTTTTATAAAAGTTAGCTTTTAAAGAATAGACGTAAGTTTTCTAAACTCTTTAATGCAAAAAATATAGATACTAGTTTATTTACGATTTTGTATAAACACTACTTATGTATATAATGTTGAAAGAGGATATGCAATCTCATATATCATATATAAGTATATATATGTATAAGTGTTTTAATATAAGTTTATGTACTTGGTTTGTTTTGGTAAAATTAATGTTATGAATGAATTTTAGTTTGATCTTTATGTGAAATCAATATATGTACAACACAAGTAATTATAACTATGTATGAAATGCAAACAAGTAATTAATCAAAAAGTGAGAGATGGAAAGATCAAACCGAGAGACAAAGGATTTATAGTGGTTCGGCTACATGTGAGATAATCAAATATGTTTTAGATAAAACGTTTTTAGTTTTATTCAACAATGCTTTGAAATAAATTCAAGTGTGCATTAGAATAAAATAAATAGAGTTTTCCTTCATAATTATGTTAAAAAGAATTTTCAATCTTGATTTTGATTAAAATAGAGTTATGGTAGCTTATAGTTAAAGATATTGTTTGAAGAAAAATGATATAGATATTCGAAAGATAATTATTCAAAGAAAGAGGTTTTAAAACGTGATATTTTAATTTTGATAGCAAGAAATTACAAGTGAAGGGTTTGAAATAGAAACTTATCATACTCAAGAGAATCAATTGAGCCCATGGTCACATATAATCATCTCTAATTGCAACTAAAGATATGGAGGAGTGATGATAGATTCTAATGATCTTAATGCAATATAATTGAGAGGATAAAGTAAATCATCTATAGACACAAGATTGACACATGAATATATATATATATATATATATATATATATATATATATATATATATATATATATATATATATATACACATATATATATATATATATATATATATATACATATACTAAACTCATCATAATATTAAAAGCTAACTAATCTCAGTAATAGCTCATATATTAATGCAACTAGAGTAGTCATTTAGTCCAATTAGTAAGTATTCTACTATAGATCATAGATGATATTAAATATAAATGAAAAATAAGAAGAATGGTAAAAGTCTAATCAACAAGAGGGTTAACTAGCCTAGTATCACGTATACATATATTAGTATTAGTGATCTAAAAACATGGAAACCTATAAATTTAATCATATTAATATACTAATTAAAGCATACTCTAGTATAATGTGATATTGATAAGTTTTTGAAAAGAAAACTTACCTAAGGTCCAGCTTTTCTTCAAGAGTGGGCATGAGAGTGTTAGAAGACATCTTAAGAGTTTGCCCAAAGCATGTCGAGGTAGCAAAGTAAAATTCCAACGCAATAAAGATCAAGGAAGCATGATCCGAAATACTTAATCGATCACACCAATCATCACAAGTTGTGTAGATCAAGAATAGTTGTGCTAGAATCCTTCGTCTTGAGGTAGTAATGAACACACCATATAGTCAATACTCCAAAAGTGAAGAACAAAACGCCGAGACAATAAATGACCACAACAACGTTATAGGCAAATCGTGTGTAGAATGTGAAATAGAGTAATAGGAACCAATAGTCGTCAAAAGTAAGAGAGCAAGGTGAGCAATCCAAAAAGTAATAGTCTCTTCGTTCGTTAACTACCTAAACCTGAAAAAGAGCTTGGTACCCAGATTCTCATGGGTCTGAAATGGTTAGTTGAGAACATCCATTGCATTTAAATGCACATGATGAGGATGTCGTCGAGAAGTACAAGAATTCATCAAATATTTGTTTTAATTAACAAACGATGACTTTCTTGACTAGAGTGAAAAATAATGGATGTAAATACTATTAGTTCTAAATTTCTCTACTAGGTTTAACAAATTTTATTTGTTTTGATGTATTTGTTAAAGAATCATTTGCGGTAAATCCTAAACCGGTTTTATCATAAAATGACTTTTGAATGTTAAGTAAATATTTTAAAGATCTAGAACTATTTTCAAATTTGGCTAACATTTTTGCTTTTTCATTTTCCATTTTAATTTCATATTTGTAGTCTTGACAATATTTACATTTAAGATCAATTTCAATATTACTTTCAAGTCTAGACATTTTATCTTCTAAAATTATTTCCTTTTCAAAATTGTTTTCAATGGATATTGAAGATTTATTTTTAAGAATCATTTTTGAGACAATGTTGCAAAAATGTTTGAAGTTGTTTTCCAATTTTGAGAATTCTAATATAAATTGATCATAGCAAAAATGTTTAGTTTCAGATTGTACCTCATTTGTAGTTGTACATTCTTTACATGATAAACGGTGATCAATTACATTGTCCATGTTGCTCCATGTGTTTCTTTGTAGTCTCGCTTAGATCTTGAAGCATGTAGTCCTTGCCATCAATACTTGTATTCTCATTTGTTTGAATATTCTCACAAGCCATATTTTCATCATTTTCTTTGTTATTGCTACCTTCAATGGTCACATTTGAACTAGTAGTACATGTGTTTATTTCAACTAGATATTTATCTATTAAATTTTCTAGAGTGACTAATTCTTGTGCAACATCAAGTTTATCATCTTTGGTTTTACATTTCTCTTGGTGAAACTTTAAAAGACATTTCCAAATATCATTTGCCGTTTTACAAAAGAATAATTTTTCATATTTAACTCTTGGTAGCGTTTTGAAAATAAGTGATTTAGGTTTAGTATTTTTATCAATCTTTGTTTGAAGATTTTTATATTGATTTTCAAAATCCATTTTGGTTGGTTGAAGATCACCAATTGAAATGATATGCCAAAGATCAACATCTATTGATTTCACATAATTTTCAAATTTATTTTTCCATTCAAGAAAATGATCATTTTCAAATAATGGTTGTTTTTGCATAAATTCCCTTTCTAGATATTTTTCAAATTCCATAGATCGTTACAAGTTTTAAAATACAATATATCTTAAAAATCTTGCTAGACCTGGCTCCTAATACCAATTGTGGAAAACTAGAAGGGGGGTTGAATAGTTTTACATCTTTTTCGTTTTATTTGTTTTATAAAAGTTAGCTTCTAAAGAATAGACGTAAGTTTTCGAAACTCTTTAATGCAAAAAATATAGATACCAGTTTATTTACGATTTTGTATAAACACTACTTATGTATATAATGTTGAAAGAGGATTTGCAATCTCATATATCATATATAAGTATATATATATGTATAAGTGTTTTAATATAAGTTTATGTACTTGGTTTTTTTTTGTAAAATTAATGTTATGAATGAATTTTAGTTTGATCTTTATGTGAAATCAATATATGCACAACACAAGCAATTATAACTGTGTATGAAATGCAAACAAGTAATTAATCAAAATGTGAGATATAGAAAGTTCAAACCGAGAGACAAAGGATTTATAGTGGTTCGGCTACAAGGACACCTTCCTTGCCCTACTCCACTCCCCGAGTCACCTACTCGAGAGTTTTCTTCACTAGATCGAAAACCTCTCTTATGGCGGAGAAAACCTTACACACCAATTTACACACCACAACTTTGTTACAACACAATCACAACTCCTACACAACTTCTTCACACCAATCTACTTCACACCAATTCTTCCTCACACCTTTCTACTTCACTCCTAGCTTCTTCACAACTTACTACTTCGCTCCTAGCTTCTTCACAACTTACTACTTGATTGAGGCAAAAGCAATCAACTAAAGTCAACCACGGATGTGGTCAATATAGTCAAACTCCTTAGGCTCAATACTCCGCGGAATATAGTGTTTCCCCGGGTCGTTATGTCCCGACGAGGTGTGGATTGTATTCAAACGGCTTTGTGATCGGGTGAATTTCGACAAGAAAGGGTTTTGTGATTGGTTAAACTAAGGAATCTACAAGGAAATAGCTTAAATAAGCTATTATAACAAGACTGGAAATTTAGAAAAACCAGGAACGTTTAAAACCTAAAACGTGTACGTTTAAATTAACTTTATGTGAACGTAAAAAATAAAACGCGAGTTTTAAGGAAATAAAATACTTATGACTATAAAAATTAACTTTTTACAATCCTAATGATAAAAGAAAATTTTTAGAAAATTAAAATTAATTTTTATACTATTTAATTAATTACTATTTTATAATTACTTATTAATTATTTAAATTAACCTAGATTACAACTAATTATGAAATTACACTAAAAATATGAAAAATAAATTTGGAAAAATCTAAAATATTATAAAACTAATTTTCAAACTGAAAATATATTTTTCGTACTTTTTTAATAATTACTATAAATTAAAAACTAATTATTAATTAATTTAAACTATTTTAAATTAAGAAAAATAGAAAATGAACAGTAAAAATTATAAGAAATTTCCTAAAATTATTTTACAACTTATAAAAGCTAGGAAAAATATAAAAACTAGGGTTTACTTTATAAAAACTAATTTTGCTATTAAAAACTTAAATATTAATTAATTACTAATAAAACTAATATTAAATCTAATAAATACCAAATGATAATATAAAAATCTGATAAAATTACTAAAAATACTTTAAGGTAAAAGGTAATTAATAAAAATATAAAAATACAAGGTGCTTAACAAAAATCTAAAAAGGAAAATTAAAAAGATAAATAAAATTAAATAGAAACTATCACTTATAATTAATATTTGATTTTTTGGATTTTTCTTTTTGAAAACTAATTTACATCTAAAAACATGAAACTTTTACAAAAACAACTTTTGTGGAAATCAAAAATAAGCACTGTGGA
The DNA here is from genome assembly GCA_030686995.1 of Artemisia argyi. Classification (NCBI taxonomy): domain Eukaryota; kingdom Viridiplantae; phylum Streptophyta; class Magnoliopsida; order Asterales; family Asteraceae; genus Artemisia; species Artemisia argyi. The sequence continues at coordinate 210,340,342 of CM060685.1, forward strand.
TGCTTATTAGCACCACAGTTGACTTTTGTTGACCAAAACAAGAAATAAGCTCAAATGGACTTAAGTGGGACCCACTATGAGTGATTCTGGTTCAAATAAGTTGTGTGAACATGTTTAAGCAAGATTCAAATGAATAAGCTCACAGGATAAGAAATCAAGCTAAAATAAGCACTTTAATTCTTGTTTCAAAACTAAAAATGGGACAGAAAAGGAGGGTGGATTCAGGTGGGTCCCAGGGGTCTTAAGGTCAAACTTCTGGTCAACCTTGAAGAGTACTAGGAGGGGGGTTCAAAGAAACCAAGTGGGGGCCTGTGGGACCACTGTGGTGGCCAGAAACCACCACCAAAGTTGGTGGTGTGGGCTGAGGTCTGCTGCAGCAGGGGTGAAGCTCAGCCTGCAGCTGACTTTGGAAGGGTGTAGGGGCCCACAAAAAAATTGCAAAAATAAGCTAACACTTGGACCATGAAGACTAGCTGGGGGGCTACTAAACCTAAAAGTTTCAAGGTCTGAATCCAAACTGAAAATTCACAAAAATTCTTGGAAGTTTGGGAAAAATTAAAGAACATGCAATTTTGACTTTTAAGGAAAAAATATTAGGTTGCATTTGGTGGATTTCTAATGGACTTAAGCTACTGAGATGGATGTATTAAGCTTATATGAGACCACTTCAAGCAATCTAAACTGGTTTTGAATTGAAATCAAGAATTTGGTAAGCTAATTCCACCAAAAATTCAACTGATAATGCCTTTTCTTTCAAATTTGACTTTTTCTTTAAATGTGACCAAACTAATGGTCATTCTGAGCTAATATGAGTCTAGGCAACTTACTTGAGCCAAATTTTATCCTAATAAACAACATGAACATAGCAAAATAGGTTGAACCAAACACCCATTTTAAATTGCATAAATGAGATTTTCAAGGCTTGGGGTAGTTTTAGACCATGAAATTGAGACAAAAGCACTTATTGTGATATAATAAACTGAATGTATACTACAAGTATCAATAATAACCATAAACACCTAAAAATCACCAATAAGCTCAAAATGACAGTTGAATAGGTAAATTGAGCAACAAGCAAATCCAAGGAACAACTACCCAATTTTAAGCAATAAATAGACTAAGTAATACCAAATAAGCCTAGAAACATAGAAAAGTAAACTAATAAGCAAACTACAGTGATTATGCAAAAAATGAGTAAATTGCTTACAAAATGCTTTCCTGCAAGAACTTGAGAACATGAACCAAGATTGTTGACATAAATAATGTCTTAAAACATTGTTAGCATATTAGCAATGTCTCTATGTTTTGATAATTACAAAGCATAAACTCATTAATCTAAAACTTATGACGTAAACAAGTTTTTAGTGCTTAATATTTGTCTTTGCTTCCATATCACTTAAGGTATGAATAAACAAAGGGTTTATTGCATTTCATGATCAAAGGAAATTTTCTTAATCACTAGAATTTTTATAAAATGTATTAAACATCTTATATCTTTTTCAAAATTACTTTTGGAATTAAAAGAATATGTTTAATTCATTATAAATATATGATTTCAAATTTCCAAACAAAAATGGCAAATTTTATCCAGAAAAATATTCTCCACTAAAAGACAAGAAAAACCAACGTTCTGAAGGGGCGGCCCCCTTAATTCCTTAGGCGGCCCCCTTAATCATTAAGGGGACCGGCCATTAATTAAGGGGACCGGCCACGCTCCAGAACAGTATTTTTCTCCCCTATAAATACTGGTTCATCCCTCAGAATTTTCTCACCTTTTGCACTCCTAAACTTTCTGTTCTAGATCCACATTTCTATTCTCTTAATCCTTTGATCATAAGTGCATAATTCTTTGTTTCAAAGTGATTCAAACTTCATCCTCGCAAGTGCAAGAGAAGAATACTTCTATCGCCCAAGACAAGAAGTATTACAACTTGTTGTGACCTCCACAATCCAAGTTGTTGGTGCATCATCAAGATTATCTACACTATTCTTTGTGAAGATTGTTGTGAATATTTGATTGTAGATAGTTGTGCTAGATATATAGATTGTGTGATTAGTTAGTTGCTTGGTGTGAAGAAGAAAAGTTAGGAATTAGATTGTAGTGAAGAAGCTAGGTGTGGAGTAGTTAGTTGTGAAGTGAATTGGTGTAAAGAAGATAGGAGTGGAGTAGTTAGTTGTGAAGTAGATTGATTTGAAGTAGTTGTGTAGAAGTTGTGACTTAGGTGCGAAGAAGTTGTGGTGTGTTAATTGGTGTGTAAATTGGTGTGTACGGTTTTCTCCGCCGTAAGGGAGCTTGTTGATATAGTGAAGAAAACTCTCGAGTTAGGTGCTCGGTGAGTGGAGTAGGGCAAGGAAGGTGTCCTTGTAGCCGAACCACTATAAATCTCTTGTCTCGCAGTTCGATCTTTCCATCTCTTATTTATTTCATTACTTATCATTGTTATATATTATTTATTGATAGTTGTTTATATTGTGCAAGACTTGAGATCACATATTATCGAATCTAAGTTTTTAAAAGCTAAGAAAAAACTAAAACTATCTTTTATAACAAACTAAAAAGACATAAAACTATTCAACCCCCCTTCTAGTTTTCCACAATTGGTATCAAGAGCCAGGTCTAGCAAGATTTTTAAAATATATTGTATTTTAAAACTTGTAACGATCTATGGAATCTGAAAAATATTTAGAAGGGCAATCTATTTAAAGACCACCACTATTTGAAAGTGATGGATTTTTATATTGGAAAAATAGATTCGAAACGTATGTGAAATCAAAAGATCTTGATCTTTGGCATATTATTACCTTTGGTGATTTTCTTCCTATTCAATATAATGTTGAAACTAAAATGGATGAAATTGTATCTTTCGAAGAACAAAATGATGATTTGAAAAAGAAATTAGCAAAAAATAATGAGGCTAAAATGGTCATTTATAATGCGTTACCACGCAAAGAATATGAAAGAATTTTTATGTGTAAAACCGCCAAAGAAATTTGGGATTCTTTACTAATTACTCACCAAGGTAATAGCCAAGTCAAACATAATAAAATAGATCTTCTTGTACAACAATATGAACAATTTACGATTCCGGAAGAGGAATCAATTGATAACACTTTTGCTAAGTTTAACACTATTATCACAAGTTTAAAAGCACTTGATGAGACATTTTCTAGTAAAAATTGTGTTAGGAAATTTCTTAGAGCATTGCATCCAAAATGGCGAGCTAAGGTCACGGCAATAGAAGAATCAAAGAACTTGATGATGTTATCACTAGATGAACTAATTGGCAACTTGAAGGTTCATGAAGAAATCATAAGATGAGATTCGGAAACGGTCAAAGTCAAGAAAGAACAAATCAAATCCATTGCTCTAAAAGCCAAAAAGGAACCTAGTGATGATGATGATTCAAGTGACGAAAGTGAAGACGAAGAATATGCAATGGCCGTAAGAGAATTCAAGAAATTCTTCAAGAGACGAGGAAGATTTACTAGATCATCACGAGACGAAAGAAAAGCATTCCAAAGAAATAGAAGTGACAACTACGGGAAAAGAAAGTGCTTTAGATGTGGAAGTCCAAATCAACTCATTGGCGAATGTCTAAAGCCACCGGGTTATGAAAATCAAGGCGCTTTTGTTAGTGGAACATGGAGTGATAGTGACAAAGAAGAAGTTGAAAAGCCAAGAGACGAAAAGTGTTTTATGGCAAAAGAAACCGACGAAATATGTTTAGGAATTGACTTGGAACCTGACGAATGGATCAAAGATAGCGGATGTTCGAGGCACATGACGGGGAACCGCAAGCTATTCTCTACATACAAGGCATACAATGGAGGTAACGTTATTTTTGGTAGTGACTTACGTGGAAAAATCATTGGCAAAGGTACGATTTCTCAAGACTCACTTACTATTGAAAATGTAGAGCATGTAGATAATTTAACATATAACTTGCTTAGTGTAGGACAAATATGTGATAATAAATGTAGAGTCACATTTACCGAAGAGGATAGCGAAATAGTTAAGAATGGAAAAATTATAGGTAGAGGAATTAGGAAAGGTGGCATATATGTTATGAAACTAGGAAACAAGCCTGAGGATAGGATATGCCTAACGACCCTAGATGAAAACTCTACATTGTGGCATAGGAGATTAGGACATGCTAACATGCAACAAATACAATCGTTGGCCTATAAGGAATTAGTTAGAAATTTGCCTAATCTAAAATATGACAAGCATTTTTGTGATGCATGTAAAATTGGAAAACAAGCTCATGCTAGTCACAAAGCTAAGAATATAGTATCCACTACTAGGTGCCTAGAATTATTACATATGGATCTTTTCGGTCCATCTGCTGTGCGGAGCTATGGAGGAAACAAATATACCTTAGTAATAGTAGATGACTACTCACGATACACGTGGACTAGGTTTTTAAGTTACAAAACCCAAGCCTTTGAAAAATTTGAAATATTTAGTAAAATGATTCAAAATAAATTAGGATGCTCAATAGTTGCCATTAGGACGGACCATGGTAGAGAATTTGATAACGAAGTACAATTCGGAAAATATTGTGAGTTAAATGGAATATCTCACAATTTCTCCGCTCCTCGTACTCCTCAATCAAATGGCGTAGTAGAAAGAAAAAATAGGCCACTACAAGAAATGAGTAGAACTATGTTAAAGGAACAATCCATCCCACAAAAATTTTGGTGTCACGCCGTAGATACATCAACTTATATTTTAAATAGGGTATCAATTAGGAGAGATCTAGGAAAACCTCCTTATGAGTTATTAAGAGGTAGAAAACCAAACTTAAGCTACTTTAGGGTATTTGGAAGTAAATGTTATATTCTAAACACTAAGGATTACCTCACTAAGTTTGATCCAAAATCATATGAAGGAATATTTTTAGGATACTCACAAAATAGTAAAGCATACATAATACTTAACAAACACTCCATGAAAGTAGAGGAATCACTAAATGTAACATTTGATGAAACACCACCACCTCCTAAAACATTACCTTTAGAAGATGATGATTTAGTCGAAGATGAAGCTATTGAGGTTAGTAAAACAAAACCCATAGGAAATGATAATGAAGACATTCACTTAGAAAATAATGAAACTGTTAATATTAAAGAATCTAAATCACATCCATTAGATAATATAATAGGACATCTTAACCAAAGAACCCTTAGGTCACAAGCCCAAGATAAAAACAATTTCTTTTGTTTCCTCTCAGCAATAGAACCTAAGAATATTAACGAGGCTTTAAAAGATGAATGTTGGGTTATAGCTATGCAAGAAGAATTAAATCAATTTAAGGCAAATGATGTTTGGGAATTAGTCCCAAATCCAAAGAATATGACCATCATAGGAACTAAATGGGTATATAGGAATAAGTTAGATGAGAATGGAATAGTTACTAGGAACAAAGCTAGGTTAGTTGCCCAAGGTTATAATCAACAAGAAGGAATTGATTATGACGAAACTTATGCCCCCGTAGCTAGATTAGAATTGATTAGGATATTACTTGCCTATGCTTGCGCCCTAGATTTTAAGTTATTCCAAATGGACGTGAAAAGTGCATTCCTTAACGGTTTTATCAATAAGGAGGTATATGTGGCACAACCTCCAGGATTCATTGACTTCGCAAAACCTGATTATGTTTATAAGTTAAAGAAAGCTTTCAATGGACTCAAACAAGCTCCCAAAGCTTGGTATGATCGATTAAAAGCTTTTCTTATTAAACATGATTATTCCATGGGAATGGTAGATAACACTCTTTTCACTAAAAGGAAAGACCCAAATCTCATCATTGTCCAAATATATGTTGATGACATTATATTTGGATCGACTTGTCAAGACATGTGTGATGAATTTGCCAAAATCATGCATGATGAGTTTGAGATGAGTATGATGGGTGAACTTAACTTCTTCCTAGGATTACAAATAAAACACTTAGAAGATGGAATATTTTTTAACCAATCTAAGTACATTAAGGAAATGCTTAAGAAATTTGGCCTAGAAGACTCAAAACCCATGAAAAGTCCCATGTCTACGGAAGTAAAGCTCACAAAGGACGATGAAGGTGAGTCCGTAGATAACACCAAGTATAGAGGAATTGTAACAATTCGCATTTTCAGATTAATTACTATTCCCGGCAGGTCACCCAAGCCTGTACTACTCTCGCATGAGCACGCTTAACCGTATGGGCGATTAACCGTTAGACCACAAAACGCGTTTCTAAGACAATTTGAGTTTTCAACTTATTAGAAAAAGTCAACATATTTTTCCCTCCTCCTTTGACCAAAAATCATTCTTTGATTTTATAAGTCATTCCTTGATTTTTAGGCTTGCGGTTTTAGGTCTAAAAGACATTTAACACCAACCGACACTAGACTGAGCCCAGCCTAGACATTATAAGTCATTTTAAGTCATTATTATCCTATTAGAAAAGTTACATTTTACTTTTCTCAATTTTACGCAACTTTCGTACGTTTTACGTATTACGCGTTTTAGACCCGTGTTTCCAGTTTTCAGCAGGGTTTTAGCACCCGATAGAACCTACCACTCATTTTATATTTTATTATGGACTATATTGACATGTTTGACCATACTTTCAAGTTTCATATTTTTAGGATACCCGGTTTTACGTTTCGTGGCCTAAAAACTTACGGTTAGCAACTTACGGAGTCAAAACTAGCTACATACTTAGGATATTATCATCCAAAGACCATGACTACTCATCTAGTCACCCTTATCCTTGGAAAAACGACTTAGGAGGGGGGGAGTCACCATGTGTGGATAAATCTTGACTTTAGCCATTAGATCTTACTTAATTACAACTTTGTCTCCAAGTTTTAGCACTTTCCTAGCCACCTTCCTAACCTCCTCATTCTTAGTATAAATACAAGCTCATTTGCTTCCTTTCTCATCAAATAAAAACGCCACAACATATGTACCTAGCACCATGATCCTTTGATCTTCAATATACAAGTTACACAACAAAGTTCAATGTCTTAGTATTCTCTACCTAGTTCTTAAGTTTGTTTGGTGATTCCATGGTTGAATTAGGAGCTACACAAGGTTACTAGGGCTGAAGTTAAATGGTTTTCACAAGGTTTATATCAAGGCTAGCAAGGGTTACAAGAGTTATGGTGAAGGGTTTACAAGCTTAGGTTTAGTGTCCTAGTTCCATACTTGACTTCCTTTCTTTAGAAAGCCAAAAGTTGTAAGCAAACCCTTATACACTTTCTTGCTCAATATCATTTCATGCTTATTATGTTTCTTTCATGCTATATATGGTCTTTGTATTGTGTTCATGATGTTTAAAAATGGATAAAACGAGTATTGGTATACATATGTTAACTTATGACAAGTAAACAAGCAAACTAGTGATTTTTATGGAAAACCACGACCACAATAGTATAACTTTGATATTTGACACTTACTTACTGTTAAAGAGGACTTAACAAGGAAAACATAGCAATTTGAATCACCCAAAACGAGTACACGAGTCAAAAGTTATGACCATAAGAAGTTAGCGACACCAAAACGCCGAAACTGCCTAAACCCTACTGTTTGCATTCTGCCAATTTGAAAGTCCCACTTCTGGTCCGATTCATCAAAAAGTTAAAACACGAAAGTTGTCCGGAACGACGTTTTCGTTCAGGAGCAAAGAAGCTCGACCCCTGAAAACGCTTTCCGAGTGATAATTTCTTCAAATTCTTAACAGCCCATTTTTAGACCAAAGTCACTATATTATAGTTATGATTTACTAAGACCAAGAGGTCTAATGACCTAAAGCCGAGACCACAACCATGGCTAAAGCCAAGGTTGAGTCTCAAGACCATGGAAAAATGACCAAGGTCACGGCAAAGCCACGGCTAAAGACCATATAACTTTTAAAGATCAAAAAGCTTATATATATATGTTATCAAATACTACAATAGTAGGGAGCCTCATGTGAGGAGTTCATTAAGTAAGCCGTCGAGACGAGTTGTGGATTTACAAATTAAAGTGTCCTGGCTCCTCGAACGTTTACTCCATGACTTCTGAATTATGTCGGCCCGAACGGTAGTAAGAGATGTACAAACTATACATGTTTCATAAACGACTTATATTCAAAGACTTACACTATATACTAAGTACTACATCATGAACATTATGCAAGACATATATTGGCAATTCGTCGTATTCTTAGACGTTACTCCAAACCTAAGTGGCAACGTTCTATTATAGGCTGCTCTTAGAGACTTTCGCGATTCGACTACCACTTTCATTTCTCATTACATAGACTTAAGGTGAGTCATAGCCCCTACTCTTTTCGTACTTGTTTTAACTCTTGGGGGGGATACATGCTCAACTACTTGCTTACTTGTACAAATACTCAAAATGTTTATACGTGACTGTGTTATACTTGATTGTCTTATACTTGATGGCATTATACTTGATTTAATACATACATGACTGTCTTTTATCTTTGGGAAGTGGCTCCCAGTTTTCTTTGGGAAGTGGCTCCCAGTTGTCTTTGGGAATTGGCTCCCAAGTGAGGTCTTCGGAGATGAAGTAGAGACTCACTACCAATTGCTTAATTGTTTTGATGAACTTATACATGTCTTAATCATACTATATTGTAGCAGTGGGTTGTGAACACACAGGTTACAAGTCTCTTATGGCGGGACTTGTAACTGAGTGGATTCACGATGCCTTTGCTGTGTGAACATTCTTTTAAGGCTTTTCAACTGTTTTAAGACAAACTCTATGAACTCACCAACCATTGTGTTGACACTTTAGCATGTTTATCTCAGGTTAGTAAGGCGATAGCTAGTGAGTGGAACTTAGAGTCAAGCTGCATATTCTGAAGACTTACGCTTTTATCATTTACCATTCAAAACATTTTGTATACATTTATGTATCATACATTGGAATCTCATGTTTGTAACTTTGAATTCATTAATCGAATGGTAACTTTTCAAAACGTCTCATTTAGAGTTCGTTTTCTATAACTTGTACTTTGTATTATGAAGTAGCACCCCTATGACACAGTCTTCCGCTGCGGTATTTTGGGGGTGTTACAGATTGGTACCAGAGCCTTGGTTATAGAGAACTAGGTTGCATTTAGTGCCTAGACTATAACTGCTATATACGTTAGGACACTCCTCTTTATTTGCCTTACACAGACTACATACGCATACGCTTCTTGGTAGTTGTTGGTTTAGTTCCACGCTGTTAGATGATGTGACTTTAGTATTATAAGGAGCCCCAGAGATTAGCCGAGTCATTTAAAATATGGAGCTCAGTAATAACTAATTATTTAAATTGATCTTGTGACAGTTCTTGTTTGATGAGACACAAGATTTGAGTTAAATAATATTATTGCTTAGCTTTAGGGATTTGATGGCTTGATTATCTTACTATCGGCCTCAGAAGGCGGATTTTGTGTCGGAAATTCTTAAGTAGGATGATTTAGAATCTCCTTATTTAAATGGATTGGGACGCCTCTTCAGTTAAATAAAGAAATTGTAAATCACCGAACCATAAGTTTATGAGACCTTACTTACATAAATTTGGACGCTTCTTTATGTAAGTAATGTGTTATAAATAAGTGGGCTTAATTGTAGCCGATACAACTCCTTAACCAGAATCTTAGACGAATCAGAGTAAACACCACTATATTAGAGATCCTGAAATCCCGAATTCTCTTAGACACACCATAAGTAGTTAACATCAACTAAACTTCGGGACGAAGTTTCCTGATGGGGTAGAGACTGTAACAATTCGCATTTTCAGATTAATTACTATTCCCGGCAGGTCACCCAAGCCTGTACTACTCTCGCATGAGCACGCTTAACCGTATGGGCGATTAACCGTTAGACCACAAAACGCGTTTCTAAGACAATTTGAGTTTTCAACTTATTAGAAAAAGTCAACATATTTTTCCCTCCTCCTTTGACCAAAAATCATTCTTTGATTTTATAAGTCATTCCTTGATTTTTAGGCTTGCGGTTTTAGGTCTAAAAGACATTTAACACCAACCGACACTAGACTGAGCCCAGCCTAGACATTATAAGTCATTTTAAGTCATTATTATCCTATTAGAAAAGTTACATTTTACTTTTCTCAATTTTACGCAACTTTCGTACGTTTTACGTATTACGCGTTTTAGACCCGTGTTTCCAGTTTTCAGCAGGGTTTTAGCACCCGATAGAACCTACCACTCATTTTATATTTTATTATGGACTATATTGACATGTTTGACCATACTTTCAAGTTTCATATTTTTAGGATACCCGGTTTTACGTTTCGTGGCCTAAAAACTTACGGTTAGCAACTTACGGAGTCAAAACTAGCTACATACTTAGGATATTATCATCCAAAGACCATGACTACTCATCTAGTCACCCTTATCCTTGGAAAAACGACTTAGGAGGGGGGGAGTCACCATGTGTGGATAAATCTTGACTTTAGCCATTAGATCTTACTTAATTACAACTTTGTCTCCAAGTTTTAGCACTTTCCTAGCCACCTTCCTAACCTCCTCATTCTTAGTATAAATACAAGCTCATTTGCTTCCTTTCTCATCAAATAAAAACGCCACAACATATGTACCTAGCACCATGATCCTTTGATCTTCAATATACAAGTTACACTACAAAGTTCAATGTCTTAGTATTCTCTACCTAGTTCTTAAGTTTGTTTGGTGATTCCATGGTTGAATTAGGAGCTACACAAGGTTACTAGGGCTGAAGTTAAATGGTTTTCACAAGGGTTATATCAAGGCTAGCAAGGGTTACAAGAGTTATGGTGAAGGGTTTACAAGCTTAGGTTTAGTGTCCTAGTTCCATACTTGACTTCCTTTCTTTAGAAAGCCAAAAGTTGTAAGCAAACCCTTATACACTTTCTTGCTCAATATCATTTCATGCTTATTATGTTTCTTTCATGCTATATATGGTCTTTGTATTGTGTTCATGATGTTTAAAAATGGATAAAACGAGTATTGGTATACATATGTTAACTTATGACAAGTAAACAAGCAAACTAGTGATTTTTATGGAAAACCACGACCACAATAGTATAACTTTGATATTTGACACTTACTTACTGTTAAAGAGGACTTAACAAGGAAAACATAGCAATTTGAATCACCCAAAACGAGTACACGAGTCAAAAGTTATGACCATAAGAAGTTAGCGACACCAAAACGCCGAAACTGCCTAAACCCTACTGTTTGCATTCTGCCAATTTGAAAGTCCCACTTCTGGTCCGATTCATCAAAAAGTTAAAACACGAAAGTTGTCCGGAACGACGTTTTCGTTCAGGCACAAAGAAGCTCGAGCCCTGAAAACGCTTTCCGAGTGATAATTTCTTCAAATTCTTAACAGCCCATTTTTAGACCAAAGTCACTATATTATAGTTATGATTTACTAAGACCAAGAGGTCTAATGACCTAAAGCCGAGACCACAACCATGGCTAAAGCCAAGGTTGAGTCTCAAGACCATGGAAAAATGACCAAGGTCACGGCAAAGCCACGGCTAAAGACCATATAACTTTTAAAGATCAAAAAGCTTATATATATATGTTATCAAATACTACAATAGTAGGGAGCCTCATGTGAGGAGTTCATTAAGTAAGCCGTCGAGACGAGTTGTGGATTTACGAATTAAAGTGTCCTGGCTCCTCGAACGTTTACTCCATGACTTCTGAATTATGTCGGCCCGAACGGTAGTAAGAGATGTACAAACTATACATGTTTCATAAACGACTTATATTCAAAGACTTACACTATATACTAAGTACTACATCATGAACATTATGCAAGACATATATTGGAAATTCGTCGTATTCTTAGACGTTACTCCAAACCTAAGTGGCAACGTTCTATTATAGGCTGCTCTTAGAGACTTTCGCGATTCGACTACCACTTTCATTTCTCATTACATAGACTTAAGGTGAGTCATAGCCCCTACTCTTTTCGTACTTGTTTTAACTCTTGGGGGGGATACATGCTCAACTACTTGCTTACTTGTACAAATACTCAAAATGTTTATACGTGACTGTGTTATACTTGATTGTCTTATACTTGATGGCATTATACTTGATTTAATACATACATGACTGTCTTTTATCTTTGGGAAGTGGCTCCCAGTTTTCTTTGGGAAGTGGCTCCCAGTTGTCTTTGGGAATTGGCTCCCAAGTGAGGTCTTCGGAGATGAAGTAGAGACTCACTACCAATTGCTTAATTGTTTTGATGAACTTATACATGTCTTAATCATACTATATTGTAGCAGTGGGTTGTGAACACACAGGTTACAAGTCTCTTATGGCGGGACTTGTAACTGAGTGGATTCACGATGCCTTTGCTGTGTGAACATTCTTTTAAGGCTTTTCAACTGTTTTAAGACAAACTCTATGAACTCACCAACCATTGTGTTGACACTTTAGCATGTTTATCTCAGGTTAGTAAGGCGATAGCTAGTGAGTGGAACTTAGAGTCAAGCTGCATATTCTGAAGACTTACGCTTTTATCATTTACCATTCAAAACATTTTGTATACATTTATGTATCATACATTGGAATCTCATGTTTGTAACTTTGAATTCATTAATCGAATGGTAACTTTTCAAAACGTCTCATTTAGAGTTCGTTTTCTATAACTTGTACTTTGTATTATGAAGTAGCACCCCTATGACACAGTCTTCCGCTGCGGTATTTTGGGGGTGTTACAGGAATGATAGGTAGTTTACTATACTTGACGGCAAGTAGACCCGATATCATGTTTAGTGTCTGCCTTTGTGCCCGTTTTCAAGAGGATCCCAAAACCTCTCACCTAGAAGCGGTTAAGCGTATCTTCCGATACATTAAAGGCACTATACACTTAGGATTATGGTATCCTAAGGGATCCGGCATAGAAACCATCGTCTATGCGGATTCGGATCATGCGGGAGACTACGTAGATAGAAAGAGCACTAGCGATATTTGCACGTTTATGGGATGTTGTCTAACATCTTGGTTTTCGAAGAAGCAAACCGCTTGTAACAATTCGCAAATTCAGGTTAATTTCTATTTTCGGAAAATTTTACTATTCATTTCTACTATTCATTTCTTTCTGAATTTTTCCCGAAAGTTGATTTTTACTTCATATTCTCGAGTGATAAATCATTTCCATGGCAAATTAAATGTTTGACACTCGTCAGATCACTTTCGTGAAAGTTATTAAGGAATTACACAGAATTACACGTTTTAGGGTAAAACGGCAATCAGAAATTCTACGCATAACGAAATTTGACCCCGTCAGGTGACCCCACATCAGAAAAATGTTTAACACTCTTATGATTTATTTGAGAATAAATCATGACTGAGAAAAATCATGGCCCAAATAAACTTCGGCTGTGAAAAACTGGAATTTTCAGTTTTACGCGTTTTTACTCAGCCGTAACCCTAGCCTTTACCTGCACCGCATTTCTAAGATGATTTGAGCTTTCAACTTATTTAAATAAGTCAACATATTTTTCCCTCCTCCATTGACTAAAAATCATTCCTTGATTTTATAAATCATTCCTTGATTTTTAGGCTTCCGGTTTGATGTCTAAAAGACATTTAACACCAACCGACACCAGACTGAGCCCAGTCTAGACATTATAAATCATTTTAAATCATTTTTAGCATATAAGAAAAGTAACATTTTACTTTTCTCAATTTTACGCAAAATTCGTACATTTTACGTATTACGCGTTTTAGACCCGTGTTTCCAGCTTTTAGCAGGTTTTACCACCCAAATGGAACTTATCACCCATTTTATATTTTATTATGGGACTTATGAACATTTCTAACAATACTTTAAAGTTTCATAATTTTACGACACCCGGTTTTACGTTTTGAGGCCTAATCATTTACGGTTGGCATTTCCCGGAGTCAAAATGCATCTTTTAACCAAAGATAATACCAAGCCAAGCCACCTCCCCCTCCTTATCTGTTTTGAACCGCCAATGGGGGGGGTAGTCACACCCTTGGTGGCTTGATCTCATGGCTTGATGATCTAGGATGCATACATGTGTATTTTGGCCAAAATATCTCTTGAAAACTAACCTCCTCATGGACCTATATATACTCCCTCCCCTCTCTTCCCTTGGCCGGCCATCAAACACCCCACAACACTCTCTCCTTAGCTTATTTCTTCCTAATTTGTTGCAAGGTTCAAGTGAAGTTCAAGTATAGAAACCCTAGTTAGCTTATTTTCACCAAAAATCTTCCAAACCCTAACATACTTGGTGTTTTTCTCTTGAGTTTAAATCTACTCAATACACCTCAACCTTTATCATCTATCTTTCAAGAATACTAAGAGTAGAAAGGTTGCTTGGAGTGAAAAAGGGTTGAAGTAGTCTATCAAAGTCCATTTCCTTACTAGTTACTCCTTTCTTTAATTAGAAAGCCTAAAGTTGTAAGCCTAACCTAACATGCTTCTTGTTTATTTATCATGTTCATATCATTTACATGTTATCTTTGCTATATTATGTGTTGTAATTATGTCCATGATGAATCATGATGAGTAAAAGATGTTGTTGTAATGACTTATTGAAACAATTTACTAAAACAAGCAAACTAGTGAATATCTTGGTATAACCTGATCAAAATGGTAAAAATATGATGTTGGATTATTACAAATTACAGTAGAGGACTTAATAAGCAAACCATAGCAATTTGAACCACCTAAAAAGAGTAAACGAGTCAAAAGTTATGGCGATTTGAAGTTACCAAAGATTTCCGGCAAATCTGCCTAAATGTTTCTGTGATTTCTGTGACAGAACCTAAAACACGCAAAAAGAGGCCTTTCTGGTCCGATTCATGAAAAAGTTAAAACACGAAAGTTGTCCGGAATCACGTTTTCCTTCAGGAACAAAGAGGCTCGAGCCTTGAAAACACTTTCTGAGTAAGATATTTCACAATTTCTTAACAGCTATTTACATATTTCAAGTCACTATACTTTTGTTATACTTTCAAAGGAATAAAAGGTATTATGACCTATAACCAAGACCACCACCATGACTAGAACCAAGGTAGTGTCTCATGACCATGGAACAAGGACCAAAGGTCATGGCTAGGCCATGACGAAATGACCATACCAACTTACCAAGGCGTAAACATGAAACAATGAAATTGGCGATAACATGAACAAGCAATTTGTATCTACTTCACCTAAAAGGAAACCATGAGATTTTACCAAAACAAATGGTCATACAAGACATATGAAACTACCCCTAATAACAATCTTCATGTACTATAAACTTTCCTAAGTTTATACAAATATCGGACATGTAACTTTTTCGGATCAAAACTTATATCTATATACTTTATCAACTACTACAATAGTAGGGAGCTTCATGTGAGGAGTTCATTATGTAAGCCGTCGAGATGAGTTGTGGATTTACGAATTAAAGTGTCCTGGCTCCTCGAACGCTTACTAACATGACTTCTGAAATATGTTAGCCCGAACGGTAGTAAACGATATACCACAACATACATGTTCATAAATATTTCTTACAAAGACTTACAAATATACATCATACCTCATCATGGACTATAAATGCAAGACATATATATAGGCACTCCGTTATATTCTTTACACAAATCCTAAGTCGCAACATTCTATTCTAGGTTGCTCGTAGAAACCTACACGATCCGTCTATCACGTTCATTACTTGCTATCGTACTTAAGGTGAGTTCATAGCCCCACCTTACATTACTTCAATGTTTTACAAACCCTTGGGGGGAATACATGCTACTTTTAAACCGAACACAATGCTTTGAAACTGTATGCTGCCTGATTGTTTTATTATTACTAAGTACCTACCTTGCCAATCCTAGGCCCCATCATGAACCATTTAATCACTAGTATTAGTGAGCGCGAGTATTGTGAATAGGCCTATTGGGATTGACGAATCCCATTTGTTTGAGCAGTTAGTTCAAACGAATGCACTATATTTGAAAACATTAAGTATGACGGCAAAGTACTTACCGGGGCAACATAACCGCCGATTGATATTGGTACACGTTAACGTATTGGTTGCATGAGCTTAGTACATAATAATAACTGTTTTGTTTTCTAACATGAGTATGAGTCTAATTAACTCATTACTACCAACATATTGTGTTCAACCTTAAACAAACTCTATGAATTTCACTCAACCTTTGTGTTGACCTCTTACGCATGTATTTCAGGTCCATGATGATCAAGAATGGAGCGGGAAGGGCACGTACCGAAGGAAGAAGGCTATAAACTATATTGTCATTCAATAAAAACATCATAGACTTTATATTGATGTGTTTTGAAACCATGGAACATTTTGGGACCTTACTATGTAAACTTTGATACATTTGAATAATATGAATGACAACTCTTTTTATTACGATTCGTTTAGAGATCGTTTTCTATTATTATGACTGTTGTGCCGTCGAGTAACACCCAAGTTGAATTCCGCTGCATCATGAATTGGGGGTGTTACAGATTGGTATCAGAGCCATGGTTATAGAGAAACGGGTCTAAGTGAGACCTAAACTATAACTACAATAACAAGCAAAAACATTTTTATAGCCTTCCGCTCTTCGTGCCTTCCATCCTCCAGAAGATTATGGACTTATTACACATGTTATGCTACATGAACATATTTGTATATTGTTATATGCACATTGCCATAGTTTGAGCATTTTTCATAAGCATTTGATTTATTTTGACATCAAAATACTAATTGTAGACATCATGTCCGCACCTCCATCTCCCGATCATCTTCCTGCTATGCCCGAGTATTTACCTATTCTTCCTGGACCCGATGATCCTTACTTTGAACCAATTGACTACGACGATGAGGAGGAACCTTATGAGGATCTAGATGTAGATTCGGACGAGGATCCTGAAATGGATTTGGACATAAACATCGATGATTACGAAGAGGATCATGAAATGGTTAATGACATTGAGGAAGCGGAGGAACTATTAGTAGTGCCACATTTATCACCATTGACATCTCCACCTCCGGTTTCACCAATTTCATCCGAATCTAACCGTACCACTCCAGCTCAAGTTCCGAAATCTACTTATCAAACCGGCGGAACATCTACATCTACACATATGTTCGCAAACTCAGCTCAATACGAAATCTACTCTTTGAAACAAGCTCTCAACCTAACCCAACTCAAAGTTCAATGTATGGCAAGACAAATGCACGAATGTATATCCAAGGTAAATTCTGCTAGAATGGATGCCATGAATGCTCGAGACGACCTATATTGGTTTAAGCTTGACATGAGCTACGTGAAGAGTGACTCGACTCATGTTGGGGAAGAAGTCTTAAATCCTTTGACGGGCTTGGATAATGTCAAGGATAGACTCACTTTGGTTGAGAGGGCCCAAGAACAGGATGTGGTTCAAATTCATAAACTACTTCACCGCCTAAATACCGCCGAAATCCGGTTAGATGTTGCAAACTTTGATAGGTATCAACTTAGGAATGATTTGTGTGGGATGCAAACTCAAATGAGTTCCATACAACAAAGGCTATACCGAAAGGATGTCAAAGAATATCGTCCAAACGAAAGTGTAGATGTGTTAGCAACACGCGGAAATAATAATCCGACCGGACAACAACAACCTCCCAACCGACGTTAGACTAGTGTTATAGTACTAGTTAGCTTTTGTACAACGTTGTAATTACTAACTGAAAGTATCAGTTAGTAAGTTTTGAATGAACTTGTAATAAGTTCGATTTTGTAATCAACGTTATATAAATAAAACTCTTGTTTTATATACTATCATGTGTTATGTTTTTAAATTTCAAACATTATTATCCTATCATTCTTATCAAAAAAAAAAATTGTGCTCATTTCACAACTCTCTAATTACAACGTATCTTTTGAACAATAGAATCATGGCGCCCAAGAAAAAGACACCACCAACGATGACACAAGCCGCCATCCGCAAACTGGTAAAGGATAGTGTCAATGCAGCACTTGTCGCGGAAAGAGCAGCCGTAGCTGCAGCAGCTGCAGCAGCTGCCGAAGCCGCCACAGCTGCTGGTGCTACTGATGCTGCAGCAGCCGCTGAGGCTGCAGCAGCTGCTGAGGCTGCAGCAGCTGCTGAGGCTGCAGCAGCCGAGGAAGCCGCCATTGCTGCAGAGACTGCCAGACTTGCCAGTCTTAACCTTGGAGGACCTACCCCTCCGGTGACCAATGTTACTACTGTACCAAAGGGTTGCTCGTTCATTTCCTACCTGAAATGTGAACCCCTCAAATTCAAGGGTACTGAAGGGGCTGTAGGTTTGACCCGTTGGTTCGAAAAAGCGGAGTCAGTATTCTTAGTCAGTAAATGTACTGAGGTTGACAAAGTTCAGTATGCCACAAGTACTTTGTTGAATGAGGCGTTGTCCTGGTGGAACTCAATTGCTCAACCCATGGGCATTGAGAATGCCTACAAAATTACTTGGGCTAATTTGAAACTAATGATGATTAAGGAATACTGTCCACGCAGTGAGATACAAAAGTTGGAAGTTGAGTTCTGGGATCTTACGGTTAAGGGAAATGATATCATGACCTACAACCGTAGATTCCAGGAACTGAGAATACTTTGTCCAACGATGGTTTCCCCAAAGGAAAAGATGTTGGAAAGGTATATTTGGGGACTTCCCTCAAGCATACAGGGGAATGTGACCTCGGCAAATCCCAAAGAACTTGATGAGGCTATGCGGATGTCCCGTAGTCTCATGGATCAAGTGGTACGTATGTCGGAAACCCGAAAGCAAAACAACCCCAACAACCCCAACAACACCAACAACACCAACAACAATGCCAACAACAGTAATGCCAACAACCCCAACAATTCCAACTACCGTAAGAACAACAACAACAAACGACAATGGGATGGTAACCGTGGGAATAACAACAACAACAACAACAACAACAACCAAACCCGAAACAACAATCACCACAATCAGCAGAACAGGAGACAAGAAGCCGCGACGGCTTATGTTGCTGCACCTGCTGGTGGTAGGTACGTGGGTAATCAACCACAATGTACCAAATGCAATTACCATCACGAAGGTCCTTGCCCGGCCAAATGCCACAAGTGCCAAAAGCCCGGACATCTTGCCAAGGATTGTAGAGGCAAGGGTATAGCTACTGGGGCTAACTCACAGCCCATAGTTACATGTTTCGGGTGTGGTGAAAGGGGACACTATAAGAACAACTGTCCTCAAAACCAAGGACCCCAAGGCGGAGGTGCTCGTGCTAGAGCCTATGTCATAGGAAAGGAAGAACCACACCAGGACCCGAACGTGGTTACCGGTACGTTCTTACTCAATAATATTCCTGTTAAAGTATTATTCGATTCTGGTGCTGATATGAGCTTTATATCTACTAGAATTGCGCCTTTACTTGATATTCCATCAATTACTTTAACCACTAGTTATAATGTTGAGCTAGCTACCGGTGACTTAGTAAAAACCAATACCGTAATCCCAAACTGTACCCTTACTCTTTTAGACCACCCCTTTGACATCAATCTTATGCCAATTGAACTCGGAAGTTTTGATGTAGTTATTGGCATGGATTGGTTGTCTAAACATCAAGCTAATATTATTTGTGGTGAAAGAGTTGTGCACATTCCATGTGACAATGAAACTTTGATCATTCGTGGTGATCAAAGTGGAACCCGAATAAACATCATCTCATGTATCAAAACCATGAAGTACATTGAGAAAGGATGTTATGCTTTCTTAGCCCACGTAACAGAAAAGAAAACCGATGAAAAACGTCTCGAAGATGTTCCTATTGCCCGTGAGTTTCCTGAAGTCTTCCCAGAAGACTTACCCGGACTACCACCAAATCGTCAAATAGAGTTCAAAATTGATTTAATACCAGGAGCAGCGCCAGTTGCCCGCGCACCATACCGGCTAGCACCTTCAGAGATGCAAGAGCTATCAAATCAATTACAAGAACTTGCGGACAAGGGATTTATTCGACCCAGTTCCTCACCTTGGGGAGCTCCAGTTTTATTCGTGAAAAAGAAAGACGGGTCATTACGCATGTGTATTGACTATCGTGAACTAAACAAATTAACCATAAAGAACCGATACCCACTACCAAGAATTGATGATTTATTCGATCAATTGCAAGGCTCAACCTATTACTCAAAAATTGACCTACGTTCAGGTTACCACCAAGTTAGAGTTCGTGATGAAGACATTCCAAAAACAGCCTTTAGGACACGATATGGTCACCACGAATTCCAAGTGATGCCCTTTGGGTTAACAAATGCACCGGCAGTATTCATGGATCTCATGAATCGGGTGTGTAAACCATATTTGGACAAATTCGTGATCGTATTCATAGACGACATTCTCATTTATTCCAAAAACGAAGTAGAACACAAAGAACACCTGAGGACAATTTTAGGACTACTCAAGGAAGAGAAATTGTATGCGAAGTTTTCCAAATGTGAATTTTGGATTCAAACTGTACAATTCCTTGGGCATGTGATTGACAAGACCGGTTTACATGTCGATCCTGCTAAAATTGAAGCTATCAAAAATTGGCCAACACCTACCACCCCTACAGAAATTCGTCAATTTCTGGGTTTAGCTGGGTATTACCGAAGGTTTATTGAAGGATTTTCCTCAATAGCAAAGTCCTTGACTAAGCTAACTCAGAAAGACAAGAAATACGTGTGGAATCAAGACGAAGAAAATGCTTTCCAAACCCTCAAACAGAAACTTTGTAGTGCTCCTATCCTAGCATTGCCCGATGGGATCGAAGATTTTGTAGTCTATTGTGATGCGTCGCACCAAGGGTTAGGTGCTGTGTTGATGCAACGCGATAAGGTCATGGCTTATGCATCAAGGCAACTCAAGGTTCATGAGGAAAATTACACCACTCATGACTTAGAGTTAGGAGCTGTGGTCTTTGCACTAAAAATCTGGAGGCACTATCTATACGGTACTAGATGTACTGTATACACCGATCATAAAAGCCTACAACACATTTTGGACCAAAAAGAACTAAACATGAGACAACGTCGTTGGTTGGAATTACTAAGTGATTATGACTGCGACATTCGTTACCACCCAGGAAAAGCCAACGTAGTAGCCGACGCCCTAAGCCGAAAGGAACGGATTAAACCATTACGAGTCCGAGCCTTAGTTCTAACCATAAATTCCAACTTTCCTACTCAAATCCTTCACGCTCAAGCTGAGGCGGTGAAACAAGAAGACATCCAAAAGGAGAAATTGGATGGCATGATACAGAAGAAATTCGAAACCCGTTCAGATGGAACTCTATGCTTTCAAGGTCGAAGTTGGTTACCACGTTATGGTGGCTTACGAGACTTGATCATGCATGAATCACACAAGTCTAAATACTCCATACATCCAGGATCTGATAAAATGTACCATGATCTTAAGTTACTCTATTGGTGGCCGAACATGAAAGCCGACATTGCAACTTATGTTAGCAAGTGTCTTACCTGCTCCAAAGTAAAAGCCGAACACCAAAAACCATCCGGTCCATTGCAACAACCAGAAATTCCTACCTGGAAATGGGAAAGAATTACTATGGACTTCATTACCAAGCTCCCAAAAACATCATCCGGTTATGACTCCATTTGGGTCATAGTTGATCGCCTTACAAAATCCGCACACTTTATACCAATCAAAGAGACTTACAAAATGGAACAACTAACCCGACTGTACGTCAAAGAAATAGTCTCAAGACATGGTGCACCAATATCCATCATATCCGACAGAGATGGTAGATTTACTTCCAATTTCTGGCAGTCACTCCAAGACGCCTTTGGAACAAATCTAGACATGAGTACCGCGTATCATCCTCAGACCGATGGTCAGAGTGAACGAACCATCCAAACTCTTGAAGACATGCTTCGAGCTTGTATTATAGATTTTGGAAAAGGATGGGATACTCATCTACCATTAGTCGAATTTTCCTACAACAACAGCTATCATGCAAGTATTCAAGCAGCTCCATTTGAAGCACTTTATGGTCGAAAGTGTCGTTCACCTGCTTGTTGGGCTGAAGTGGGAGAAGCTCAACTCACTGGACCAGAACTCATCCGTGAAACAACGGATAAAATTGTACAAATCAAAAATCGACTACAAGCCGCAAGAGATCGACAGAAAAGTTATGCCGACACACGACGCAGACCCCTAGAATTCCAAGTCGGAGATAGGGTTATGCTAAAAGTATCACCTTGGAAAGGCTTGATACGATTCGGCAAACGAGGAAAACTAAACCCAAGATACATCGGACCATTCAAAATCCTAGCCAGGGTTGGCCCTGTGGCGTACAGACTTGAGCTTCCATCAGAACTCAGTAGTGTACACCCCACTTTCCATGTATCTAACCTAAAGAAATGTTTGTCGGATGAATCACTCGTGATTTCACTCGATGAAATTCAACTCAATGACGATCTTCAATTTGTTGAGGAACCCGTAGAAATCATGGACCGAGAGGTCAAACAACTCAAACAAAGCCGTATTCCAATTGTTAAGGTTCGTTGGAACTCACGACGTGGTCCTGAATACACATGGGAACGAGAGGACCAGATACGTAAGAAATACCCACATCTTTTTACCAACGAAGCTTCCACTTCTAACGCTAATTGATCTCCGGGACGGAGCTCTCATATGGGGTGGAGACTGTAACAATTCGCAAATTCAGGTTAATTTCTATTTTCGGAAAATTTTACTATTCATGTTACTATTCATTTCTACTATTCATTTCTTTCTGAATTTTTCCCGAAAGTTGATTTTTACTTCATATTCTCGAGTGATAAATCATTTCCATGGCAAATTAAATGTTTGACACTCGTCAGATCACTTTCGTGAAAGTTATTAAGGAATTACACAGAATTACACGTTTTAGGGTAAAACGGCAATCAGAAATTCTACGCATAACGAAATTTGACCCCGTCAGGTGACCCCACATCAGAAAAATGTTTAACACTCTTATGATTTATTTGAGAATAAATCATGACTGAGAAAAATCATGGCCCAAATAAACTTCGGCTGTGAAAAACTGGAATTTTCAGTTTTACGCGTTTTTACTCAGCCGTAACCCTAGCCTTTACCTGCACCGCATTTCTAAGATGATTTGAGCTTTCAAATTATTTAAATAAGTCAACATATTTTTCCCTCCTCCATTGACTAAAAATCATTCCTTGATTTTATAAATCATTCCTTGATTTTTAGGCTTCCGGTTTGATGTCTAAAAGACATTTAACACCAACCGACACCAGACTGAGCCCAGTCTAGACATTATAAATCATTTTAAATCATTTTTAGCATATAAGAAAAGTAACATTTTACTTTTCTCAATTTTACGCAATATTCGTACATTTTACGTATTACGCGTTTTAGACCCGTGTTTCCAGCTTTTAGCAGGTTTTACCACCCAAATGGAACTTATCACCCATTTTATATTTTATTATGGGACTTATGAACATTTCTAACAATACTTTAAAGTTTCATAATTTTACGACACCCGGTTTTACGTTTTGAGGCCTAATCATTTACGGTTGGCATTTCCCGGAGTCAAAATGCATCTTTTAACCAAAGATAATACCAAGCCAAGCCACCTCCCCCTCCTTATCTGTTTTGAACCGCCAATGGGGGGGGTAGTCACACCCTTGGTGGCTTGATCTCATGGCTTGATGATCTAGGATGCATACATGTGTATTTTGGCCAAAATATCTCTTGAAAACTAACCTCCTCATGGACCTATATATACTCCCTCCCCTCTCTTCCCTTGGCCGGCCATCAAACACCCCACAACACTCTCTCCTTAGCTTATTTCTTCCTAATTTGTTGCAAGGTTCAAGTGAAGTTCAAGTATAGAAACCCTAGTTAGCTTATTTTCACCAAAAATCTTCCAAACCCTAACATACTTGGTGTTTTTCTCTTGAGTTTAAATCTACTCAATACACCTCAACCTTTATCATCTATCTTTCAAGAATACTAAGAGTAGAAAGGTTGCTTGGAGTGAAAAAGGGTTGAAGTAGTCTATCAAAGTCCATTTCCTTACTAGTTACTCCTTTCTTTAATTAGAAAGCCTAAAGTTGTAAGCCTAACCTAACATGCTTCTTGTTTATTTATCATGTTCATATCATTTACATGTTATCTTTGCTATATTATGTGTTGTAATTATGTCCATGATGAATCATGATGAGTAAAAGATGTTGTTGTAATGACTTATTGAAACAATTTACTAAAACAAGCAAACTAGTGAATATCTTGGTATAACCTGATCAAAATGGTAAAAATATGATGTTGGATTATTACAAATTACAGTAGAGGACTTAATAAGCAAACCATAGCAATTTGAACCACCTAAAAAGAGTAAACGAGTCAAAAGTTATGGCGATTTGAAGTTACCAAAGATTTCCGGCAAATCTGCCTAAATGTTTCTGTGATTTCTGTGACAGAACCTAAAACACGCAAAAAGAGGCCTTTCTGGTCCGATTCATGAAAAAGTTAAAACACGAAAGTTGTCCGGAATCACGTTTTCCTTCAGGAACAAAGAGGCTCGAGCCTTGAAAACACTTTCTGAGTAAGATATTTCACAATTTCTTAACAGCTATTTACATATTTCAAGTCACTATACTTTTGTTATACTTTCAAAGGAATAAAAGGTATTATGACCTATAACCAAGACCACCACCATGACTAGAACCAAGGTAGTGTCTCATGACCATGGAACAAGGACCAAAGGTCATGGCTAGGCCATGACGAAATGACCATACCAACTTACCAAGGCGTAAACATGAAACAATGAAATTGGCGATAACATGAACAAGCAATTTGTATCTACTTCACCTAAAAGGAAACCATGAGATTTTACCAAAACAAATGGTCATACAAGACATATGAAACTACCCCTAATAACAATCTTCATGTACTATAAACTTTCCTAAGTTTATACAAATATCGGACATGTAACTTTTTCGGATCAAAACTTATATCTATATACTTTATCAACTACTACAATAGTAGGGAGCTTCATGTGAGGAGTTCATTATGTAAGCCGTCGAGATGAGTTGTGGATTTACGAATTAAAGTGTCCTGGCTCCTCGAACGCTTACTAACATGACTTCTGAAATATGTTAGCCCGAACGGTAGTAAACGATATACCACAACATACATGTTCATAAATATTTCTTACAAAGACTTACAAATATACATCATACCTCATCATGGACTATAAATGCAAGACATATATATAGGCACTCCGTTATATTCTTTACACAAATCCTAAGTCGCAACATTCTATTCTAGGTTGCTCGTAGAAACCTACACGATCCGTCTATCACGTTCATTACTTGCTATCGTACTTAAGGTGAGTTCATAGCCCCACCTTACATTACTTCAATGTTTTACAAACCCTTGGGGGGAATACATGCTACTTTTAAACCGAACACAATGCTTTGAAACTGTATGCTGCCTGATTGTTTTATTATTACTAAGTACCTACCTTGCCAATCCTAGGCCCCATCATGAACCATTTAATCACTAGTATTAGTGAGCGCGAGTATTGTGAATAGGCCTATTGGGATTGACGAATCCCATTTGTTTGAGCAGTTAGTTCAAACGAATGCACTATATTTGAAAACATTAAGTATGACGGCAAAGTACTTACCGGGGCAACATAACCGCCGATTGATATTGGTACACGTTAACGTATTGGTTGCATGAGCTTAGTACATAATAATAACTGTTTTGTTTTCTAACATGAGTATGAGTCTAATTAACTCATTACTACCAACATATTGTGTTCAACCTTAAACAAACTCTATGAATTTCACTCAACCTTTGTGTTGACCTCTTAAGCATGTATTTCAGGTCCATGATGATCAAGAATGGAGCGGGAAGGGCACGTACCGAAGGAAGAAGGCTATAAACTATATTGTCATTCAATAAAAACATCATAGACTTTATATTGATGTGTTTTGAAACCATGGAACATTTTGGGACCTTACTATGTAAACTTTGATACATTTGAATAATATGAATGACAACTCTTTTTATTACGATTCGTTTAGAGATCGTTTTCTATTATTATGACTGTTGTGCCGTCGAGTAACACCCAAGTTGAATTCCGCTGCATCATGAATTGGGGGTGTTACACCGCTCTTGCTATTTCTACAACCGAAGCCGAATATGTAAGCGCTGGAAAGGCATGTCAACAAGCACTATGGATGAAACAAGCTCTCGTAGACTATGGCATTAGGTTAGAAAATGTCCCCATTATGTGCGATAACAAAGGTGCGATAGATTTAAGTAAAAATCCGGTGCAACACTCTAGGACTAAACACATAGAAATACGCCACCATTTTCTTAGGGATAATGTACAAAAAGGAAATATATCTATAGAAAAGTTGCATCGAAGGACAACATTGCGGATATATTCACAAAACCCCTTAAGCGTGAATTATTCAACCACTTGAGTTTAGGATTAGGAATGATGGAACAAGTTGACTAAATTATATTGAATTAATACAAATTTATACTTGCATAAAATTTACTTTTCTTCCATTTCATCATTTCTGTGTCTAGGAATCTATTTTGCACAAAATTAAAGATTGGGAAAATTTACTTTCTTTGCATAAACTCCTTTGTAAAACCCAATCAATTTTCTTTAAAAATTATTCTCACATCTAGGAATCACATGAAGATCATTTTCCTTGCATTGTTGACTAATACTTAAAACATTGTTTTTCAAAATCATGCATAAACTCTAACATAAATTGTCAAGGTATATAATCTAATATATGTCTTTGACATTCATGATCGAGCAAAAATTGAATCAAGGAGATCATTTGGATTGTTTCTTAGGATCGCTATTTCTTTTTGCATTTAGGAGTCGAAACAATCACAACTCCACATTTGTTGCATATAGACGCAAACTAGGACAAATTCACTAATATTGTTGTCATCTTGATCCATCACTAGTTGTTCACTCACTAGTTGCCTTTGCCTTTGATCTAAGATAGGTGCCTTAGGAAGTTTAAGTGATCTTGCCTTTACTTATCTCCTCATGCTTATTATGTGTTGATTATTTGCTCTTTTGCCTATGTGTTCTTGCATGCATGCTATATCTTGATTAGATTAGATTCTATATTGCCTAAAGGAATTGAACTTGCTTGAATTCTAATCCAAACACACAACCTTTCTGCAAATTTTCTGCCAAAAATCCAATTCTGGCAACCTGGAAATCACCAGATGGGCGGCCCCCTTAATTTTGTAAGGCGGCCCCCTTAATCATTAAGGGGACCGCCCCCTAATTAAGGGGACCGGCCATCTAATGGTCGGGTTTACAGAATCTTTTCTGCTTTTTAGCCCATTTCAACCTACATTTCCCAATTTTCACCAACACATTTTGTCCTAATCTCCCAAACAAACTTTATCCATCCATAAAAACACAAATCTTACACTATAAATACCCCCAATCCTCAAAACTCTTCACTCATCCCTTCATGACTTCTCCAAACAAACCAAAACCAAAAGCCTCAAGGCTTGCAAGAATGACGAAAAACCCCGTTTGGCGAAGAAAAAGCCCTCGAAACAAATCCATCATAACCAATGAAGTTGGAAATCACTCAACACCACCAACCACTTACTTCCAAAACTTTACACCAAATTCACAAGGACATTCATTTGATCCTCTTTACAAACCATACATCATTGGCCAAACATCTTCCTTCATGCCAAACCACTCATCTCATCCTCCAACCACTTGTAATGATCCATACAAGTTTGATCAACCATCCCACTACAACTCCAACTACACAAACCCAATTTATCCATATCAACACAATGACTTTCTCCGCATTGCAACGGAAAAGCAAAAGTTTCTTGATGAAATATCACAAATCCCTGATCTTTGTGATCTCAATGCCATGCATCTTGCACAACGCAACAAAGGGCAACCTCCATCATCACCCTACAACAATTGCCTTGCTCACTCTCTCAACTTGGATCAAGTTACAAACCACACTCACTATTGCCCTTGTTGCATCTTCCTTCAAAAACAAATCCTATACTTGAGTGAAGATATTTCTTGGATTGAATATCTCCTCACTCGACCTCATCCCATACCACCCTTAACACGATACAATATCGTAAGGTCCACCTCTTCCGCTCCATACCCCACTCCATATCCTTCTCCATCTAACAACTAAGCTTTATGCTTATGTTATCCTTCAAGCAAATAAAACAATCAACCATGGGTTGCAAGCAAGTCCAAGTGCTCTTTTAGGCAATATAGGACTATGTCTTTTATTTTGTTTTATTATGATCAATATGCCTTAAGCATATTAAATGTTGTAATGCTTTCTATGATGCTTGAATGAATCTATTTTTACTTGCATAATTATTGCTTTGCATGTATATGTGCCTTGTTCTCTTCTAATATTTTGTTTAGCCAAGATTTCCATAGCTCATTCCCTTGGTGCTCTCAAATGAGGGGGAGCATACATCAAGGGGGAGCATTAACCTTTTCGATTTTACAAAAAGGGGGAGAAGAGAATGTTAAACTCTAATAATACTTGTCTAAAAATTATTTTTTAGACCTAATGAGTTTAAGGTTTTGTAATCATCAAAAAGGGGGAGATTGTTGACATAAATAATGTCTTAAAACATTGTTAGCATATTAGCAATGTCTCTATGTTTTGATAATTACAAAGCATAAACTCATTAATCTAAAACTTATGACGTAAACAAGTTTTTAGTGCTTAATATTTGTCTTTGCTTCCATATCACTTAAGGTATGAATAAACAAAGGGTTTATTGCATGTCATGATCAAAGGAAAATTTCTTAATCACTAGAATTTTTATAAAATGTATTAAACATCTTAATCACTAGAATTTTTATAAGCCCTGGGTTCCTCCTTTGACTTTCCCACTTGACTTTTGAGACATTGGATGGCTATCTTTCATCTGAGCCGTTGAAAGGGTTTTTGGCGGGAAAAATTGCAATTGGCAGGTTAGTGGGTTTGGTGAGGTTGGTTGGTGCATTAATGGAGGAGGGGACATGAGAGGATTAGGTTGAGTGTTTGATGGAAAAGTGAGGAGGGGGTGGAACAAGGTTGCAGGTTATTAGGGGTGTTAATGGTGGAGGGAATTGAGGTTAGGGATGGGGTTTGACTGGGATTTGACCGGGGGAAGCATTAAAGGGTGTGGGTGGGGTATTGTTTGGGCTAGGGTATTTTGGACTGGATCAGGCTTTGTTATTTGGTTTTGGTTTTGGTTTTGGGTAAATAAAAACAAGGGTCCGTTTGGTATTTATTATAACAAGGACCAAAAGTGCAATTCAACCAAACATGAGGGGCTGATTATGTACAAACTCCAAAGCCCTCACAAGTATCAATCATGCCATATGCCAATAATATATGGACCATGAATTTATAATTTTCCATTTTAAAATACCCGGGGACCAAAACTGCCAAGTTGTCAAACCTGGGGGACCAAAATTGTAAATTTCTCCAAACTTCACATCAAGGACTAAAAATGACTTTTGTGACTTCCCAAGGACCCAGAATGATTTTTCTTTCAAAAATATTTCACCAGGGACCAATCCTGCCAAAGTTTGAAACTCCAGGGACCAAAATTGTAAATTCTCAAAACTTTTCAGATTTTTCACCAAAGGACTAAATATGACAACTTATGATTTCAAAAGGACCTTTGGTGACTTTTCTTTCCAAATAAGTGCTCAGGGACTATTTTTTGCCAATTTTTGAAAGTTGGGGGACTGAAACTGCCAGTTTTGCAAACTTTGTACGTTTTTCATCTGTTTTTACTCATTTTGCATCTAAACATATAAAACACAATTTTGAAATATTTTCAGTATTTTGATGCATTTCTGAGTGTTTTTGTATTTTTTGCAGTTTAGATTTGACCAAAAATGATGAGTGTTTGAGCACTCATCATTACTTCCTAACTCTTTTTCTTCACGCCACTTGTTTCTTCACACCTTCACTACTAAGTCCTAACCACTACTTCAAGATATATACTACTTCACAACTTCTAGGCTTCAAGGTCTTCTCAACTTCAAAGCTTCAACTTCATAGTCTTCACAACTATCTCCACTTCAATATACTACCACTACTTATTTCTTCTATCACTAATCCTATCCACCTCTACTTCTTCACTTCTAGTACTACTTCACACCTTCAATAAATCTAGATCCTATATCTAAATCTAACTAACTAATGTATACACTATATTCACCAAAGAATGAATGATATACAAGATGAAATGATCGAACAACTTAGATAGCAAGATGATACTAAGTTGTAATACTCCTAGTCTTGATAAATAGAAGTATTCTTCTCTTTGCACTTGAATGAATGAGGCTTTGAATCACCTGGAAACAAAGGCTTATGAATTATATGATCAAAGGATTTTTAAGATTGAAATGGAGGTTTTAATCAGAAAGTTTTTAGTGCAAAAAGGTGAGAAAAATTCCAGATTTAAGGTGGTATTTATAGGCAACAAATTCTGATAGAGGAGCGTGGCCGGTCCCCTTAAATCAAGGCCGGCCCCCTTAAAATTAAGGGGACCGCCCCTTATAATTAAGGGGGCCGCCCAGCTGTAACGGCCAGAATTTTTGTCTTTTAGTGGGGAAAGTTTATTTGGTGAAAAACAAACTGATTTTGGTTAAAAATTTGAATTCATATATTTAGTATGATTAAAACATTTTTCTTTATTACCAAAAGTGTTTTTCAAAAATATATAATAAGTTTATATATTAAAATAAACTTTGTAATAAGATCCCTTTGATCTTATAATGCGTTAAACACTATGTTTATTCATACCTTAAGTGATTAGATGGTGAAAGTGATTATTTACTACTAAATACTTGTTTACGTCATGATCTTTGGTTTGATGTGTTTTCGTTTTGTGATTATCAAAACATAGAGATATCGAAAGATATGAATAACGTTTTTAGTCATTTATTTATATCAACAGTTTCTCTATCTCTTTCCGCTATGATTACCTTGTTTGTTCAAAATTTTATTTTTCATTTGTGTTTGTTGGAATAGAATTTATAAAAAGTTAATTATCTTTAGCAATTAAAAAAAAGCATCATTCTAAACTGCAATTAGAAAGGGCGGCAGTATGATTGGATCTGATGATGCACATTTGCTGCTTCGTCAAATGTTAGTTGTTGACAGTCTTCAGCAAATACTGTCATTTATTTGAACTCCTCGCAACCTTCATAGCCAACAGTAAGTTTTCTTTACTTTCTATTATCCCCAATTTTGTTTTGTATCTACAACTTACTATCTTTCTTTTCTGTATATGCAAAATACACTTACACTGTCTATAATGAGTTCTGGTCAGGAAAAGGGACATGTTGCGTACCCAATCAAGGAACATTTGGACCTCTTATTTTAGCTATAAGTGCCACCCCAAGTGAGAAAAATATACATTTCATGTTATTACTTAAGTATTTGCTTGAAAGCTAATATTCTTACTTAATTTTTGTAAAGACTTTACCCCAACTGTGAGCAACAATCCACCTTCCACAAAAAAAGAATAATAATGTCGGTTTGATTGCGGGGATTATAGTTCCACTTGCAGTTGTTGGCTTTCTGGCATTATTAGCCCTGCACATTATCCGTCAACGAAGGAAAAAGCAGGATACTTTTGACGATTATGAAGGTAATATTTTTAGATCTTTCCTAATCAAGAAAAAAGTTTTAGAAGTTATTAGGCCTTGCTGTTACATGCAATATTGGGCACTTTTAGTGAATTTCTTTTAAATTAATAAATGTGTCAATGATGATTAAAAAAAATATTACTACAGAAATAAATTAGTACTATGTAATATATTGTTTTTACTTACCACATTAAGATTTTAACTAAAATTTAGAGCATTGCTTAAGATTTGAAGGTGATTCATGTCTAAATGTTGAATTCCATGATGCCATCTTTCTCACTCGCTGTTAGGTAAACTTCTTTAAGTTGCTTTTGTTGTTATCATAACTCTTTGAACATATATTCTTCTTAACATGCTAGGAATTTCCATTTTCCCTGTGGTCTGGTATAAGTATCAGAACCTTGGTAAGCTATTTGTTACAATTTCAAGTGTTGACATAAATAATGCCTTAAAAACATTATTAAGTTTTTATCAATATCTCTATGTTTTGATCATTACAAAATATAACCTCAAAGAACTAAAACTTATGACATAAACAAGTATTTGGTGATTAATATTTCTCTTTACATCCAAATCACTTAAGGTATGAATAAACAAAGTGTTTAGTGCAATGTATGATCAAAGGGGTATTTAATTAACTAATACAAAGTTTATTTAATTATATAATCTTATTATATATTTTTGAAAAACACTTTTGGTAATAAGGAAAAATGTTTTAATCATACTAAATATATGATTTCAAATATTTAACCAAAATCAGTTAGTTTTTTCACCAAATAAACTTTCCCCACTAAAAGACAAAGTTTCTGGCCGTTACAGTTGGGCGGCCCCCTTAATTATAAGGGGCGGCCCCCTTAATTTTAAGGGGGCCGGCCATGCTTTAAGGGGACCGGCCACGCTCCTCTGTCAGAAACGTTTGCCTATAAATACCACCTTAAACCTGGATTTTTTCACCACCTTTTGCACTCCAGAACTTTCTGTTCTAGATCTCCATTTCCAATCTATAAATTCTTTGATCATACATTCTTAAATCTTTGTTTCAAAGTGACCCATACATAATCCATTCAAGTGCAAGAGAAGAATACTTCTATCCCTCAAGACAAGAAGTATTACAACTAGTTGTGATCTCCACATCTAAGTTGTTTGTGCATCATCATTGATTATTATTTCATAGTGTGATTAGTTGTGAATATTTGTTAGAGAATAGTTGTGTAGATAGTAGAAGTTGATAAGTAGTGAAGTAGGATAGTTGTGAAGATTGGTGTGTAGAAGAAGGTGTGTAGAAGATTGGTGTGTAAAAGCTAGGTGTGAAGAAGATTGGTGTGAAGATTGGTGTGAAGATTGGTGTGTAGATTGGTGTGTATATTGGTGTGTATATTGGTGTGTACGGTTTTCTCCGCCATAAGGGAGCTTGTTGATATAGTGAAGAAAACTCTCGAGTTAGGTGCTCGGGGAGTGGAGTAGGGCAAGGAAGGTGCCTTGTAGCCGAACCACTATAAATCGCTTGTCTCTCGGTTTGATCTTTCCATCTTTTACTTATTTCATTACTTACATAATTATTGCTTCATAGTATATATATTTAGTGTTGTTCATATTGTGTATAACTAGATTTCATATACTATCGAATCTATATTTTATAAATCAACGAAAACATTTAAACAATTTGTTTTATAAAAATTAAAACGACGTAAAACTATTCAACCCCCCCTTCTAGTTTTCCACAATTGGTATCAGAGCCACGTCTAGCAAGAATTTTAAAATATATTGTATTTTAAAACTTGTAACGATCTATGGAATCTTTAAAATATTTAGAAGGGCAATCTATGCAAAGACCACCACTATTTGAAAGTGATGGATTTTTATATTGGAAAAATAGATTCGAAACCTATGTGAAATCAAAAGATCTTGATCTTTGGCATATTATTACCTTTGGTGATTTTCCTCCTATTCAATATAATGTTGAAACTAAAATGGATGAAATTGTAGATTTTGAAAAACAAAATGATGATTTGAAAAAGAAACTAGCAAAAAATAATGAGGCTAAAATGGTTATTTATAATGCGTTACCACGTAAAGAATATGAAAGAATTTTTATGTGTAAAACCGCAAAAGAAATTTGGGATTCTTTACTAATCACTCACCAAGGTAATAGTCAAGTTAAAGATAACAAAATAGATCTTCTTGTACATCAATATGAACAATTTACGATTCCGGAAGAGGAATCAATTGATAATGCTTTTGCTAGATTTAACACCATCATCACAAGTTTAAAAGCACTTGATGAGACATTTTCTAGTAAAAATTGTGTTAGGAAATTTCTTAGGGCATTACATCCGAAATGGCGAGCTAAAGTCACGGCTATTGAAGAATCAAAGAATTTGATGACATTGTCACTAGATGAGCTTATTGGCAACTTGAAAGTCCATGAAGAAATTATAAGAAGAGATTTGGAAACGGTCAAAGTCAAGAAAGAACAAATCAAATCCATTGCTCTAAAAGCCAAAATGGAACCTTGTAACGATGATGATTCAAGTGACGAGAGTGAAGATGAAGAATATGCGATGGCCGTAAGAGAATTCAAGAAATTCTTCAAGAGACGAGGAAGATTCACTAGATCACCACGTGACGAAAGAAAGGTGTTCCAAAAATATAGAAGTGATAATTACGTGAAAAGAAAGTGCTTTAGATGTGGAAGTCCAAATCATCTCGTTGGAGAATGTTTAAAGCCGCCGGGTTATGAAAATCAAAGCGCATTTGTTAGTGGAACATGGAGTGATAGTGATAAAGAAGAAGTGGAAAAACCAAAAGAAGAAAAGTGTTTTGTGACAAATGCAACCGACGAAATATGCCTTGGAATTGACTTGGAGCCTAACGAATGGATCAAGGATAGTGGATGCTCGAGGCACATGACGGGGAATCGCAAGCTATTCTCTACATACAAGGCATACAATGGAGGTAACGTTATTTTCGGTAGTGACTTGCGTGGAAAAATTATTGGCAAAGGTACGATTTCTCAAGACTCACTTACTATTGAAAATGTTGAACATGTAAATAATTTAACATATAACTTACTTAGTGTAGGCCAAATATGTGATAATAAATGTAGAGTTATCTTTTCCGAAAAAGATAGCGAAATAGTTAAGAATGGAAAAATTATAGGTAGAGGTATTAGGAAAGGAGGAGTATATGTTATGAAACTAGGAAACAAACCTGAAGATAGGATATGCCTAACGACCCTAGATGAAAACTCTACATTGTGGCATAGGAGATTAGGACATGCTAACATGCAACAAATACAATCTTTGGCCTCTAAGGAATTAGTTAGAAACTTGCCTAATCTAAAATATGACAAACATTTTTGTGATGCATGTAAAGTTGGAAAACAAGCTCATGCTAGCCACAAAGCTAAGAATATAGTATCCACTACTAGGTGCCTAGAATTATTACATATGGATCTTTTTGGTCCATCCGCTGTGCGGAGCTATGGAGGAAACAACTATACCTTAGTAATAGTAGATGACTACTCACGATACACGTGGACTAGGTTTTTAAGTGACAAAACCCAAGCCTTTGAAAAGTTCGAAATATTTAGCAAAATGATTCAAAATAAGTTAGGATGCTCAATAGTTGCCATTAGGACGGACCATGGAAGGGAATTTGATAACGAAGTACAATTCGGAAAATATTGTGAGTTAAATGGAATATCTCATAATTTCTCCGCTCCTCGTACTCCTCAATCAAATGGGGTAGTAGAAAGAAAAAATAGGTCACTACAAGAAATGAGTAGAACTATGTTAAATGAACAATCCATTCCACAAAAATTTTGGTGTCACGCCGTAGATACATCGACTTATATTCTAAATAGGGTATCAATTAGAAGAATTCTAGGAAAAAATCCTTATGAGTTATTAAGAAATAGAAAACCTAACTTAAGCTACTTTAGAGTATTTGGAAGTAAATGCTATATCTTAAACACTAAGGACTACCTCACTAAGTTTGATCCAAAGTCATATGAAGGAATATTTTTAGGATACTCACAAAATAGTAAAGCATATATAATACTTAACAAACACTCAATGAAAGTAGAGGAATCACTAAATGTAACATTTGATGAAACACCACCACCTTCTAAAACGCTACCTTTAGAAGATGATAATTTAGTCGAAGAAGAAGCTATTGAGGTTAGTAAAACAAAACCCATAGGAAATGACAATGAAGAAACTCACTTAGAAAATAACGAAATCGTTAATATTAAAGAATCTAGATCACATCCTTTAGATAATATAATAGGACATCTTAACCAAAGAACCCTTAGGTCACAAGCCCAAGATAAAAACAACTTCTTTTGTTTCCTCTCAGCAATAGAACCTAAGAATATTAATGAGGCTTTAAAGGATGAAAGTTGGATTATAGCTATGCAAGAAGAATTAAATCAATTTAAGGCAAATGATGTTTGGGAACTAGTCCCAAATCCAAAGGATATGACCATCATAGGAACCAAATGGGTATACAGAAATAAGTTAGACAAGAATGGAATAGTTACTAGGAATAAAGCTAGGTTAGTTGCCCAAGGTTATAATCAACAAGAAGGTATTGATTATGATGAAACTTATGCCCCCGTAGCTAGACTAGAATCAATTAGGATATTACTTGCCTATGCTTGCGCCCTAGATTTTAAGTTATTCCAAATGGATGTGAAAAGTGCATTCCTTAACGGTTTTATCAATGAGGAGGTATATGTGGCACAACCTCCAGGATTCATTGACTTCGCAAAACCTGATTATGTTTATAAGTTAAAGAAAGCTTTGTATGGACTCAAACAAGCTCCCAAAGCTTGGTATGATCGATTAAAAGCTTTTCTTATTAAACATGATTATTCCATGGGAATGGTAGATAACACTCTTTTCACTAAAAGGAAAGACCCTAATCTCATCATTGTTCAAATATATGTTGATGACATTATATTTGGATCGACTTGTCAAGACATGTGTGATGAATTTGCCAAAATCATGCATGATGAGTTTGAGATGAGTATGATGGGTGAACTTAACTTCTTCCTAGGATTACAAATAAAACAATTAGAAGATGGAATATTCTTTAACCAATCTAAGTACATTAAGGAAATGCTTAAGAAATTTGGCCTAGAAGACTCAAAACCCATAAAAACACCCATGTCTACGGAGGTAAAGCTCACAAAGGACGATGAAGGTGAGTCCGTAGATAACTCCAAGTATAGAGGAATGATAGGTAGTTTACTATACTTGACGGCAAGTAGACCCGATATCATGTTTAGTGTCTGCCTTTGTGCCCGTTTTCAAGAGGATCCCAAAACCTCTCACCTAGAAGCGGTTAAGCGTATCTTCCGATACATTAAAGGCACTATACACTTAGGATTATGGTATCCTAAGGAATCCGGCATAGAAACCATTGTATATGCGGATTCGGATCATGCGGGAGACTACGTAGATAGAAAGAGCACTAGCGGTATTTGCACGTTTATGGGATGTTGTCTAACGTCTTGGTTTTCGAAGAAGCAAACCGCTCTTGCTATTTCTACCACCGAAGCCGAATATGTAAGCGCCGGAAAGGCATGTCAACAAGCACTATGGATGAAACAAGCTCTCATAGACTATGGCATTAGGTTAGAAAATGTCCCCATTATGTGCGATAACAAAGGTGCGATAGATTTAAGTAAAAATCCGGTGCAACACTCTAGGACTAAACACATAGAAATACGTCACCATTTTCTTAGGGATAATGTACAAAAAGGAAATATATCTATAGAAAAGGTTGCATCGGAAGATAACATTGCGGATATATTCCCAAAACCCCTTAAGCGTGAATTATTCAACCACTTGCGTTTAGGATTAGGAATGATGGAACAAGTTGACTAAATTATATTGAAATATTTCAAATTAATACTTGCATGAAATTTATTTTTCTCCCATTTCATCTTTTCTGAGTCTAGGAATCTATTTCGCACAAAACTAAAGATTGGGAAAATTTATTTTCTTTGCATAAATTTTTTTTTAAACTCAATCAATTTTCTCTAAAAATTATTCTCACAATCTAGGAACCCCATGAAAACCATTTTCCTTGCATTGTTGACTAATTCTAAAAACATTATATTTCAAAATCATGCATAAACTCTCACATAAATTGTCAAGGTATATAATCTAATATATGTCTTTGACACTCATGATCGAGCAAAAATTGAATCAAGGAGATTATTTGGATTGTTTCTTAGGATCGCTATTTCTTTTTGCTTCTAGGAGTCGAAACAATCACAACTCCACATTTGTTGCATATAGACACTCACTAGGACAAATTCACTAATAATGGTGTCATCTTGATCCATCACTAGTTTTTCCACTCACTAAGATCCTTGCCTTCAATCTAAGATAGGTGCCTTAGGAAGATTAAGTGTGCTTGCCTTTGTTTACCTCCAATTGCTTATTATGTGTTGATTATTTGCTCCTTTGCTTATGTGTTTTTGCATGTATGCTATATCTTGATTAGATTAGATGCTATATTGCCTAAAGGAATTGAACTTGCTTGAATCCAAGTCCAAAAACACAACCTTTCTGCAAATTTTCTGCCAAAAACCCAATTCTGGCAATCTGGAAATCACCAGATGGGCGGCCCCCTTAATTATGTAAGGCGGCCCCATTAATTTTAAGGGGACCGCCCCCTAATTAAGGGGACCGGCCATCTGATGGTCGGGTTTACAGAATCTTTTCTGCTTTTTAGCCCATTTCAACCTAGATTTCCCATTTTTCACCAACACATTTTGTCCTAATCCTCCAAACAAACTTTATCCATCCTTAAACACACAAATCTTACACTATAAATATCCCCAATCCTCAAAGCTCTCCATTCATCCTATCATGAACTCTCCAAACAAACCAAAATCAAAAGCCTCAAGGCTAGCAAGGATGACGGAAAAACCCGTTTGGCGACGAAAAAGTCCTCGAAACAAATCCATCATCACAAATGAAGTTGGAAATCATTCCTCCCCACCAACCTCTTATTTCCCAAACCTTGCATCAAACCAACAAAGGCATTCATTTGATCCACTTTACAAACCATACAACATTGGCCAAACATCTTCCTTCAAGCCAAAATACACCTCTCAACCTCCAACAACTTATAATGATCCATGCAAGTTTGATGAACCATCAAACTACAATTCCAACTTCTCAAACCCAACTCATCCATACCAAACCTATGATCCCCTCCACATTGCCACGAAAAAACAAAGGTTCCGTGATGAAATAAACCAAATCCATGATCTTAGTGATCTCCTTGCTATGCATCTTGCACAACGCAACAAAGGGCTACCTCCATCATCACCCTATGCAAATTGCCTTCCCCACTCTCTTAACTTGGATCAAGTTACAAATCACACTCACTTTTGCCCTTGTTGCATATTCCTTCAAAAACAAATCCTCTACTTGAGTGAAGATATTTCTTGGATTGAATATCTTCTCACTCGTAATCATCCAATACCACCCTTAACACGATACAACATCGTGAGATCCACTTCTTCCGCTCCATGCAACACCCCATATCCACCTCAGTCAAACATCTAAGCTCCATGCTTTTGTTTTCCTTCAAGCAAATAAAACAAATCAACCATGGGTTGCAAGCAAGTCCAAGTGCTCTCTTAGGCAATATAGGACTATATCTTTTCTTTTGTTTTAGTGTAATCAATATGCTACAAGCATATTGAATGTTGTTATGCTAATTATTTCTATCATGCTTGAATGAATCTATTTTTATTTGCATAATTGTTGCTTTTGCATATATATGTGTGTTGCTCTCTTCAAAATATTTTTGTAGCCAAGATTCCAATTGCTCGTTCCCTTTGTGCTCTCAAACGAGGGGGAGCATACATCAAGGGGGAGTTCTCTACCCGTTTAAACTTCTTTCACGAAGATTATTCGGCCTAACCTTTTTGATTTTACAAAAAGGGGGAGAAGAGAAATGGTAAACTCTATAATACTTGTCTAATAACAAGTTTTAAATCTTTTGAGTTTAAGGTTTTGTAATAATCAAAAAGGGGGAGATTGTTGACATAAATAATGCCTTAAAAACATTATTAAGTTTTTATCGATATCTCTATGTTTTGATCATTACAAAATATAACCTCAAAGAACTAAAACTTATGACATAAACAAGTATTTGGTGATTAATATTTCTCTTTACATCCAAATCACTTAAGGTATGAATAAACAAAGTGTTTAGTGCAATGTATGATCAAAGGGGTATTTAATTAACTAATACAAAGTTTATTTAATTATATAATCTTATTATATATTTTTGAAAAACACTTTTGGTAATAAGGAAAAATGTTTTAATCATACTAAATATATGATTTCAAATATTTAACCAAAATCAGTTAGTTTTTTCACCAAATAAACTTTCCCCACTAAAAGACAAAGTTTCTGGCCGTTACAGTTGGGCGGCCCCCTTAATTATAAGGGGCGGCCCCCTTAATTTTAAGGGGGCCGGCCATGCTTTAAGGGGACTGGCCACGCTCCTCTGTCAGAAACGTTTGCCTATAAATACCACCTTAAACCTGGATTTTTTCACCACCTTTTGCACTCCAGAACTTTCTGTTCTAGATCTCCATTTCCAATCTATAAATCCTTTGATCATACATTCTTAAATCTTTGTTTCAAAGTGATGCATACATAATCCATTCAAGTGCAAGAGAAGAATACTTCTATCCCTCAAGACAAGAAGTATTACAACTAGTTGTGATCTCCACATCTAAGTTGTTTGTGCATCATCATTGATTATTATTTCATAGTATGATTAGTTGTGAATATTTGTTAAAGAATAGTTGTGTAGATAGTAGAAGTTGATTAGTAGTGAAGTAGGATAGTTGTGAAGATTGGTGTGTAGAAGAAGGTGTGTAGAAGATTGGTGTGTAAAAGCTAGGTGTGAAGAAGATTGGTGTGAAGATTGGTGTGAAGATTGGTGTGTAGATTGGTGTGTAGATTGGTGTGTATATTGGTGTGTATATTGGTGTGTACGGTTTTCTCCGCCATAAGGGAGCTTGTTGATATAGTGAAGAAAACTCTCGAGTTAGGTGCTCGGGGAGTGGAGTAGGGCAAGGAAGGTGCCTTGTAGCCGAACCACTATAAATCGCTTGTCTCTCGGTTTGATCTTTCCATCTTTTACTTATTTCATTACTTACATAATTATTGCTTCATAGTATATATATTTAGTGTTGTTCATATTGTGTATAACTAGATTTCATATACTATCGAATCTATATTTTATAAATCAACGAAAACATTTAAACAATTTGTTTTATAAAAATTAAAACGACGTAAAACTATTCAACCCCCCCTTCTAGTTTTCCACATCAAGTACCTGCGCAAGTACATGAATCGCCTAAGACCGCTGGAAAGTTAGTATTGCTCGAAGTTAAGACTGCTTGAAGTTAATACTCCTAGTGGATTAGTTACAACTGTTAGTTATAAGTTAATATTGTTGGTTCATATAGTTAATACTGCTTATATGATATGTATTGTAAGCCGACTAGGACTCCTTGGTATATAAAAGGAGGTCCAATTTTATATTTTGTTGAGTTATATACATTCCAGTTTTATTGTATTTGAATTTGTTTTGATATATATTTGAATTTGTTTTAATATATATTGATTTTTTAAATGTGACTAAAAGATGCATACAGTCACACTTATTAACACGTGTGTTCATTGCTTGCTTAATTAGTTGTGTGACGAAATATTACAAAAGGCCACACACACAAAATTCATGTAGCAATTAGATGATCAATAGTCACACAAAATATACATTTCTTCACTTTAAACAACATATGGTCACACTTATTAACATTTTTGGCCACTTTATGCTTAATTGTATGTGACTAAATACCCAAAACAAAGATCCTTTGTGTGACTAAATATTACAAAAGGCCACGCAAACAAAAAATTAATGTGGCTATTGGATGAACAATAGTCACACAAAATACATATTTCTCCACTTTAAACAACATATGGTCACACTTATTAACATTTTTTTGCCACTTTTTTAAAAATTGTATGTGACTAAGTCCAAAAAAAACAATACCTGTTGAGTGACAAAATCATCACAAACGTCACATTTATTATATATTCATGTGGCAACAGGACGGGAAATAGTCACACATAATACACATTTACTTGAATAAATCATCTCAAATGTCACATATTTTATATATCTATGTGGCCAAAGGACGAACAATAGTTACTCTCAAAAAACATTCGTGTGACTATAAAGTGTTTACTGTTACTGATAATGACTAATCCAACAAAATTGGTGCCTAATTTGTCACACATATTCGGGGTTTTGGTCACTCTTTTTCGAGGGAAAAGGCCACGAACTCAAGAATGTGACCATATGCCACCTACGGTGGCGGGACCTATGGTGACACACAACGAAAAAAAACGTGTGTGACTATATGCATATCATCACACATTTTTGGCATGATCAATACAACTTTTTGTACGAGTGTTATTATTAATAATAATAATAATAATAATAATAATAATAATAATAATAATAATAATAATAATAATCCAAAGTCGGGATTATGGTGCGTAAAGAGGCTCCATTGGGATTTCTGTAAGAGGAAGGGACAGAATTACGTCCTGCAGATGTGCTATTATTCAACTGGTTCCAAGGTAAGGACGCATGTCTGGATGTGACTGGGGTCTCTCCGTTTGCTGGGACTGGGGCGACGTCATGGGCCCCCGGGGTTGCTTTGAATAATGCTGTGAAAAAGAAAAGGAAGAAATATGCGTCCAAGTGTGAAGACAATGGATACAAGTTCATCCCTTTCGCCTTTTCTACGTTTGGGGAACTCGATGTGGATGCTTTGAATACACTTTCGCGTGTCAAGACTATTGCCATCAGCCACTCTAATAATGTTAAGAGTGGTGCTTTTATTTTTCAACGAGTTAGTTTCTGTATTCAAAAAGGAGTGGGAGCTCAGATTGTGTCTAGACTCCCCTTCAATTTCATGTAATTTGTAACAATTCGCAATTTCAGGTTAATTACCATTCCCGGAAAATTTCACTATTCAC
This sequence comes from Artemisia argyi, assembly GCA_030686995.1. Lineage (NCBI taxonomy): Eukaryota > Viridiplantae > Streptophyta > Magnoliopsida > Asterales > Asteraceae > Artemisia > Artemisia argyi. The sequence continues at coordinate 210,383,153 of CM060685.1, forward strand.
TTTTACTATTCATTTTTCCCGAAACTTTCCCGAAAGTTGATTTTTATTTGATATTCTCGAGTGATAAATCATTTCCATGGCAAATTAAATGTTTGTCATTCGTCAGATCATTTTCGTGAAAGTTATTAAGGAATTACACGTTTTAGGGTAAAACGTCATTCAGAAATTCTACGTACAACGAAACTCGACCGCGTTAAGTGACCCCGCATCAGAAAAATGCTTGACACACTCATGATTTATTGAGAATTAATCGTGACTGAGAAAAACATGACCAAAGACTTCCCGGCAGGTCACCCAAGCCAGTACTATTCTCACATGAGCACGCTTAACCGTATGGGCGATTAACCGTTAGACCACAAAACACGTTTCTAACACAATTTGAGTTGTCAACATATTCTTTCCCTCCTCCATTGACCAAAAATCATCCCTTGATGTTATAAGTCATTTCGTGATTTTTAGGCTTACGGTTTGATGTCTAAAAGACATTTAATACCAACCGACACTAGACTGAGCCCAGTCTAGACATTATAAGTCATTTTAAATCATTTTTATCACATTAGAAAAGTAACATTTTACTTTTCTCAATTTTACGCAATATTCGTACTTTTTACGTATTACGCGTTTTAGACCCGTGTTTCCAGTTTTTAGCAGGGTTTTACCACCCAAATGGAACCTACCCCTCATTTTATATTTTATTATGGAACATATGGATATGTTTATCAATACTTTCAAATTCCATAATTTTACGACACCCGGTTTAACGTTTTGAGGCTTAATCATTTACGATTGGCATTTCCCGGAGTCAAAACTCATCTAGTAACTTGGATAATATCATCCAAGGCACACCTCACCCCCCCTTATCCATGTGAACTGCCCTAGGAGGGGGGATTCACACTATGTGGCTCAATCTCATGACTTTAGCCCATAGATCATCATTTTATTACAACTTTGTCACCAAGTTATGTAACTTTCCTAGTAAGCTTCCTAACCTCCTCATTTGGACTATAAATACTCCCTCCCCATCCCTTCTTTGTACCATGCATCCCCAACCCCATAACCATCCCATTCTTAGCTTAATTCCTTCTAATTTCTAGCAAGGTTCAAGTGATTCTTCAAGATAGAAACCCTAGCTAGTTTATCATTCACCAAAACACTTCCATAACCTCATAAACTTGGTGATTTCTCTTGAGTTTGAATCCACTCAAGTCACCTCAACCTTCATCATCCATCTTTCAAGAATACCAAGGGTAGAAAGATTGCATGAAGTGAAGTGGGTTGAAGCAAGTCTATCAAAGTCCTATCCTTACATGTTAACTTCCTTTCATCTTTGAAAGCCAAAAGTTGTAAGCCAAACCCTAACTTGATTCTTGTTAAATAATCATGTTCGTGTTATTTACATATTATTCTTGCTATGTTATGTCTTGTAGTTATGTCCATGATGTATAAAAATGACCAAAACAAGTTATTGTAATTGATTGTTAAGATAAGTTATTAAAACAAGTAAACTAGTAAATTTCTTGGTAAGACCTGATTAAAATGGTAAAAATATGATATTGGATCATTACATATTGTAGTAGAGGACTTAACAAGGAAACCATAGCAATTTGAACCACCCAAAACGAGTATACGAGTCAAAAGTTACGCCCATTTGAAGTTACCAAAGATTTCCGGCAAAACTGCCAAATACCATTCTGATCAAATTTTGGTTTTGAAAGTCCCACTTCTGGTCCGATTCATCAAAAAGTTAAAACACAAAAGTTGTCCGGAACGACGTTTTCATTCAGGAATAAAGAAGCTCGAGCCCTAAAAACGCTTTCCGAGTGATAAAATTCTTCAAATTCTAAACAGCCCATTTTTAGGCGAAAGTCACTAGATTATGGTTATACTTTAAAGGGAACAAGAGGTCTTATGACCTATAATCAAGACCACAACCATGGCTAGAGCCAAGGTTGTGTCTCATGACCTTGGAACAAGGACCAAAGGTCATGGCTAGGCCATGACGAAATGACCATAACAACTTACATAGGCGTAAACATGAAACAATGAGTTAGGCGATAACTTGAACAAGCAATTTGGATCTACTTCACCTAAAAGGAAACCATGAGATATTACCAAGAGAAAATGGTCATTCAAGACTTATGAAACTACCCCTAATAACAATCTTCATGTACTAATAAACATTCCTAAGTTTATTCAAATATCGGACATGTAACTTTTCGGATCAAAACTTATATCTATATATTTCATCAACTACTACAATAGTAGTGAGCCTCATGTGAGGAGTTCATTATGTAAGCCGTCGAGTTGAGTTGTGGATTTACGAATTAAAGTGTCCTGGCTCCTCGAATGCTTACTAACATGACTTCTGAATTATGTCGGCCCGAACGGTAGTAAACGATATACAAAACATACATGTTTCATGAATCTTTCTTTCAAAGACTTATACTATACATCATACCACATCATGGACTAAGTGCAAGATATATATTGGCGTGTTTATGTCTCCTTAGACATTACTCCGATCCTAAGTCGCAACATTCGATTATAGGTTGCTCGTAGAAACCTTCACGATTCAACCGTTACATTCATTACTTGCTATCTTACTTAAGGTGAGTTCATAGCCCCACTTTCCATTACTTAATTGTTTTACAAACCCTTGGGGGGAATACATGCTATTTTTAACCGAGCACAATGTTTTTAAATTGTATGCTTGCCTGATTGTTTTATTATCACTAAGTACCATCCTTGCCAAACCGAGATCCTTTATTATGAACCATTAGTCACTACCTATAGTGAGCGCGAATATTGTGAATAGATCTATTGGGATTGACGAATCCCATTTGTATTGACTGAGTTCAAACAAATGCATTAATATTTGAGACATTAGGTATGACGGCAAAGTACCTACCGGGATAAATCTGCCGATCGATATTGGTACACGTTAACGTTATGGTGTCATAAGCTTAGTGTATAATAACGTAGCCTACCTGTTTTGTTTTCCAAACATTGGTGTGAGCCTATAACTCACACTACCAACATATTGTGTTCAAACGATTTAACAAACTCTATGAATATCACTCAACCTTTGTGTTGACCTCTCAAGCATGTATTTCAGGTTCATGACGATCAAGGATGGCACGGAAGGACACGGATACTCAAGAGGGCTATAAATTTACTTATCATTCAAAAACTCACTTAATGTGATTCGTAAACATGGAACCAATTGGGACCTCATTTTGTAATCTCTGATATTTATACAATTTGAATGATAAATCTTTTAAAACGACTCAATTGGAGTTCGTTTTCTATTATTGTGACTATTGTGCTGTCGAGTAACACCCAGTTTGAATTCCGCTGCATCCATGAATTGGGGGTGTTACAGATTGGTACCAGAGCCATGGTTATAGAGAAACGGGTCTAATTGAGACCTAAACTATAACCGCAATTACAAACAAAAACATTTTATAACCTTCCGCTCTCCGTGTCTTCCATCCTCCAGACGATTATGGACTTAGTAAGCATGTTATGATACACAAACATATTAGTATATTCATATATACCCATTTTGAGCATTTCCCCGTAAGCATTAGTATATTGATATATAAACTCGGTTTATTTTCAATCATTTATCTAAACAATGGACTAAACATATCTGCGTATGCCTATTCTAGGGCATTTCGACACAATCACACTCTCCCAATCATGTTCCTACTCCAACATTATATGTCCAAGACATTGTATGTTACAATGGTCTCATTCACTTTTCAAGACATTGTATGTTACAATGGTCTCATTCACTTTTCAAGACATTGTATGTTACAATGGTCTCATTCACTTTTCAAGACATTGTATGTTACAATGGTCTCATTCACTTTTCCAAGACATTGTGAGATACAATGGTCTCATTCATTTTCCAAGACATTGTGAGATACAATGGTCTCATTCATTTTCCAAGACATTGTATTATACAATGGTCTTAACCATTTCTCAAATGTTTTGAGTCACACAATGGTCTAACCTACTTCCCAGACATTGTGAATTGCACAATGGTCTAACCTACTTCCGAGACATTGTGTTTTGTGCAATGGTCTCTAGAATTATTCCATCACATCATCAATATCATTTCATATGATATCAAAAACCCGTCACAACCTATCGATTTCTAAACAAGAAATATGAGATTTCTAAAGGACAAACAAATCCATCATCGACAAAAGCTGAAGTTCAGCTCTACATTCATCAAAGTTTTCTTATGAAACCTTCATTATTAAAAGTTCGTGATCTTGACCAAGTATGTTCTATTTTAGAACTACTTAAAAATTTCCTTTCCATACGTACCTACCCTTACTATCTTCTATTCAATGGAATATGAAAACATACGTTACAAGTCTTGTATGGACGGGACTTGCAACTTAAGGGTTTGACATCGCCTTTGTTTAATGGACAGTTTCCCGAAAGCAACGAACATATCACAAGTATACCTAATTTAGGTATTTGAAAATTTTATCGAACCTCGGCTAAATATAGACTAGTCACCTATATTTAACCTAGGGACAGTGGAATATAGTCTGACTAACTATATTCGACTTAACATTTTCAAATACTGAGAATAGTTGTACTAGGGTTATGTTTAGATTGATTTCCTACATGAACTCGATAAATCACCATAATACATTAAAACAATCTAGAGACACGATAGTGCCTTACCACTCAGCAAAATCTTAACACTTTATTTGTACTACCTAACTTCATTCTTGAAAGTTTTCATTTATGAGATAATCCGAACTACTATCTTGGGATAGTTATCAATTATTCTCTTCATCCTGTAGAAGTACTATCCTGTTTAGGTCCTAAGGATACCATTCCATCATAAACCTTTAAAATCTCTTAAGATTTTCAAAGCAAACTCAACATCTATGCCTAAGAGTATTAATGTTAAGCATACACACTTTTGTTCATCAACGTATCACAACATTATCTTCACAAACGTGGCAAACACAAGCTCATTAACAGATCTTGATGCACTTTTAAAGCTCAAATCATCCTTAGTTACACCACAAGTACCCTCATCAGCTTTACAAGATTGAATATTCATCTTGTACTTTTGGAACACCAGTATCATCTCGTAATACCCTACCTTGTAACTCACCGACTAAGTATGAATGTTGTGTAGGATGATTTGTAATTATTTGAATGGATTGGGATGCCTTTTCATTTAAATAAAGACATTGTAAATCACCAAACCATAAGTTTATATTTCCTTACTTACATTGTTTGGGATGCCTCTCTATGTAAATAAAGAATTATAAACAAGTGGGCTTATTTGTATCCGAAATAACATAAGTATGAAGTCAATAAACACTAGGTACAACAACCGATTACCTACTAGGCTATGATTGCAATTACTATCTCAATTCCTATTAATATTCGACTGCTATATCAATTTCCATTGATATTCGACTATTACCATACCTTTCCTACATAAAAGTAAGCCTCATCCTACACCATACACTGAAATGACAAATCAAATTACATCACCAGTAATCCCAGGCTTTAGTCCTCACAAGTAACCATACCTCTGCATCGACACCACTCCAACATATGACGCACATAGAACTTCGGGACGAAGTTCCCCGTAAAGGGTAGAGACTGTAACAATTCGCAATTTCAGGTTAATTACCATTCCCGAAAAATTTCACTATTCACTTTTACTATTCATTTTTCCCGAAACTTTCCCGAAAGTTGATTTTTATTTGATATTCTCGAGTGATAAATCATTTCCATGGCAAATTAAATGTTTGTCATTCGTCAGATCATTTTCGTGAAAGTTATTAAGGAATTACACGTTTTAGGGTAAAACGTCATTCAGAAATTCTACGTACAACGAAACTCGACCGCGTTAAGTGACCCCGCATCAGAAAAATGCTTGACACACTCATGATTTATTTGAGAATTAATCGTGACTGAGAAAAACATGACCAAAGACTTCCCGGCAGGTCACCCAAGCCAGTACTATTCTCACATGAGCACACTTAACCGTATGGGCGATTAACCGTTAGACCACAAAACACGTTTCTAACACAATTTGAGTTGTCAACATATTCTTTCCCTCCTCCATTGACCAAAAATCATCCCTTGATGTTATAAGTCATTTCGTGATTTTTAGGCTTACGGTTTGATGTCTAAAAGACATTTAATACCAACCGACACTAGACTGAGCCCAGTCTAGACATTATAAGTCATTTTAAATCATTTTCATCACATTAGAAAAGTAACATTTTACTTTTCTCAATTTTACGCAATATTCGTACTTTTTACGTATTACGCGTTTTAGACCCGTGTTTCCAGTTTTTAGCAGGGTTTTACCACCCAAATGGAACCTACCCCTCATTTTATATTTTATTATGGAACATATAGATATGTTTATCAATACTTTCAAATTCCATAATTTTACGACACCCGGTTTTACGTTTTGAGGCTTAATCATTTACGATTGGCATTTCCCGGAGTCAAAACTCATCTAGTAACTTGGATAATATCATCCAAGGCACACCTCACCCCCCCTTATCCATGTGAACCGCCCTAGGAGGGGGGATTCACACTATGTGGCTCAATCTCATGACTTTAGCCCATAGATCATCATTTTATTACAACTTTGTCACCAAGTTATGTAACTTTCCTAGTAAGCTTCCTAACCTCCTCATTTGGACTATAAATACTCCCTCCCCATCCCTTCTTTGTGCCGTGCATCCCCAACCCCATAACCATCCCATTCTTAGCTTAATTCCTTCTAATTTCTGGCAAGGTTCAAGTGATTCTTCAAGATAGAAACCCTATCTAGTTTATCATTCACCAAAACACTTCCATAACCTCATAAACTTGGTGATTTCTCTTGAGTTTGAATCCACTCAAGTCACCTCAACCCTCATCATCCATCTTTCAAGAATACCAAGGGTAGAAAGATTGCATGAAGTGAAGTGGGTTGAAGCAAGTCTATCAAAGTCCTATCCTTACATGTTAACTTCCTTTCATCTTTGAAAGCCAAAAGTTGTAAGCCAAACCCTAACTTGATTCTTGTTAAATAATCATGTTCGTGTTATTTAAATATTATTCTTGCTATATTATGTCTTGTAGTTATGTCCATGATGTATAAAAATGACCAAAACAAGTTATTGTAATTGATTGTTAAGATAAGTTATTAAAACAAGTAAACTAGTAAATTTCTTGGTAAGACCTGATTAAAATGGTAAAAATATGATATTGGATCATTACATATTGTAGTAGAGGACTTAACAAGGAAACCATAGCAATTTGAAACACCCAAAACGAGTATACGAGTCAAAAGTTACGCCCATTTGAAGTTACCAAAGATTTCCGGCAAAACTGCCAAATACCATTCTGATCAAATTTGGGTTTTGAAAGTCCCACTTCTGGTCCGATTCATCAAAAAGTTAAAACATGAAAGTTGTCCGGAACGACGTTTTCGTTCTAGAATAACGAAGCTCGAGCCCTAAAAACGCTTTCCGAGTGATAAAATTCTTCAAATTCTAAACAGCCCATTTTTAGGCGAAAGTCACTAGATTATGGTTATACTTTAAAGGGAACAAGAGGTCTTATGACCTATAATCAAGACCACAACCATGGCTAGAGCCAAGGTTGTGTCTCATGACCTTGGAACAAGGACCAAAGGTCATGGCTAGGCCATGACGAAATGACCATAACAACTTACATAGGCGTAAACATGAAACAATGAGTTAGGCGATAACTTGAACAAGCAATTTGGATCTACTTCACCTAAAAGGAAACCATGAGATATTACCAAGAGAAAATGGTCATTCAAGACTTATGAAACTACCCCTAATAACAATCTTCATGTACTAATAAACTTTCCTAAGTTTATTCAAATATCGGACATGTAACTTTTCGGATCAAAACTTATATCTATATATTTCATGTTTCATGAATCTTTCTTTCAAAGACTTATACTATACATCATACCACATCATGGACTAAGTGCAAGATATATATTGGCGTGTTTATGTCTCCTTAGACATTACTCCGATCCTAAGTCGCAACATTCGATTATAGGTTGCTGGTAGAAACCTTCACGATTCAACCGTTACATTCATTACTTGCTATCTTACTTAAGGTGAGTTCATAGCCCCACTTTCCATTACTTAATTGTTTTACAAACCCTTGGGGGGAATACATGCTATTTTTAACCGAGCACAATGTTTTTAAATTGTATGCTTGCCTGATTGTTTTATTATCACTAAGTACCATCCTTGCCAAACCGAGATCCTTTATTATGAACCATTAGTCACTACCTATAGTGAGCGCGAATACTGTGAATAGATCTATTGGGATTGACGAATCCCATTTGTATTGACTAAGTTCAAACAAATGCATTAATATTTGAGACATTAGGTATGACGGCAAAGTACCTACCGGGATAAATCTGCCGATCGATATTGGTACACGTTAACGTTATGGTGTCATAAGCTTAGTGTATAATAACGTAGCCTACCTGTTTTGTTTTCCAAACATTGGTGTGAGCCTATAACTCACACTACCAACATATTGTGTTCAAACGATTTAACAAACTCTATGAATATCACTCAACCTTTGTGTTGACCTCTCAAGCATGTATTTCAGGTTCATGACGATCAAGGATGGCACGGAAGGACACGGATACTCAAGAGGGCTATAAATTTACTTATCATTCAAAAACTCACTTAATGTGATTCGTAAACATGGAACCAATTGGGACCTCATTTTGTAATCTCTGATATTTATACAATTTGAATGATAAATCTTTTAAAACGACTCAATTGAAGTTCGTTTTCTAATATTGTGACTATTGTGCTGTCGAGTAACACCCAGTTTGAATTCCGCTGCATCCATGAATTGGGGGTGTTACATAATTTCCATGTTTTCACTGAAAAAAATCATTTATAAAAAAAAAAAAAAAATAATAATAATAATAATAATAATAATAATAATAATAATAATAATAATAATAATAATAATAATAATAATAATAATAATAATAATAATAATAATAATAATAATAATAATAATAATAATAATGTTTGACTATGTCAGCATTGCATTACATCATTTTTGTAACACCCCCAATTCATGATGCAGCGGAATTCAACTTGGGTGTTACTTGACGGCACAACAGTCATAATAATAGAAAACGATCTCTAACCGAGTCGTATTAAAAAGATTTATCATTCAAATTATATAAATATCAGAGGTTACAAAATGAGGTCCCAATTGGTTCCATGTTTACAAATCACATTAAGTGAGTTTTCGAATGATAATAAAATTTATAGCCCTATTGAATATCCGTACCCTTCCGTGCCATCCTTGATCGTCATGAACCTGAAATACATGCTTGAGAGGTCAACACAAAGGTTGAGTGATATTCATAGAGTTTGTTTAATGTTTGAACACAATATGTTGGTAGTGTGAGCTATAGACTCACACCAATGTTTGGAAAACAAAACAGGCAGGCTACGTTATTATACGCCCATAAAATGTATTATACACTAAGCTTATGACACCAAAACGTTAACGTGTACCAATATCGATCGGCAGATTTATCCCGGTAGGTACTTTGCTAACATACCTAAATCTCAAATATTAGTGCATTTGTTTGAACTTAGTCAATACAAATAGGATTCGTCAATCCCAATAGGCCTATTCACAATATTCGCGCTCACTATTGCTAGTGATTAAATGGTTCATAATAAGGAATCTCGGTTTAGCAAGGCTGGTACTTAGTGATAATAAAACAATCAGGCAAGCATACAATTTAAAAACATTGTGCTCGGTTAAAAATAGCATGTATTCCCCCCAAGGGTTTGTAAAACAATTAAGTAATGGAAAGTGGGGCTATGAACTCACCTTAAGTAAGATAGCAAGTAATGAATGTAACGGTTGAATCGTGAAGGTTTCTACGAGCAACCTATAATAGAATGTTGCGACTTAGGATCGGAGTAAAGAATATGAAGATGTGCCTATATAAATATCTTGCATTTAAGTCCATGATGTGGTATGATGTATAGTGTAAGTCTTTGAAAGAAAAGATTTATGAAACATGTATGTTTTATATATCGTTTACTACCGTTCGGGCCGACATAATTCAGAAGTCATGTTAGTAAGCGTTCGAGGAGCCAGGACACTTTAATTCGTAAATCCACAACTCATCTCGACGGCTTACATAATGAACTCCTCACATGAGGCTCCCTACTATTGTAGTAGTTGATAAAGTATATATATATATATATATATATAAGTTTTGATCCGAAAAGTTACATGTCCGATATTTGAATAAACTTAGGAAAGTTTATTATTACATGAAGATTGTTATTAGGGTATGTTTCATATAACTTGTATGACCCTTTTTCTTTGTAATAACTCATGGTTCTTTTAAGTGAAGTAGATCCAAATTGCTTGTTCAAGTTATTGTCAATTCCATGTTTCATGTTTTCGCCTAAGTAAGTTTACATGGTCATTTCGTCATGGCCTTGCCATGACCTTTGGTCCTTGTTCCAAGGTCATGAGACACAACCTTGGCTCTAGCCATGGTGGTGGTCTTGATTATAGATCATAAGACCTCTTGTTCCTTTTAAAGTATAACCATAATATAGTGACTTTGGTCTAAAAATTGGCTGTTAAGAATTTGAAGAAATTATCACTCAAAAAGCGTTTTCAGGTCTCTAGCTTCCTTGTTCCACAACTAAAACGTCGTTCCGGACAACTTTCGTGTTTTAACTTTTTGATGAATCGGACCAGAAATGCCTCTTTTTGCGTGTTTTAAGTTTCTGTAACAGAAACTTTTTAGGCAGTTTTGCCGGAAAGTTTTAGTAACTTCAAATCGCCATAACTTTTGACTGGTATACTCTTTTTAGGTAGTTCAAATTGCTACGGTTTCCTTGTTAGGTCCTCTACTACAATATGTAATAATCCAATATCATATTTTTACCATTTTGATCAGGTCTTACCAAGAAAGTCACTAGTTTACTTGTTTTAGTAACTTATCTTAACAATCAATTACAACAACATGTTTTACTAATTTTATACATCATGGACATTCATACAAGACATAATATAGCAAGAATAACATGTAAATGATATGAACATGATTAATTAACAAGAAGCATGTTAGGGTTTGGCTTACAACTTTTGGCTTTCAAAGATGAAAGGAAGTTAACATGTAAGGATAGAACTTTGATAGACTTGCTTCAACCCACTTCACTTCATGCAATCTTTCTACCCTTGTAATCTTGAAAGTTGGATGATGAAAGTTGAGGTGACTTGAGTGGATTCAAACTCAAGAGAAATCACCAAGTAAATGAGTTTATGGAAGTGTTTTGATAACCTAAGATCAAACTAGGTTTTCTACCTTGAACTTGCACTTGAATCTTGCTAGAATTTGGAAGAGAATAAGCAAAGGAGATGGTGTTGGTGTGTGATATATCCCACGGCAACAAGAGGGGAAAGAGAGCTTTTATAGGAGCTTAAGGAGGTTACATATGTTGACTTGTCAACCCTTGGAGGCCAAGTTCTACACATGTAAGGATCTAAGGCCATCAAGCTTGAGATCAAGCCACCTAAAGGGTGACTCCCCCCCCCCCCTAAGTCGGTTTGCTAAGCTTGGGGAGGAAGGTTTGACTTGTGATGATATTATCCAAGATATCTAGTATGTTTTGACTCCGTAAAATGCTAACCGTAAGTTGTTACGTCACAAAACGTAAAACCGGGTATCGTAAAAATACGAAACTTGGAAGAATGATTAAACTTGTCAAAATACTCTATAATAAAATACAAAATGAGTGGTAGGTTCCATTTGGGTGGTAAAACCCTGCTAAAAACTGGAAATACGGGTCCAAAACGCGTAATACGTAAAATGTACGAATATTGCGTAAAATTGAGAAAAGTAAAATGTTACTTTTCTAATAGGATAATAATGATTTAAAATGACTTATAATGTCTAGACTGGGCTCAGTCTAGTGTCGGTTGGTATTAAATGTCTTTTAGACATCAAACCGTAAGCCTAAAAATCAAGGAATGACTTATAAAATCAAGGAATGATTTTTGGTCACAGGAGGAGGGAAAAATATGTTGACTTTTTCTAATAAGTTGAAAACTCAAATTGTCTTAGAAATGCGGTGCAGGTATAGGCTAAGGTTACGGCTGAGTAAAAACGCTTAAAAACTGAAAATTCCAGTTTTTCACGGCCGAGGTTTATTTTGGTCATGTTTTTTCTCAGTCATGATTAATTCTCTAATTAATCATGAGAGTACTAAACATTTTTCTGATGCTGGGTCACTTAACGCGGTCGAGTTTCGTTGTGCGTAGAATTTTTGAATGACGTTTTACCCTAAAACGTGTAATTCCTTAATAACTTTCACGAAAATGAGCTTATGAAAGTTAAACTTTTAATTTGCCATGGAAATGATTTATCACCCGAGGCCAAGAAACAAAAATCAAGTTTCGGGAAAATTTCGGGAAAAATGAATAGTAAAAGTGAATAGAGAAATTTTTCCGGGAATGGTAATTAACCTGAAATTGTGAATTGTTACAGTCTCTACCCCTTACGGGGAACTTCGTCCCGAAGTTCTATGTATGTCATATGTTGGAGTGGTGTCGATGAACAGGTGTGGTTACTTATGAGGACTAAAGTCTGGGATTACTAGTGATGCAGTTTGATTTGTCATTTCAGTGTATGGTGTAGGATGAGGCTTACTTTTATGTAGGAAAGGTATGGTAATAGTCGAATATCAAAGGAAATTGATATAGCAGTCGAATATTAATAGGAATTGAGATAGTAATTGCAATCATAGCCTAGTAGGTAATCGGTTGTTGTACCTAGTGTTTATTGACTTCATACTTATGTTATTTCGGATACAAATAAGCCCACTTGTTTATAATTCTTTATTTACATAGAGAGGCATCCCAAACAATGTAAATACGGAAATATAAACTTATGGTTCGGTGATTTACAATTTCTTTATTTAAATGAAAAGGCATCCCAATCCATTCAAATAATTACAAATCATCCTACTTAAGGATTCCCAACACAACATTCATACTTAGCCAGTGAGTTACAAGGTAGTGTATTACGAGATGATACTGGTGTTCCAAAAGTACAAGATGAATATTCAATCTTGTAAAGCTGGTGAGGGTGCTTGTGGTGTAACTAAGGATGATTTGAGCTTTAAAAGTGCATCAAGATCTGTTAATGAGCTTGTGTTTGCCACGTTTGTGAAGATAATGATGTGATATGTTGATGAACAAAAGTGTGTAGTGTATGCTTAACATTAATACTCTTAGGTATAGATGTTGAGTTTGCTTTAAAAATCTTAAGAGATTTTAAAAGTTTATGATGGAATGGTATCCTTAGGACCTAAACAGGATAGTACTTCTACAGGATGAGGAGAATAATTGATAACTATCCCAAGATAGTAGTTCGGATTATCTCATAAATGAAAAATTTCAAGAATGAATTTAGATCATACAAATAAGGTGTTAAGATCTTGCTGAGTGGTAAGGCACTATCGTGTCTCTAGATTGTTTTAATGTATTCTGATGGTTTATCATGTTCATGTAGGAAATCAATCTAAACATAACCCTAGTACAACTATTCTCAGTATTTGAAAATTTTAAGTCGAATATAGTTAGTCAGACTATATTCCACTGTCCCTAGGTTAAATATAGGTGACTAGTCTATATTTAGCCAAGGTTCGATAAAATTTTCAAATACCTAAATTAGGTATACTTGTGATATGTCCGTTGCTTTTGGGAAACTGTCCACTAAACAAAGGCGATGTCAAACAATTCAGTTGCAAGTCCCGCCCATACAAGACTTGTAACCTATGTTTTCACATTCCATTGCATAGAAGATAGTACGGGTAGATACGTGTGGAAAGGAAGCTTTAAGTAGTTCTAAAACAGTCGATACTTGGCGAGGATAAGGTTTCATAAGAAAACTTTGATGAATGTAGAGCTGAACTTCAGCTTTTGTAGGTGATGGACTAGTTTATCCTTTAGAAATCTCATAATAGGTTGTGATGGGTTTTTGATATCATATGAAATGATATTGATGATGTGATGGAATAATTCCAGAGACCATTGCACAAATCACAATGTCTCGGAAATAGATTAGACCATTGTGCAATTCACAATGTCTAGGAAGTAGGTTAGACCATTGTATGACTCAAAACATTTGAGAAATGATTAAGACCATTGTATCATACAATATCCGAGAAATAGGAAAGACCATTGCAATCAGTTACAATGTCTTGGACATAAAATGTTGGAGTAGGAACATGATTGGGAGAATGTGGTTGTGCCGAAATGCCCTAGAATAGGCATACGCAGATATGTTTAGATAAAATGATTGAAAATAACTTGAATGTATATATAAATAAACTTATATATGTTCATGTAGCCTAAAATGCTTACGGGGGAATGCTCAATTATGTTAAGGGTACATATATAAATATGCAATTATGTTTGTGTAGCATAAAAATGTCTACGGGGAAATGCTCAAAATAGGTATATATGAATATACTAATATGTTTGTGTAGCATAACATGCTTACTAAGTCCATAATTGTCTGGAGGATGGAAGACACGGAGAGCGGAAGGCTATAAAAATGTTTTTGCTTGTAATTGTAGTTATAGCTTAGGTCTCAATTAGACCCGTTTCTCTATAACCATGGCTCTGATACAAATCTGTAACACCCCCAATTCATGATGCAGCGGAATTCAACTTGGGTGTTACTTGACGGCACAACAGTCATAATAATAGAAAACGATCTCTAACCGAGTCGTATTAAAAAGATTTATCATTCAAATTATATAAATATCAGAGGTTACAAAATGAGGTCCCAATTGGTTCCATGTTTACAAATCACATTAAGTGAGTTTTCGAATGATAATAAAATTTATAGCCCTATTGAATATCTGTGCCCTTCCGTGCCATCCTTGATCGTCATGAACCTGAAATACATGCTTGAGAGGTCAACATAAAGGTTGAGTGATATTCATAGAGTTTGTTTAATGTTTGAACACAATATGTTGGTAGTGTGAGCTATAGACTCACACCAATGTTTGGAAAACAAAACAGGCAGGCTACGTTATTATACGCCTATAAAATGTATTATACACTAAGCTTATGACACCAAAACGTTAACGTGTACCAATATCGATCGGCAGATTTATCTCGGTAGGTACTTTGCTAACATACCTAAATCTCAAATATTAGTGCATTTGTTTGAACTTAGTCAATACAAATAGGATTCGTCAATCCCAATAGGCCTATTCACAATATTCGCGCTCACTATTGCTAGTGATTAAATGGTTCATAATAAGGAATCTCGGTTTAGCAAGGCTGGTACTTAGTGATAATAAAACAATCAGGCAAGCATACAATTTAAAAACATTGTGCTCGGTTAAAAATAGCATGTATTCCCCCCAAGGGTTTGTAAAACAATTAAGTAATGGAAAGTGGGGCTATGAACTCACCTTAAGTAAGATAGCAAGTAATGAATGTAACGGTTGAATCGTGAAGGTTTCTACGAGCAACCTATAATAGAATGTTGCGACTTAGGATCGGAGTAAAGAATATGAAGATGTGCCTATATAAATATCTTGCATTTAAGTCCATGATGTGGTATGATGTATAGTGTAAGTCTTTGAAAGAAAAGATTTATGAAACATGTACGTTTTATATATCGTTTACTACCGTTCGGGCCGACATAATTCAGAAGTCATGTTAGTAAGCGTTCGAGGAGCCAGGACACTTTAATTCGTAAATCCACAACTCATATCGACGGCTTACATAATGAACTCCTCACATGAGGCTCCCTACTATTGTAGTAGTTGATAAAGTATATATATATATATATATATATAAGTTTTGATCCGAAAAGTTACGTGTCCGATATTTGAATAAACTTAGGAAAGTTTATTATTACATGAAGATTGTTATTACGGTATGTTTCATATAACTTGTATGACCCTTTTTCTTTGTAATAACTCATGGTTCTTTTAAGTGAAGTAGATCCAAATTGCTTGTTCAAGTTATTGTCAATTCCTTGTTTCATGTTTTCGCCTAAGTAAGTTTACATGGTCATTTCGTCATGGCCTTGCCATGACCTTTGGTCCTTGTTCCAAGGTCATGAGACACAACCTTGGCTCTAGCCATGGTGGTGGTCTTGATTATAGATCATAAGACCTCTTGTTCCTTTTAAAGTATAACCATAATATAGTGACTTTGGTCTAAAAATGGGCTGTTAAGAATTTGAAGAAATTATCACTAAAACGTCGTTCCGGACAACTTTCGTGTTTTAACTTTTTGATGAATCGGAGCAGAAATGCCTCTTTTTGCGTGTTTTAAGTTTCTGTAACACAAACTTTTTAGGCAGTTTTGCCAGAAAGTTTTGGTAACTTCAAATCGCCATAACTTTTGACTCGTATACTCTTTTTAGGTGGTTCAAATTGCTACGGTTTCCTTGTTAGGGCCTCTACTACAATATGTAATAATCCAATATCATATTTTTACCATTTTGATCAGGTCTTACCAAGAAAGTCACTAGTTTACATGTTTTAGTAACTTATCTTAACAATCAATTACAACATGTTTTACTCATTTTTATACATCATGGACATTCATACAAGACATAATATAGCAAGAATAACATGTAAATGATATGAACATGATTAATTAACAAGAAGCATGTTAGGGTTTGGCTTACAACTTTTGGCTTTCAAAGATGAAAGGAAGTTAACATGTAAGGATAGAACTTTGATAGACTTGCTTCAACCCACTTCACTTCATGCAATCTTTCTACCCTTGTAATCTTGAAAGTTGGATGATGAAAGTTGAGGTGACTTGAGTGGATTCAAACTCAAGAGAAATCACCAAGTATATGAGGTTATGGAAGTGTTTTGATAACCTAAGATCAAACTAGGTTTTCTACCTTGAACTTGCACTTGAATCTTGCCAGAATTTGGAAGAGAATGAGCAAAGGAGATGGTGTTGGTGTGTGATATATCCCACGGCAACAAGAGGGGGAAGAGAGCTTTTATAGGAGCTTAAGGAGGTTACATATGTTGACTTGTCAACCCTTGGAGGCCAAGTTCTACACATGTAAGGATCTAAGGCCATCAAGCTTGAGATCAAGCCACCTAAAGGGAGACTCCCCCCCCCCCCCATAAGTCGGTTTGCTAAGCTTGGGGAGGAAGGTTTGACTTGTGATGATATTATCCAAGATATCTAGTATGTTTTGACTCCGTAAAATGCTAACCGTAAGTTGTTACGTCACAAAACGTAAAATCGGGTATCGTAAAAATACGAAACTTGGAAGAATGATTAAACTTGTCAAAATACTCCATAATAAAATATAAAATGAGTGGTAGGTTCCATTTGGGTGGTAAAACCCTGCTAAAAACTGGAAATACGGGTCTAAAACGCGTAATACGTAAAACATACGAATATTGCGTAAAATTGAGAAAAGTAAAATGTTACTTTTCTAATAGGATAATAATGATTTAAAATGACTTATAATGTCTAGACTGGGCTCAGTCTAGTGTCGGTTGGTATTAAATGTCTTTTAGACATCAAACCGTAAGCCTAAAAATCAAGAAATGACTTATAAAATCAAGGAATGACTTTTGGTCAAAGGAGGAGGGAAAAATATGTTGACTTTTTATAATAATTTGAAAACTCAAATTGTCTTAGAAATGCGGTGCAGGTATAGGCTAAGGTTACGGCTGAGTAAAAACGCTTAAAAACTGAAAATTCCAGTTTTTCACGGCCGAGGTTTATTTTGGTCATGTTTTTTCTCAGTCATGATTAATTCTCTAATTAATCATGAGAGTACTAAACATTTTTCTGATGCTGGGTCACTTAACGCGGTCGAGTTTCGTTGTGCGTAGAATTTTTGAATGACGTTTTACCCTAAAACGTGTAATTCCTTAATAACTTTCACGAAAATGAGCTTATGAAAGTTAAACTTTTAATTTGCCATGGAAATGATTTATCACCCGAGGCCAAGAAACAAAAATCAAGTTTCGGGAAAATTTCGGGAAAAATGAATAGTAAAAGTGAATAGTGAAATTTTTCCGGGAATGGTAATTAACCTGAAATTGTGAATTGTTACAATTTTATTTTGGTTTCATGAAATATTATAATCCTTTTAGATATTTTTATATATTTCAATTTCCATGTGTTAATTGTAATTAAAAACTTCTAATGTTGTGTTTAATATATAGCAAGTAGGCATGAATAATAATTAATGTGTTTCCTTAATCTTGATTAATTGTACTCAAGTAAAAAGAGTATCTTTTTACATAATAGTATCTGTTTGAAAAAAGTACCTTTTACATAAAAGTATTTGTTTAGAGTTGGTCCTGTATGTAGAAATTGTGTTTCTTTTTCTCTCTCAATGAGAAATATTAATGAAGTAATTGACCATGTTACCCTTTACATGAATTGGTGATAAAATCGAGTGATAACCTGTGATGTATATACACATTTACATAATCAGTAATCAAATTTCTTTATCCAGTTTTTACTAAATTAATTTGTGCCCAATTTGTAAACAAAACTTAACTTCATGAAAACCCCCCATTGAATATAGTTAATCTTATAGAAAGTTAACCCATAAAAATAATGAGTAATCAACGGAATCTTATACCCAAACATATGAGATAATATATATTCAACTGAAAACTAAAAATGTAAATGAATCACATTTTCTTTATTATTATTATTTTTGTATAGGAAAATGAATGAATGAATGAATCACAGATCTGACATTGTTTTTTTTATCGAATCACTTTTCTAAACAAAATAAAAATTAGTTGGTAACCATCTTCTTCATGATCTTCTTCATACATATGACTCCACCATTAAAGAGAGTTGAAGCTTTTATTAGATGAATGTGATAACAAAGAGATAAAGATAAGGGGGTCGGCGGTGGGGAAGAGGTCGACCGGAAGGAACTGTGGTGGTGATGGAGGATTGAATAGTTGATTGTTGAATGTTGATGAGTGAGTGAAATAGAAGAGAGAAGGATGAAGGGTATACCTTGTCTTTATGTGTCCTAGATGGGAAGGGCGTGATTTTTTACACCAATTTCTATTCAGGATATTTGTTTGGAACAAGAAAAAAAAACAAAAAAATGGTTATTTTCTTTGTGGGGAAGAAAATATTACCAAAGGGGCCAATAAACAAAAAGTAAACACCCCCTAAGAGAATACATAATATACTTCACACTAACCAAATTAGTACTCCATACTTTATTGAAATTTTATGTTTAAGCCCATACCTAAATGGACATTAAAACTAGTTTTTTATATAATAAAACAAAACCCCAAGTGGGACTTTTCCATTTCAAAAAACTAAACCATCCCTTATTTAGTAATAATATTATTTTAAAAAAGAGATTATTTTCTTATTAGCTAATATTTTATATTTATGCATAACACAAGTAGAAGATAAATACAAAAAATATAGATAAGATGTAATTAACAATATGATTAAAATTTTTAAATAAATATCTTTAATAATAAAAAACTATAATTAAACATCATAAATCAAAGAAAACCAATATTAAATTATTTGTTTTTTAATAAATAAAAATATATGATTCAAAAAAAATTTTAAAAAAACCGCGCGTGCGCGAGCATTATAACTAGTTTTTCACTACAAAGTTATTAAAAAATAAATAAATTAAAAAAAATCAGTCAAATAATTTTATGCGTCACTTTCCCTCTAAAAAAAACCCCAAAATTTCACCAAATCCCAAAACCAATTCAAATTCCCTCCACTTTTTTTCCCCAAATCAAAACTCAAACCTAACTTTCAAATCCCACAAAATTAACCTTCAATTTATAAAAAGTTCACATTTTTATGTAATATCGCCAATCTTTCCACATAACCCATCTTTTATTTCCATCAATTTCATCAATTTGTTAAAAAAAATAATTGATTTTTATTGTTTTTTTGGGTGCAGGTGAGATTGATAATAATGGATGGGATTTTGTTGTTGTTGTTGTTAGGTGACACCTGCAGTGCTGTTGTGAAGATGGGTGGTGAAAATGAGAAGGAGTAAGAAGGAACAATAGCACATTGATATGTGCACCAATAATGGCTGATACAATTGATCAGATGTTGGTTCTTATGAATTTGGCTAAATCTTATGGTGGTGATCTTGTTGAGATTAGATTGGATAGTTTGAAACCTTTTTTGGAGGGGTTTAATGTCAAAGAAAGTATTCAGACCCTTGTTAAATTAAGCCCTTTGCCTACCCTTTTAACTTACAGGTGAGTAGATTCTTTTTTCGATATCCGAAAATCATTTTTTTATATGTTTTTTAGGACACTGATTTGTTTGGGATTACTTATTGGAACAATTTATCTTATGGGGGTAATTCCAAATTGCTTATTATGATCTGATATGTTTTTCTGGATTTGGTATTACAAATTTTCTGTTAGGGTGAAATAAGCTGTTTATTAGTTGCGTAAGCTGTTGACCCCTTATTGCACTTTGATATTGTGGATAAGCAGTTTTGAATGTATGGGCTCTGGACATGATTATATACTTATTTGGGGGTGAAATAAGCTGATTAGTAACTGCCTGTTCTGATTGTTTATTTGCTGTTTTTCAGACCCTTGTTAGATTAAGCCCTTTGCCTACTCTTTTTACTTACAGGTGCTGTTTATTGGGACTATTTTTCGATGTTGGAAACTGTTTCTATGATATGAATGTTGGGTTTATTATTATTGTGAATTGCTTGATGTGGGAATTGGGATTGTTAACAGATAAGCATTTTTTAGTTAATATTGCTTATTTTGAACTGGTTAGTATTGGTGAATTTTACATTTTTAGATTACAAACTTGCTCTTAGGGTGAAATAAGCTGATTGGGAGATGCTGAATTGTAATCGAGATTATATAGGATGGTTTGAATCAAGAAAGGTTTACTGATAGATATGATATCAAACCCTTTATAATTTAAGTCCTTTGCCTACATTTTTTATTTGCAGGTGCGTTTTGGGATTGTTTTTCGATATTCAAAACTGTTTCGTGATATGAAATATGATGTGTTAGTATACTGAATTGTTTGACATGTGATATTGGGTGTTTGTGATTTTTGCTTATTTACACACCTTATCTTCTTATCGCTTTTTTTAACCAGATGATGAAATGTGACTATGCTTATCTAATTAGTTTAGGCCTTTAGGGTAAATAAGCTCTTTGTAATTAGCAGTTTTAGTTTAGGATGAAATGTGGAGTATATGCAAGTATAATAATATTTAGGGGCGTGTTTGGGAATTGGGAGTTCCTAATGGATAAGTGTTTTCGGATGAAAAAGGGCTTATGCTTATGATATCGTTAGAACTCTTATGACATGAATGTGTCTGTTGGTAACTTGGTATACTGAATTGCTTCACATGTGATGTGGGGTGTTTGGGATTGCTTAATAGAATTGAATACTCCCTAGATGGTGTATGAGATTGCTTAATGAAACAGTTTATATGCTTATTGTATTTTTGGAAATAGGTATGCACCTGTTAGAGTTTGGGCTTTCTGAGATTGTTTATTCCAAGTTGTATATACTGGTGGATTTGATCTTATAAGCTTACAATTAGGTTGAAAATAGCTGTTTTGTATAATCTGTGAGCATAAATTTTCAAAATTAATAATCCTAAACACCCCTTATTGCATTTAATGTAGTAGATAAGCACAGTTGAGTGTTTGTATGTGATTATATATTTATTTTAGGGTGAAATTAGCAGTTTGGAAGTTGCTTATTCAAACAATGTATTTGCTTTTGTATCTTTGAAGTACTCCTAGCAGAATTGCCAAACCCATACAATTGGGTATCTGATTGTTTTTCGAGTGTCTAGATTAGAAATGTGCTTATGCTTATGATGTGAATGCAGTTTTCTTCTGATGGTATACTGAATCGTCTGACATGTGATGGGGATGTTTCAGAATTTGGATTGTTTTTGTAACAGATTATCTGCTTATTGTGTTTTTTGAGCAGATGCATAAATTTGACTATGCTTATTCTACTTAGTTTAGGGGTGAAATAAAGTATTTTTAGTAGATGTTTATAGGACAGGCTTATGAACAATATGTGAGGTTTACAGGGTTACCCGGTAAGGTTTTAATTGCATATAATGCTACTTTTCACGGCTCTTTATCATGCCTAAAATATTACCATTCTTTTTTTTTTCTTATGAGTTTTTATCATACTTCCATTTGCAGCACTTAAGGAATTATTTAGGGAGATTATGGAAAAATCTTAATTGTCTTGGAGCTGCCGTAGGTATGTATCTTTTTTCTATCCAATCTTCCATTATCTTGAATTTCGAGTTTATGGGTACTGTGGAACAAATCAAAAATAGATATAATGCTTCTAGAGTGTTTGTCTGAGATAGGCGCGGGCTAAGTAATGAGTCAACCTTCCTCTGTTGTGGAACAATTAGGCAAAATAGTTGGAAATGTTATTGCCATCGATACCTTGTCCAATCGTATGAAGTTATGAAGAAACGAAAAGATT
Source organism: Artemisia argyi (assembly GCA_030686995.1). Classification (NCBI taxonomy): domain Eukaryota; kingdom Viridiplantae; phylum Streptophyta; class Magnoliopsida; order Asterales; family Asteraceae; genus Artemisia; species Artemisia argyi. The sequence goes on from CM060685.1 coordinate 210,405,746, forward strand.
TGACTGTCACATGCTCGTATACCTATGCTTATATCTATCACATTGTTCACATCGTTTATGTATAATTTTTATCAGATTACCTTATATATAGTCATTCTTTGTTAGACATGATCAGTATTCTGTGTCAATTGTTCTTCATGTCCCCTCTTGTCTCAAATTGACCAATTCTGTTCTGTAACTCGTTTAAATTTAAGGACTTTGATGTGATTGACCACTTTTGCTCGAGAATGGAGTTAAAAAAGTATTATACTTCAGTTATCCTGAAAATAGATATAATGCTACTAGAGTGTCTGTCCGAGATAGGCGTGGGTTACGTAATTAGTCAACCTTCCTCTGTTGTGGAACATTTTGATTTTGATTTATTTATTTATTTATTTTCTTTTGAATCATTGGTTCTCTTCTCACACAAAAACCCGCTTTTATCTGATCATTAACCTTAACATAATAATCTAATTATTGATAAACAAAATGATATAGGATTTTGATACACTTTGGGTGACTTGCATCTAATCAAATTATCAAACTTTACCCATTTGACCCACTGGAGATAGGATATTACCCAAATCAGCCCAACTTCTAAGTAAATGGATCAAAATTTCTATAAAATTACGTAAAGCTGAAGTTTTTGTTACTTTGTATACAGAAGCAGGAGGCTCGTGAGTACCATGTGTTGTGCAAAATGGTACACACAGGAAGCACGGAGGAGGTGATTATAGTTCTTGTTCCTACATCATTTGTTATTGTATCATTAGTATTTTTGTTGGGACATAATAAGGAATTTTATATTTGACAGCCATTGTACTCTCTTTTTTTTTATAGTAAAATTAAATTTATTTTTATAAAAGGCTATGGGCATAGTACTCATGAATCTCAAAAAATGAAATGGACACATTATCCAGGTTTCACTCATCATTTTTTCAATACTGATAGTAAAAAACGAATGTTAATGAGAACATGAAAAATTCTGTTACACTGGTTGAAACTCGAGGCCATACACAGTTAGGCCGAACATAATTCCTTCATGACTTGTAAATTTCATTTCAATTGAAATAGTCAACTTTGAATTCATGAGTTCGAGTTAAATTTCCACACTTGAATCTCCATTAATCCATCTTCCCTTTGTTTCGGAACCCTAGTGTTACCATTCATATTCAATGGGCTCGGGGTTATTAAAAAAAAAAAAAGCCTCATTGTTTTCTTGGTGGAGTACATCTCGTACTTTCACCGGACAATGCAACCCCTGGTCCTCATCACCACCTTCTTCATCAGACTCACCCTCGTCCTCATCACTACCATCTTCATTAGAACTACTCTCTTTAGTCTCTCCCTCCTCTGACACTGAATCTTTTTCACACCTCTTCCTTTTGATAGCAACTTTCGGTTTGACAAGAGGAATTTTCGGTTTGTAAGAAGGTTGAGGTTTCACATTAGCGGGTTTGGGTTTCATAGCAGCTTTCGGTTTGAGTTTGACAACATAAGATTGCAGTTTGACAACTTTTGACTTTGGTTTATCAGAAGTCGGGTAGCCCTCTTACTGATTGCTTTATAAAATTCTCTTTAGGCTTATGTGCAACATATTTTGATCGACCTACATAAAAATTTTAAATGTTAATAACAATAAAATAATCTGATAAAATCATATATGATTAACATAGAATTATATATGATTTTCCTTTAATCATATATGATTTTCCTTTAACATAGAATTATATATGATTTTCCTTTAATCATATATGATTAACATATATGATTTTAACAAAATCCACTTGTAACAAAATCCAGTTATAACAAAATCCTATACATCCGTACATCACTAACCACTGATTCCAATCTCAATCAACTTATCTCACTCACAAATCAGCAGTCACTTACAAGCACAATCAAAGTAGTTATCAATATAAATTTGCCACTTTGACAAGCATTTAGATATAGAGATACACCCTATACATCAGTACATCACTCACATATCTCACAGATCAACTTCCTTAAATTCCGCTAACTTTTATCAATATACTATCTATTATTTACTTCTACTTTATTAGTTTAACAAAGATCAGTTCCTTTCATATTTGTTATAGTGAATACCTGTTACATAATCACATATGATTTTGCTTCAGAATCACATGTGATTATCACAGACGCATTTCATCAAACACATGGTGTAGATCTAGATCATCAACATCTTCATCCATAACCTAGAACCCACCATACGATTTTCAGCATCCATAACATTAACATCAAGTAAATTTGTTTCGTTTAACTGATAATCATCCATTTTTTACCAAATCATTTTTTATTTATGATTAGATCAATCAAAAAATATATCAAAATTTGATGAAAATCAATGTTTTTGAACGATCAAAGATCTGAGATGATGATTTGAAGGTGAAATCAGAGTGAAATTAGAGTGTAATTTATGATGATTTGAAGGTGTAATCGTAAGTGTGTTTGTGTGTGTATGTTTATGGTCTAAACTTTTTGGGAAATAATGAAGGTAAGTTTTTTATTTTTGCTTATATAGTATGACCTTTTTGCCCTTGATGTGTTATTATCAGATTTCATCTCAGCCCTTTGATCAAATTGAATTGGACGGATAAGATGGGCATAGCGGATCTATGGAGGATTGTGGATCTTGAGGGATCTCAACTCAATGATTGAGTTTCCTTAATCTTTGATTAATTGTTGGTTAGGTACTCTAAGAAAACATATAATCTACTTCACACTAACCAAATTAGTACTCCATGTTTTATGTTTAAGCCCATAGGTAAAATTATAAAACTAATTTTTCACTAAAAAAAAAAAAAAAAAAAAGCACGTGCAAACAATGTCTCTCTTTCCCTCTTAAAAAACCGCCAAAATTTCATCAAATCCCCCAAAACCAATTCAATTTCCCTTTACTTTTCCCCTAAATCAAAACCCAAACCCTAACTTTTCAACCCCACAAAAATCAACCTTCAATTCATAAAAAGTTCACATTTTTATGTAATATCTCCAATCTTTTCACAAAACCCATCTTTTATTTTCATCAATTTATTAAAAAAAATAATTGATTTTTATTGTTTTTTTGGTTGCAGGCGAGATTGATAATAATGGGGGATGATGAATCGGATAGTTATACTACTTGGGATTTTGTTGTTGTTGTTAGGTGACACCTGCTGCTGTTGAGAAGATGGGTGGTGAAAATGAAAATGGAGTAAGAAGGAATAACAGCACATTGATATGTGCACCAATAATGGCTGATGATATTCATCAGATGTTGGTTCTTATGAATTTGGCCAAGTCTTATGGTGCTGATCTGGTTGAGATTAGATTGTATAGTTTGAAACCTTTCTTAGAGAGGTTTAACGTCAGAGAAAGTATTCAGACCTTTGTTAAATTAACCCCTTTGCATACCCTTTTTACTTACAAGTCAGAAGATTCTTTTTCCGATATCTGAAAACCGTTTTTTAATATGTGTTTTAGGATACTGAATTGTTTGATATTTAGTGCTAGAGAACATATTCAGACCCTTGTTAAATTAAGGGGGTGTTTGTTTCGGCTTACATTGCTGGCTTATGGCTTATTTGGTTTTGGGCTTATGTTTCATAAGCTCACTTTTTTTGTCTTATTTTGAAACTTGCCGGCTTATATAAGTTCATTATGTCATAATAAGTTATATAAAGCTCGAAAGTGTCAAAATAAGCCACAAAAATTGTGCTTATGAAACATAAGCCCAAAACCAAATAAGCCATAAACCGAAACAAACACCTCCTAAGCCTCTTTGCCTAGTCTTTTTACTTACAGGTGCGGTTTTTTGGACTTTTTTTCGATGTTGGGACTTGGCAACTGTTTCTATGATATGAATGTTGGGTTAATTAGTATTGTGAGTTGCTTGATGTTGGATTTGGGATTGTTGACAGATAAGCAGTTTTGAGTTGAAAATGTTATGATGTGTTAGCATACTGAATTGTTTGATATTTTGTTTTTGAGTGTTTGGACACCTTCAGATTGCTTATTTTGAGCTGATTAGTATTGGTGAATTTGATATTACAGATTTGCTCTTAGGGTGAAATAAGCTGTTTTCTTAGGGTGAAATAAGATGATCATCTGCTTATAAGCTGTTTGAAATAGTAATCCCAGACACCCCCTTATCGCGTTTTGATATTGTGGATAAAGTTTGAGTGTCTGGACATGTTTATATGCTTATTTGAGGGTGAAACAAGCTGCTGACCTAATTGAGATTAGATAGGATAGTTCGAAACAAGAAAGGTTTACTGATAAATATGATATCAAACTCTTTATAAACCAAGTCCTTTGCCTACTCGTTTTACTTGCAGGTGCGGTTTTTTGGGACTATATTTCGATATTCGAAACTGTTTCTATGAATGGATGTTGGATTCATTTGTATTGTGAATTGCCTGATGTGGGAATGGGGATGGTTGACTTTTGATATGAAACTGTTATGATGTGTCAGTATACTGAATTGTTTGACATGTGATGTGTGGTATTTGGTATTTTTGCTTATGTAAACAGCTTATCTTCTTTTTGCTTTTTTTAAGCGGATGATGAAATGTGACTATAATAAGCTATTTGTAATTAGCAGTTCAAGTTTAGGATGAAATAAGCAGTTTGGGAGTTTAAGTTCAAAATTAATAATCCTAAATACCTCTTGTTGCGTTTTAATGTAGTAGATAAGCAGAGTTGAGTGTTTGTATGTGATTGTATCTTTATTTGAGAGTGAAATAAGCAGTTTGGGAGTTCCTTATTCAGACAATGCATTTGCTTCTGTATCTTTGATGTTTGTAGTACTCTTAGCAGAATTGCCAAACCCATATAATTGGGTATCTGATTGTCTTTCGAGTGTCTAGATTAGAAATGTGCTTATGCTTATGATCTTGTTGATACTATTATAATGCGAATGCAGTTTTCTTCTGATGGTATACTGAACCGTCTGACGTGTGATGGGGATGTTTCAGAATTTGGATTGTCTTTATAACAGATTATCTGCTTATTGTGTTTTTTGAGTGGATGCATAAATTTGACTATGCTTATCTACTTAGTCTAAGGGTGAAATAAGGTATTTCAGCAAGAAGTTTCAGATTGTTTAGTTTGAACTGGTTATTGTTGGTGGATTCAGTATCATAAGTTTAACCTTTGGGGTGGGTGAAATAAGCAATTTTGGATAAGTTGATCTTCTGGTTATGAGCATAAGCTGTTTAATACAGTAATCCTAAACACCCCTTGTTGCATTTTGATAAAGTAGATCAGCAGTTCTGAGTGCTTGGATATGAGTATAGGCTCATTTGATGGTGAACTAAACAGCCTCGTAAATCTTTAATAAGCAGAACTTTCAAACACTTAGATAGCTACTTTTCTAGTTATTGTGACATAGATACTAATGGTGTTATCTACTATACTATCAAACATGTTACAGCCTCGTAAATCTCTGGCGTTGCATTATGTTACACCCGAATCTGATTCCCAAACACCCCCTGAAGTCTATGCAAACGAATTAGTGTATGATTAACAACTAGTTTAGTGATTCAGAAAGTCTTTGCATATTACATGATGTTGTAACACTTTATCTTTCCCGAAAAGGTTTCTGATTCTATGTTATATTCTATTCTAGACCAACATGGGAAGGTGGTCAGTACCATGGAGATGAACAAAGTCGATTGGCTTCTCTTCGTTTATCAATGGAATTAGGAGCTGATCACATCGAGGTTGACCTTAAGGTTCCTTTCTTCTTGACATTAAATACGTCTATTCGTGTTCATAGGCTCGTCTAAAGTACTATTATTAGTATTCTTACATAGTAAGTTCCTGTTATACTATATAAGACATAATATTTCTATCAGATATCTCATTTTAGTTACTCAAATGCAGGCTGTTGACGATTTCAACAACTTAATCCATGGAGAAAATCCTACAAAGTGCAAACTCATAGTTTCTTCCCACAATTATCAAAATACTCCTTCGATAGAAGAGCTTGGGAACCTTGTGGCCAAAATCCAGTCAACGGGAGCTGACATTGTGAAGTTTGCAACAACCGCTGTAGATATAACTGATGTAGCATGAGTCTTTCACATTACTGCTAATTCTCAAGTAAGCATTATTGTTAGAAAATTGAACCGAAAGTGAAATGAAACTATCAATTTTGGACTAAAACCGCAACTTTTTGAAAAAATGGACCAAAAATGAAATCTGCACCAAACCACAAGGACCAAAAATGTAGTTAACTAAAAAAAATAAATCCCCAAAAACACGTGCAAAAACCAAAATCAATTTCCCCTCTAAAAAAACCCCCAAAATTTCACCATCCCAAAACCAAATTCAATTTCCCCCCAAATCAAAACCCTAACCCTAACTTTTCAATCCCACAAAATTAACCTTCAATTCCCAAAAAGTTCACATTTTTATGTAATATCTCCAATCTTTTCACAAAACCCATCTTTTATTTCCATCAATTTCATCATTTTATTAAAAAAAATTTGATTTTTATTGTTTTTTTTAGGTGCAGATGAGATTAATAATAATGGGGGATGATGAATCAGATAGTAGTACTACTTGGGAGTTTGCTGGTGAAGAAACCCACATCAGTTTTAATTATAGTATGCCTTTTTATGTATTTACTTATTTTTATTATTGTTTTTGTTGTTGTTTTGTTAGGTGACACCTGCAGCTGCTGTTGAGAAGGAACAATAGCACATTGATATGTGCACCAATAATGGCTGATGATATTGACCAGATGTTGGTTCTTATGAATTTGGCTAATTCTTATGGCGCTGATGATCTTGTTGTGATTAGATTGGATAGCTTGAAACCCTTTTTTAGAGGGGTTTAATGTCAAAGAAAGTATTCAGACCCTTGTTAAATTAACCCATTTGCCTACCCTTTTTACTTACAGGTGAGTAGATTCTTTTTTCGGACTTTTTTTCGATATTCGAAACTGTTTCTATGATATGAATGTTGGGTTTATTAGTATTTTGTTTTTGAGTGTTTGGGCACTTTGAGATTGCTTATTTTGTTTTTGATCATCTGTTTATAAGCTGTTTGAAATAGTTATCCCAAACACCCCCTTATCGCATTTTGATATTGTGGATAAGGTTTCAGTTTCTCGACATGATTATATGCTTATTTGAGGTTGAAATAAGCTGATTGGGGGAGGTGCGCTGACTGAATTGACATTAGATAAAACAGTTTGAAACAAGAAAGGTTTACTGATAGATATGATATCAAACACTTTATAAATTAACTCTTTTGCCTACTCTTTTTACTTGCAGGTGCTGTTTTTCGGGACAAATTTTCGGTATTCGCAACTGTTATCGTGATATGAATGTTGGATTTATTAGTATATTGAATTGTTTGACATGTGATGTGGCGTGTTTGGGATTTTTGCTTATTTAAACAGCTTATCTTCTTTTTTGCTGTTTTTAAGCAGATGATGAAATATGACTATGCTTATCTACTTAGTTTAGGGTAAATAAGCTCTTTGTAATTAGCAGTTTGGGAGTTTAAGTTTAAAATTGACAATCCTAAACACCCCTTATTGCATTTTAATGTAGTAGATAAACAGAGTTGAGTGTTTGTATGTGATTGTATCTTTATTTGAGGGTGAAATAAGCAGTTTGGGTGTTGCTTATTCAGACAGTGTTATTGCTTCTGTATTTTAAAGTACTCTTAACAGAATTGCCGAACTCATATATTTGCATCTGGTTGAGTTTGAGTGTCCAGATGAAAAATGTGTTTATGCTAATGATCTTCTTTTCTTCTGATGGTATATTGAATCGTCTGACATATGATGGGATGTTTCAGAATTTGGATTGTCTTTATAACAGATTATCTGCTTATTGTGTTTTTTGAGCAGATGCATAAATTTGACTATGCTTATCTAGTTAGTTTAGGGGTGAAATAAGGTTTTTTTAGTAAGAAGTTTCAGATTGTTTAGTTTGAACTGGTTATTGACTTATTGTTGGTGGATTCAGTATTGTAAGTTTAACCTTAGGGGTGAAATAAGCTATTTTGGATAAGTTGATCTTCTGGTTATTGGCATAAGCTGTTTAATACAGTAATCCTAAACACCCCTTGTTACATTTTGATAAAGTAGTTCAGCAGTTCTGAGTGCTTGGATATGAGTATAGGCTCATTTGATGGTGAACTAAACAGCCTCGTAAATCTTTAATAAGCAGAACTGTCAAAAACTCAGATAGCTACTTTTCTAGTTATTGTGACATAGATACTAATGGTGTTATCTACTATACTATCAAACATGTTACAGCCTCGCGAATCTGATTCCCAAACACCCCCTGAAGTCTATGCAAACGAATTAGTGTATGATTAACAACTACTTTAGTGATTCGGAAAGTCTTTGCATATTACATGATGTTGTAACACTTTATCTTTCCCGAAAAGGTTTCTGATTCTTATATTCTAGATCAGCATGGGAAGGTGGTCAGTAGTCAGTACCATGGAGATGAACAATGTCGATTGGCTGCTCTTCGATTAGCAATGGAATTAGGAGCTGATCACATCGATGTTGAGCTTAAGGTTCCTTTCTTCTTGACATTAAATGCGTCTATTCGTGCTCATAGGCTCGTCTAAAGTACTATTATTAGTATTCTTACATAGTAAATTTTCGTTATACTATAAGACATAATATTTCTATCAGATATCTCATTTTAGTTACTCAAATGCAGACCGTTGACGATTTCAACAACTTAATCCATGGAGAGAAGCCTACAAAGTGCAAACTCATAGTTTCTTCCCACAATTATCAAAATACTCCTTCGATAGAAGAGCTTGGGAACCTTGTGGCCAAAATACAGTCAACGAGAGCTGACATTGTGAAGTTTGCAACAATCGCTGTAGATATAACTGATGTAGCATGAGTCTTTCACATTACTGCTAATTCTCAAGTAAGCATTATTGTTAGAAAATTGAACCAAAAGTGAAATGAAACTATCAATTTTGGACTAAAACCGCAACTTTTTGAAAAAATGGACCAAAAATGAAATCTGCACCAAACCACAAGGACCAAAAATGTAGTTAACTAAAAAAAACAAATCCCCAAAAACACGTGCAAAAACCAAAATCAATTTCCCCTCTAAAAAAACCCCCCAAAATTTCACCATCCCAAAACCAAATTCAATTTCCCCCAAAATCAAAACCCTAACCCTAACTTTTCAATCCCACAAAATTAACCTTCAATTCCCAAAAAGTTCACATTTTTATGTAATATCTCCAATCTTTTCACAAAACCCATCTTTTATTTCCATCAATTTCATCATTTTATTAAAAAAATTTGATTTTTATTGTTTTTTTTAGGTGCAGATGAGATTAATAATAATGGGGGATGATGAATCAGATAGTAGTACTACTTGGGAGTTTGCTGGTGAAGAAACCCACATCAGTTTTAATTATAGTATGCCTTTTTATGTATTTACTTATTTTTATTATTGTTTTTGTTGTTGTTTTTTTAGGTGACACCTGCAGCTGCTGTTGAGAAGGAACAATAGCACATTGATATGTGCACCAATAATGGCTGATGATATTGACCAGATGTTGGTTCTTATGAATTTGGCTAATTCTTATGGCGCTGATGATCTTGTTGTGATTAGATTGGATAGCTTGAAACCCTTTTTTAGAGGGGTTTAATGTCAAAGAAAGTATTCAGACCCTTGTTAAATTAACCCATTTGCCTACCCTTTTTACTTACAGGTGAGTAGATTCTTTTTTCGGACTTTTTTTCGATATTCGAAACTGTTTCTATGATATGAATGTTGGGTTTATTAGTATTTTGTTTGAGTGTTTGGGCACTTTGGGATTGCTTATTTTGAACTGATTAGTATTGGTGAATTAGGTATTACAAGTTTGCTCTTAGGGTGAAATAAGCTGATCATCTGCGTATAAGCTGTATGAAGTAGTAATCCCAAACACCCCCTTATTGCGTTTTGATTATATGCTTATTTGAGGCCTTGAGGGTGAAATAAGCTGATTGGGAGATGCTGAATTGTATGGTGCTGACTTAGTTGAAGTTAGATAGTAGGATAGTTTGAAACAAGAAAGGTTTTACTGATAGATATGATATCAAACCCTTTATAAATTAAGTCCTTTGCCTACTCTTTTTACTTGCAGGTGCAGTTTTTTGGGACAAATTTTCGGTATTCGCAACTGTTATCGTGATATGAATGTTGGGTTTATTTGTATACTGAATTGTTTGACATGTGATGTGGGGTGTTTGGGATTTTTGCTTATTTAAACAGCTTATCTTCTTATTGCTTTTATTAATCAGATGATGAAATCTGACATGCTTATCTACTTAGTTTAGGGTAAATAAGCTCTTTGTAATTAGCAGTTTGGGAGTTTAAGTTTAAAATTGACAATCCTAAACACTCCTTATTGCATTTTAATGTAGTAGATAAACAGAGTTGAGTGTTTGTATGTGATTGTATCTTTATTTGAGGGTGAAATAAGCAGTTTGGGTGTTGCTTATTCAGACAGTGTTATTGCTTCTGTATTTTAAAGTCCTCTTACCAGAATTGCCAAACTCATATATTTGCATCTGGTTGAGTTCGAGTGTCTGGATGAAAAATGTGCTTATGCTAATGATCTTCTTGGTACTGCTATAATGCGAATGCAGTTTTCTTCTGATGGTATACTGAATTGTCTGACATGTGATGGGATTGTTTTTATAACAGATTACTGCTTAATGTGTTTTTTGAGCAGATGCATAAATTTGACTATGCTTATCTACTTAGTTAAGAAGTTAATGCAAGGGTTTTTCAAAGAATTTACATGTGTCTTGTGCAGCAAAACATGAGTTTAGGGCAGGGATAAGGGATTTATTGGGATTTGATGGTGCCTCCATAAAGGGTCCATTCCCACGTCAATTATTGATGTCTATTGGGTTGGATCCCAACAATGGGATATACCATCTGGTTTATGGTATTGCTAAAGCTGAGACCACAAAATCATGGACATCGTTTTTGGAACAACTGGGTGAAGATCTTGTCTTGCAATGCAATTCAAATTTCACTTTCATTAGTGATAGGCAGAAGGTAATATGCAATTCAAATTTCACTTTCACAATTATCTGTCTTTGTCTAATATGTTTACTTATATACTAGCATTGTGATAGGGGATAATACCAGCCATTGCCAAGGTTTTCCAGCGGTTGAGCATAGATTATTTCTTAAACATATACATGAAAATATGAAGCAAAGATGGAGTGGTAAAATGTTCAAAGATATGATTTGGAAGTGTGCGACTGCTACAACGGTCCCGCATTTTAGGCTAGCAATGGATGAGTTGAAGGAGTTCAATAAGGATGCATATTACTGGTTATGTAAGATACCTCCTCACCATGGGTCTACATCCCACTATTCAGGTAACATTCTATTCAACAAGAGTTACTTATCTATCTAATAATTGTGAATGTGAACAAATATGCATGTTTTTCACTTTCTTACAAGTAGGGCAAAGTCATGTTATTGAACAATGTGTGTGAGGTTTTCAATGTCAAACTAGTTAATGGTAGGGATATGTCAATTATTAGTGCGTAAGAGTATGCTAGGGAGTATTTGATGAGGAGCATAGGGATTGTTAATAAGATAATAGCAAATGTGATGGCCCCTTAACTCCTACTCCGACTATGTTGCTAAAACTTATCTCAGATGAAGCTTCGGACTATATTGTATCTTGGAATGGAGATGTTAAGTACCAAGCTAGTGGTCCTTGGTTTGACAAGTGTGTGGTGAATGTGGTACAATGGACTTGCACTTGCAGGTATTGGGAATTAACTCGTATGCCCTACAAGCATGTTGTGGCAGTTAATTGGAATATGGCACAAAACAACTTGAACCCAGGTTTACCAGAAAAGTGGGTGCATGCCTTTTATAGATTGGACACATGGCGACAAGTTTACTCATAAAAGATTGGCCCTATTAAATGGAGAACTATGTGGCCTAAGTTTGACATTCCAACAAAAATCCTTCCACCCAATCATCATCCACAACCAGGAAGACCAAATAAGAAGAGGAAGAAGTCTGCAACTGAAATGCTTGATACGGTGAAAAATGGAAAGCTTACAAGAAAGCTGAAAACTGTAACTTGTGATTTATGAAAAATTCCAGGACATAAAAAGAGAACATGCAAGGGACACACCATTCCAGTGCAGGTAAAAAACAAGAAAAGAAGAAAAGTTGCAAGTTGTCCAAGTCAATCTGCAACAACTAAAAAAGGTGCAAGCCAAGTTGCTCCTTCTAAAAAAGGTCCTAGTCAAGTGCTCCAAGTCAAACAGGTCCAAGTCAAGATGGTAGGGGAAAGAAGACTGCAAGAGGTGTTGCTGGTATGGGAAAGAAGAAAAATGCAGGTGGTGTTGGTAAGGGTAAAAAGAAAAATGCATGTCCAGGTCAAGCTTTGTGATCTTATTTAGTTTACTAATGTGTTGAATATAATAAGACTATGCATAACAAGTTTTTGGGCTACTTCCTCTTTTCTTTTTAACCGTCTTCTATTCTGGAAGCAATATATAATATATTTCTGACTATAGAACCTTAAAAATTGGGGTGTACAGAGAAACAACACGATGTGAATGTTATGGCAGTGGAAGTTCAAATAGGGTGGCTTTGGATTTGGCCGAGGAAGAGTCCATGGATCCGGTAGAGAAGAATTTGGATGTGACCGAGGTGGAGGCCCGGTGTTTGGAAAGGTCGAGAATCGATATGGTTCGAAAAGAAGGTGATTAAAGCTGCTGTGTCTAAAGTGTGTGAATAAATGATTAAGGAGGTGAATATTGGGTTGAGCATTAATTTGGTTCATGTGCACGCATGGCTAGAAGCTTTAATAGTTTACTATGTTATGGTTTTATATATTATGTCCATTTTCGGAAAATGATCCTGTTGGCTACAGGGATGTTACATGCTACAAGGCTATAAGGAATGACCAATTGTGCAAAGTAGTAAATATTAAAGGGTACCAAATGTAAGTTGTAAAATTATTCTCTTTGCTGCAGATATGTTGGGCTGCTATTTGCAGTAGCGATGCTTTGCCATTATGTTTTTAGTTAATAGTATATTTATGCTTGGTAAAAGTGTATGACCGAATCTCATGGATAAAGAACATGTGAGGAGAGTGGTCGTTGTGTTGCCTGGTCTTTAGGAGGACTAGCACTTTGTTGCTACTTTCATGCTTGCTTTCTTGTATAGGCTATAACCTTAGTTTTATTCAATAAAGGAATGAATATGTAACTTTATCCTTCATTTCATATTCGTTAGTTTTGAGTGTGAGTTTTGGGGATGGATATTCTTCATTGTGGGGATATCAAATGCCTAACAACTAGTCCACAAGGCCACTTTAGTGGCCGTTAGTAACAAAAGGTAGGCGTTTTGGATAATGTTGAATGTGCCATAAATTGTAATGAAACTATTTATCCACAATAATATTGCATACAATGAAAGTTGCAGGTTTCTCCAAAAGAAGCAAAAGAGGATATATATATATTTTTTTTCTTCCAATTTACTCTTAAGGAGTTCACCTTCAAAAAGCATTCTTCTGATCTCATTCGTTCCGGCGCCGATCTAATATAATTTGGCATCTCGAAGAAGTCTCCAAATTGGCTACTCATTCATGCAGTGCTGATCAACTTTCAAGCATTGAATAGCTATTGAAAATTATATTACAAAAATCAAGATCATATTTTTAATTACCCCATTGTCAAAATGAGCTTGTTAATTTTCATATCATGAATCTAGTCATTTTGCTGATCCCATTATATTTGTCACAATACATAAATTCATGAAGGAAATAATTTATTTATATAAATCACCCAATGTTCACACGCACAAAGAACATGATGAATCTTCACTCGTACAAGATTTTATAACTATCCAGGTTTCACTCAGCATTTTTCGATACTCATAGTGAAAAACTAATGTTAATGAGAACAGGAAAAATTCTTTTATACTGGTCGAAACTCGAGGCCATATACAATTCGGCCAGACATAGTTCCTTCATGACTTGTAAACTTCAAATCAATAGAAAGCGAGTCATCTTTGAATTCATGAGTTGAGTTAAATTTCCACACTTGAATCTCCATCCATCCATCTTCCCTTTGTTTTGAAACCCGAGTGATACCATTTATGTTCAATGGGCTTGGGGTTATAAAATAAACAAATTCAGCCTCATTGTTTTCTTTGTGCAGTACGTCTCGTACTTCTACTGGACTATGCAGCCCCTGGCATTTTTTTGAAAGCTTGAATACAAGGTAACACACATATTCTGTATCTGGTGACAACATTTGACTTTTGATTGTGCAATTGAGATGAAATACTTGTTGTGGTAAAAGCTCAATCACCTCTTGAAATCTGCATGCATGTAGGATAGATTAAGAACAAAGTTATATATAAAGACAGGAAACTACATTCAAGAAGTGAAACTTCTGTCAACCATTTCTTCACGAATCATTAATTGTTAGTACGGAGTATAAAACAAAAAACATTAATTGTTAACCATATTTGGATGCACAATAAGAAAAAGTTTAGCGGTTAAAGGTAGGGCTGGCAATCCGTGTGGGATTCGGGTTAGTGAGGATACCCCAACCCAAACATGACCTGTTTAAATAATTAGGTCAGACTTGTAATTAACTTCTTTAAATATATATTCTGAACACGATTCATTTAATCTGCTTATCTAACTGAGTTGACGGATCAGCAAGTTATAGAGGTTAACTAGGTTAAATGTGTTGGCAAGTCGGCCCGACTATCCCACCAACCCGAACATGGCTCGAAACTTGTTTACACCCAACTGGCCAACCCTAACCCGTTTATTTTAGTTTCGGTTTTGGTCTTGTTTCATGTAGAGTCAAGAATTACCGCTCCTAGTTAAAGGAAACTGTAACAAAATTAGCTATTATATAAGAAGCGAACCTGGACTGGGCTGATGGTTTTGAAGTAAAAAGATCCACATTAGAGAATTTGTATAAAACTGCCTTTGCCGAAATCACAAGAAGTTTCTTTTCGTTGACTTTGCCCAACCAGAACAACTCGTCGTAGTTTCTGCATGTCTTGAATATTTCTTCAAAGTTAGTCGGAAGTTGCTGCACCTGATCCACATTGATGTTTGATTTCAAGACTTGTTGGACTTCCTCCAATTTTCCGATTTCTTCATGTTTCACCTGCATGTATACAAACCATGTTAAATATGCAATGTAGAACATGGGTTTAGTTTAATTTTTTGGCATGCATCCGACCTCTTGGTATAATATAAATAAAAAGAGTATATAACGGAACCAGGGATATAACTTCAAACTTACTTTGTCAATTGCTCGAAATTCAATGCCTTCAACATAAACTGCATTTTCTCCACAATAGTGTGATGAAAAGCTCTCAAGTAGAAACTCAAAAACAACATCTTCGTTCTGATTCAAGAATTGGTACAACTCAATCATCATCCAGTCCTTGTCTCTCCATGTTGCAAAATATGCATGTAGACTTTCGAGTCCCTTTCTATACTTTAGGTTAACACACATCGGTTTAGTTGAAAATTTTCTTGAATCACTAAGTTTGAAGACTAAATAGACCCCATAAACAACATTTGGAGATAGAAGTTGAGCGTTTGTCTTTATTTCGATGTTCAATTTGGAAATATCAAACATCTCCACTACTGTCTCAAACCTGCACATATAACAGATATTCAAGCTACAAAAAAATAGACTAGCAAGATGCCAGCAAAATCACAGTCGTTAGAACAGAGGACCCAAAATAGGGGTATAGCTCTACCACCAGTCGAAAAGAAAAATCCAGCTACGAAACTTCAAACAACAGGTGATATTTAGTCGAGAAAACACTGAAACCTTGTTAGATATCTACTATCTTCATGTAGGAGTCTAAGCAACAAAGAATATGATGTTCCACTCGATTTTATTTACCCTTTAATAGTATTATAACATAAAGCACCGAGTATATCAATATGGGGCATTTCTAACTCTCTGGCTCATCAGAAGGACCAAAGAATCCAGTTTATGAAAATAAGATAATTTTTTTTTTTAAATCAAAATTTTCTGTTATTTAATACACAACACTGCAAGAAAAAGAACCACAATGCAAGTTCAAAATACATAGGTAGGCTGTAAACTAAAAATCATGCTCCCGTTAATAGCTTGTCATGCATAAACCAGTAAAGTAACTACATTTTTTCAAAGAAAAAGAAATATGTACATATAACAGCAGTACATATATACGTACGCAGTACGCTTATCACTTATGTACTGATAAATTTAGAGAGGTAAAGAGAATAACCTTGATTCTTGAAGAGATTTCCACTCATGTGGACAACTGATTATGTAAGAAAACATTGCCGCTGATACCATTTTATTTCTTTCTCCATTACCATCGAATGACAGCAACTGTTACATAAAATAAATATAAATCACACTCAATTTTTATCATGTGTAAACGTATGTGTGTTCTCATATTATCCTCAAAAAGGAAAAGATATATAGAAAACTGGAAAACACCAAATAAACGAGATACAAGATGAACTGATTACCACTTTATCTTGTTGAAGGAGGATTCCCCTCGAAAAAATGTTGTAAAGATCCTCTTTCTTGATGGTAGAATAGATTTCAGGGCACTTTGACATCTGGACTATTTCTTTGTAGTCTTTAGGCAATTTCGGCTCCCATTTCTCATAATCCTCCTGTATATACATTAGTTATCAATTAATAAACTCATGTTTCATATAGTTACTTTCTTACAGTTTATAAAACAGTTACAGGCCATAGTTTAGATATATATGAATCAAAAGTTAGCCAATTTTGTCAAAATATAGAAACTTACCTGAAATTCCAATGCTTTCTTGAGTTGTATGACCACTTCATCAGCTGTTGGTCGTTTTTCTCTCCTGTGATGTAAGCATTTAAGGGCAATCCTTGTAAAGGTAATATATGACTGTGGCACAATTTGTTCTTTGATACCCTCTAACACTAACTTACCAAGTTTTTCTACATAATAGTGGTGTTTAGCCAAAAAGGGTAAATAAAGATGCTCATCATCTAGCTTTTCGGATGATAGTTTCCCACACAATATGTCAAATAAAACCGCACCCAGCGAGAATATATCAGATTCTTTGGTTAAGAAACCTGTTTTCGAGTAGAGTGGGTCACGATAGCCCAATGTGCCTATAACATTGTCAATGACAAAGCCTACATCCTGATTTGTTGGACATACTAAGGAAAGCTCAAAACCGGTAATTTTTGCTTTCCAGTCATCAAATAGTAGAATGTTTCTGCTGCTGATGTCCCTATGTATTACCATTTCTGGACTTGAAACACTTCCATGAAGAAACTCCAACCCAATCGCAATATCGATGCATATTTTAAGCCGCATCACCCACGTAAGACTATCATCGCTCAAGTACTTATCAAGACTACCTCTGGATGCATATTCATATACAATAATTTTTTCATCCTCTTCATCACAGTAGCCTACAAGATCAATGACATTTAAATGTTTATACTCCATAAGGATGTCTAGCTCTGCCATAAATTTAGCTGCTGCCAGCTCTGTCAAAACATCAGCATCTCCTTGACCCGACTTCTTATGTAACCGCTTGGCAGCAATGATGTTATCTCCATGAGTATTGTGAGTAGCTCCCTGGTATACATTCCCTGAATCTCCATGTCCAATGATATTGTCTTGACTGAAGCCTTTCGTGGCCAACTTTATGTCTTCCAGTGACAGTTTGAGGTTGTCCTTGTGGTTCGCCTGAGAATTATTAGACAGTCAGTCGATTTGTTAACTTAAAAACGGAATGAAACTACTTTCCATCTAGAATTTTTTCGAATTTTTATGTTGCATTTTAGTTTCTTAGTCTCCAAGTTCATGTGAACATTATGGTTGTAAATCAAGGTTGGTTGTTGTAATTTCCAAATGAAAGAAGAAAAAAAAAACATATATACATGGAAGAGAAGAGTCGGGAGGTTTACCGGCGAATCATAGCATGTCATAAAGTTCAATTACTAAGTTAAATAAATTTTAAGATAAAAATTATAAATCGCAAAACTTTAAGTACGAAGAAAAAACTTAGACGGTAAGATCGTATATTGAGTAAAAGTTTGAGAAAATGTCGTTTACACAAAGTATAATGTATGAAATGTCACATATTAGTATCAAGAAGAAATTAAAAAGTTTTCTTTTAAGATATCGACTTACCTGAGAGTCTAATGCTTTTTTGAGTTCGTTGATGACAACTTCTATTGTTGGACGTTGCGCTTGAGTTTCTGCCACGCATCGAAATGCAATTTCCAAAAATATGTCCAAAGACTCTTTATTGGGTCCTTTACTTAAAGAAAAGACATGTTCATTGGACTCCTCCTTTATCTTGTGATCAACAATTTCCGTCACTGTTCCCTTTTCAAAATGATCTCTTGCAATGGGTGCAATTCCCTTCTTATTCACCTTGGTATATAGATTATCATAGGCCAACCTCCCCGTCAAGATCTCAAGCAAGACCACTCCAAACGAGTAAATGTCCGATTTCTTATTTAGTTTACCATCCTTCTCATATTTTGGATCCAAATACACATATGTACCTGCAATAATATTGGTATAGATAGTGCTGGCCGTTTGATGTGCTGGGTGGAATTTGGAGAGCCCAAAATCCGCAATCTTTGCCTTCCAACTATCTCCCAATAGAATATTATCACTCTTGATGTCTCGGTGTATCATCTTTTGTTTGCCATGATCTATGTTGTTGTGAATGTAATTCAAACCATGTGCAATATCAAGACATATCT
This sequence comes from Artemisia argyi, assembly GCA_030686995.1. Taxonomy (NCBI): domain Eukaryota; kingdom Viridiplantae; phylum Streptophyta; class Magnoliopsida; order Asterales; family Asteraceae; genus Artemisia; species Artemisia argyi. The sequence goes on from CM060685.1 coordinate 210,424,518, forward strand.
TTAGACGTTGCAACCAATTAAGATTAGCCATTTTATCGCTGCTTCCCAAATAGCTTTCAAGACTTCCTTTCGAAGCATGCTCATAAACTAGGATCATTGAACCGTTACCTTCATAACAAAAACCAAGAAGAGAGATTATATTCTCATGCTTACAACTTGTTAGAGTTTCAATTTCTGCAATGAACCCTTGTTCTCCTTCTGGATTGTTAATGCGCTTTATGGCTACCGTGCTTTGTTTTCTGGGTAAATCGCATTTATCCACCACTTCTTTCGACGAGTAATTACTGCTATCAAAATGTTCAAGATCTGCTTTGTACACTTTACCGAATCCACCTGAACCGATGCAATATGTTTCATCAAAATTGTTGGTAGCCTGTATTATATCATTTAGTTGAATCTTCAAGTGTTCCAAGTTCTTCCCCTGCAACATTATGAAGTTTTGCAACACCACGTTAATGCTAGTAAGGATTGGAGTGATATTAAGAGAAGAGAATTGAAGTTTTTATAATTGAGTGATATATATAAAACGGTAAATAATAATGGTTTTATCCCTAAACCTTGAGTTGGTTTAATCACTTCAAAAAAAAAAAAAAAAAAAAAAAAAAAAAATTATTTTATTTTATTTTTTATTTTTTTTAAATGCTCAAGTCTTTAACTTTGTCTATCCATAACTCAAACCAATTTAATTTCATGCCCGTTTTGAGCCGGGTTTTGTATCGTGTCTAGAATTGCCACCAATACTTGCAACCTTTTTTTCCCGTTTACTTATTTTTTTGACACCAGTAGTCATGACCTACTATTCTTTATTTGAACCACTAACATGAAAATGTAGTTAAAAAAAAAAAAAAAAAAAAAAAAAAAAAAAAAAAAAAAAAAAAAACCTTTCTAATAAATAGTTAAGGATTTGTTAAATTGTCATATAAATTAACAATCAAACGTAAGAGTATTGAATAAAAAAACATGTAAAGGTAATGATAAAAATGTTGTTAGAAAACTTTAAAGGGTTTAACAAATGGTTAATCAAAGTTAAAAACATAAACATTGCCCAATATAGTTATTTGGTAAACTATAAATTAACTCAAAATAATGGATTATATCATAACTTCTCCCTTTATAGATATACGAGAATGTTCAAAAGCAATAGGATGATTTGTTTTAAGTTAACTATTAAGAAGAGGATTTTCATCCCTAAAACTAACGCCTAAAATTATATCTACCAAATAGATCAAGAAATGTGACAAGATTGAAAATAGAGATTAAGAAAGAAAATACACATGCAATGTTTGACATGATGAATGAAGTGGGAATAATTTGAAGCATATTATTTATATCTCATTATCATTACTCAATGATTTTTAAGCATGCTGATTATTTGTAGATTCAATAAATGTATGAAACGGAATCCAGTTTGTGTCTAGATGTCATTCTTTTATTGTGGGCGTGATATGTACACCACTAAAATTGGTGTACGTGCATACCATAAATTATATTAACAATGCATAAAGTGCAATTTTACACAACATATTTAGTGGTGTGCATATCAACTTATTTTGTTAGTTAGTTCGCATGGCTATAATGTGGGGGTGGGGGGGGGGGGGGGGGGGGATAGATTTTATTTTTAGTCAAATCGTTCTCCTGGTTGACAAGGATTGTTAGTTTAAGGGTACGTTTATTTATCTTTGTTCTCCTAACTTTTAGATGACTAACTCTCATGGTGTGTTTGATTTAAGACTTTCAGATGTAGGTAATGGAATAATGAAAAGATAGATATAGAATAAGGGGGTCTGAATCTTCATTACTAAGAATCATTAGGCATATTATTAGGCATGCGAGTTAGGCATCCCAATCAATGCTCTTTTTTCATTATGTCTATGTTTAGTATTGATGAACACAAATATTTGAGCTGTTGTTTTCTTTGTTGTATTTGATACTATTAACACATTGTTGTTTAAAGAATACCAAGCTTACATCTATTTTTAATTCCTTTATTAAAAAACGGCCACTAATTAAATGGATGATAACTTAATTCATATGGTGAGAACTCAACATCTAGCTGCAATTCACATGGTTTGTCTACTTATGATTCTTATTGCACATCGTAGATTTTAAAATAGGAATCGTATTAATGTGGCTACTCGAGATTCGATGTTGCATATACAAGAAGTACGAGAAGAGATTTTGCAAGACCTCTTAATAAGTGGAAAATGCTTTTAACTTATTCGTATGAGTGAAAATGCTTAAGATATTGTATGTTTGATTTAAAGTTCACATATGTTTTGAGTGGTTGGGAAGGCACGACATCAGACTCAAGATGAAAGATGCACTTACTAGGGAAAATAAGCAAATCATTCCTGATGGTAATATATTAACTAAAAAAGTTGTGTATATTGACATGTTTGTTTAATAATGACACTAATGTTACTACGTTCATTGGTAAATTTTATTTGGTTGATGAGGTCTACCCTGTTGGAATATGCTCGTTACATAGTTACTATTTATATGGCTAAGAAATACGTGAACCTATCGGGGGCACACCCGTATACAGTGGATACATTTATTAATGTAATTAATATATTTTGTACATTTATTAATTATATTAATATGTTTCACGAAAAAAATAAATGGTCGTTAATTATACCGTTAGTCGCTATAATTAACTAAAAGGCAACAATTAATAAGTGAGGGACTTATTAGTTCGAAATCTAAACTCGTGGGGTATGGGATTGATGTATGATCAGATTTAGCATTAATTTAACTTTATCAACTAATAAGAGGGCTCAGTCTTATACCATGTGCCAAAATGAAACTTTTCTATTGATACAATTGGGTATTTCACCAAATTTCTTTTTGCTCAAAAACTTATTTCTCTTATTGTATAAAAGATTCTCCCTCTTCACCCTGCCCCAACCCTCAATTAACGCTAATATGATAGCCTCGTATAGTATTTTTAAATGATAGAGTTATGATCAAATGAGAACAAACCAAATGCATCTCATTTAAGTGCTCACCTTGTTTCTATATTACAAGATGTGTGGGTTTCCTTGTTATCTTTAATGGATGGAGGTGTGGTAGTTGCATTATTATTCTAGTAGATTGTTGACTTTTTAACTTACTATTAAGTTCACACCAATTGTCTACAGTGTTAGGAAACGTCCTTTTTTAGTTTTATGATATTATATTCTAAAAAATATATAATAAAATGTTAAATAATTATAATAATTTAACATCAGAATCATAGATAGTGGATTAGTGGTTATATGGTTAAACCAGACGATAACAGTTGGTAACGTTCTTGTTTATTACTGATAATCAGCCTTAAATGAAAGTTAGAGTAAATTAGTTACGTACCTTCAATTGAATGGATGATGTATTTTTAACTGGATTCTCATATTTCCACTGAAGATCCAAAGCTCTCTCAAGTCTTTTGACAACCTGATCGATATATGGACGATCTGCTCTATCCTCTTTTATGCACCAATATGCTGTTTCTGAGAAGATTCTTAATGCTTCTTGGTCCATCTGATTTCGTAAATGCGGATCAATCATATCCTCCAAATGAGATTTAGCCAGTTGACTTAATAACCCCTCACCCAACTCGCCTTTGCTTTCATCTTTATCTTCATCTTCGTTTCCATCTCCTTTTTCGTCTTCATCTTCATCTTCATCGTGTGCCCTCCTTCCGCACAAGACTTCGAATAATACAACACCGAATGAATACACATCAGACTTGTGGGTCACACCACCAGTCTTTTTATATTTTGGGTCCAGGTATGCATTCTTAATGATATGATCACGAGTAAGAAGAAGACGGAGCCTCCGTGCTACTGTATTTTTCAATGAAAGTTCAAAACCAGATAACTTGGGTTCCCATTTGTCATCTAGTAAAATATTTGAGCTCCTGATGTTGCAATGTATGACACTAAAATCTCGCTCAGGATCATAATGGATATAACTCAATGCATTTACAACACCGACGCATATCTTCAACCTTTGCATCCATGTGAGGGTCTGGTCACTTAGATATGTTTCAAGACTTCGGTTGGCCTCCTTCTTGTATATGATAATCTTAGCGTCCTCATCACCACAAAAACCAATAAAAGACACTAGATTCTTATGTTTGAGGCTAGAAAGCATCGAAACTTCCGTCCAAAACTTTTTACTCTCAACTTTTAAATATTCTCGATAGAACCTCTTTACAATAACATCGATGAATTGTTCAGAATGTAAGAGACGACCTTTGTAAATCTCTCCAAGCTTATATAATTCGATGACATTCTCATCAGCAAAATTGTTGGTTGCTGATGCTATATCTTCCCAGTTGAGTTTGAAGTGAGAAAGATCTATGAGGAAAGACTTTGTCTTTTGGCTGACATGGGACTCAACACATGTAGATATGGAGGTCAATGGTCCCTATATATACCAAACAAGACAACATTACCAAGTGTCCCAAAAATGACACGTGGAGATATGGAGTTCACTTATCTAAAATCCAGCGGCTTACAACAATAGTAATAAGAGGGTGTTTAGGAGATTATTTGATTATTGCGTTTCGAAAACCCAAATAATTCATTTGAAGTGTTTGGCAAAGAAAAATAGATAAATGATTTTTTTGCGTTTGTATGGCTTGATTGGCTTCAAAACAGCGTTTTGTGGCAGCTGCAGGTAGAGACCTGCTGTTGTGAAAAGCACATGTGGATGAGAGAGTTATGGATAATGATTATAAAAGGTAATCATGAGTACGACAACAATAACTTTTGTTAAATTATTATTGTATATATATAATTTATAAGGTTATTTAATATGTATAACTTATTTGATAAAACAATCTCAATGACTTTCTTATAAGCTAAATTAAAATAACTTAATAGTGTAAATGTCTATTTTAGTCATTTGCATGTTAAGTCATAAATAATCTAATTTGCCAAACACTTAAAAAATGATTATCTGATTATTGCGTTATTATACAACATAATCAAATCCAAACACTATATATATTATGATTATCAGATTATTCAGTTTCAAAACGAATAATCTATTTTCAATAAGCAATCCCAAACACCCCCCAAGTAAATAATTACCTTGTCATGATTGGATGATGTATCTTCAACTGTGGCCGCAACTATTGAATGTTCCTTTAATATCAGAAATACAGTAATAAGTAAATAATTTTACTTATGTTAATATTATCAATAAATATAGATTATTTAGAAAAGAAAGATGAAAGAAAAGAACGACTTACAACATTTTGACGTTTCATTTGAAGTTTCAACGCGCTCTCAATCCTTGTGACAACCTCACTTATATCCGGGCGTCGAGATCTTTCTTCATTCAAGCAGTCATATGCTGTCTTCGCGAAAATGTTGAATGATTGCGGATCCATTTGTTTCCGTAGAACCGGATCGATTATTTCATCTAGTATTTTCTTTTTATAATAAAAAAGAGCCATTGGGCCCAAATACTTATTATCTGGATGCTCACTTATTGATTTCCTACCACACAGTAGTTCAAACAATACAATCCCAAAGGAGTAGATATCTGATTTGTGGTTCACACTTTTAGTCTCAATATATGTTGGGTCTCCAAACCCTTCCACATACATAGGATTATTAGTATGAAATGAATGGTGCCTTTGAGAAGCCTTAATCTTCATGGAACATACAAAATCAGATAACTTGGGTTGCCATTCATCATTTAATAGAACTCTGCCACTCTCGATGAGCCGGTGTATTACGCTGAAATCGCGAGGCTCGTCATAATGAATGTAGTTCAATGCATGCGCAATACCGACACATATCTCCAATCTCCGAACCCATGTCATCGACATCGGGTCACTTAGATACTGGTCAAGACTTAACCTGGTCTCAAGCCTGATAATGATGATCTTCTCATCATTCTCATCACAAAACCCAACAAAAGAAACTACATTTTTATGCTTGCGACTTGAAAGTATTGAAACCTCCGTCCAAAACAGCTGTTCTGCATCCTTCCTTTCTTTCTTAAACCTCCGAGCAAAGATATCAATCAACTCACCTGACCACGAGAGCTGTCCCTTGTAACTCTTATCAAAGCTATCTTCTAAGAGGAGATTTTGTTGAGAAAAGTTGTTGGTGGCAGAAAGGATATTTTGAAGGGGGACTCTGAGGTGAGCAAATTCTTTCATTATCTGTAAAATAGTCAAGTTAAAAAGTGAGTTAGAAAAATGAAGTATAATAATGCCTACAACGTGTTTGATAAAATTCCTGAACCATGTCTAAGGTGTTTTTAAAGCATTTGGTCCAGTAGTTTATAGTTATTATGTTTTTGGATAGTAATTAAAATACTCCTAACATTCTTTAGAAGTGTAGGAAGTGATCAAATGAATGGTCTTATTAAGTTGAATTGTTTTGGTTAGTGACTTCATGTTGATAATTTAGTCAATATTTGCTCCTAAGGTGTTTTTAAAGCATTTGGTCCAGAATCAGATTGTGTAAGTATTGAGTATGAGCGGTGATACTTTGTCTACCTGATGCAGTTTTGATGGGATAATATGGATTGGAATTGTCTTGTTTGGTTCCCTCATTGCATTCAAAGACATGTTTTTTGTCTTGTGGATAAGTTCATAAAGTGGTATTCAGAAGAGGAGGGGGGGGGGGGGGGGGGGGGGGGGGGGACACTATGGCATGTGCTTTGTGTGACAGTAAATTGTTTAACGTTGCAATATACTTTTGGTAAGTGTTGATGTTTAGTCATCTGAAGTTAATTTGAAGTTGTTTCCAGTGACATGTTTTCGTAGTTGTTGTAGGATACTTTATTTGACAATAGTGTAATTGGATGACTTTTCAGGATATTGAAAGGAATGAAGAGACATTATTAAATGTTGTAATGGAAACTTTAAAAGCCAAGTTGCTGATTTTGAAAGGGAAGAACTCTCCTGCTGTAGAAAGAAAATCTAGCAGTAAGATGCTGGTATTTGGTATTAATGATAAACACTGCTGGCACAAAAGAGTTATGAATTTGAGAAATTGCTAAAAGATTGCATAAGATTCAAGGGTAGAAGGTGATAAAAGTAGATAGGAATATTCAAGATAAGTTGCAACAGGCGCAAGTAAGTATTTTACGAATCTGACACGATGTTGCATTCGTATCCACACTAGGTATTCGAATTGTTATAAACAAACCGCTTATTTGAATTGTTTGATACTGCTAAGTCTTTTTGAAACTGCTTGAATCTAGATGTATGGAAACATGATGATTCTGCTTGCTTGTTGATTGCTGAATGATTATAGATGATTAGAGTTGTGCTTATTGAGTCAACTAGGTAAAAAAAATGGCTTGATTTCGCTGATTGCTGATTGTTGAATAATTATACTAGATTGATTACAGTTGTGTTGATTGAATCGATTGGGTCACCAAGTATCAAATGAAGCTCTGGTAGAGTAATGCTAATCTAAACTACTCCAACTAACTAAAGATTAGAAAGTGAAAGTGTAGTGCAGACGATACTAGAGTGTTCAATGACACTATATATACGGTAAACTTAAACATAATCCTATGTGATCTCATATGCTGCAGCAGGTATATATATTTTTAGTTTTCTGTACTGAACATGAATATCTTTTTGGAAATTATGTAGATTCGCTTCGTACAGATATTGTGCACAATGTATGTTCAGACTCTTACTTTTATCCCAATGGCTCCGTATATATAAACTTTTTGTCATAGTGCATAATGTAACAGGCAATATACAATTGATAATAAGCAATTATAATTCTATTCCAGGTTGATGATGTTCATCTCATACTTTGAGATTTGTTCATCCCATTTAACTGATATACTTAAGCTATGTACATCTCATATAGTCATAGGCCATATTGTCTCATCACAGATTGTGAATCAGAAAAGGAGGAACTTGATTTTGAGTAATCTTTCTATAGACTTTTTGAAATCAAATGATTATGCTATTGCTGCATTCATTCCGGTTCTCATATACTACTCATTCTTGTTTCAGGAACAAAATGATTTTTCTAAAGCGATGAGTAGGGGACCCATAATAACAAGAACTAATTGAAGGACTATATATGGAAAGCCTTGAAAAGTGGCAAGGTAATGTTTCAAAGCAGATCAATAATCCCAAAAAGTCAACTGATTACTAATAAACGCTAAAATTAGATGGTTGTAACCCATTTGACCCATAGTATTGTTTCAACTTTCAAAGCATATTAGCAATCCCAAAAGGTTGTTACCTATTGCTAGCAAACAATATTGATACGGAGTTCGGGTGCGTGTTGAGTTTAGATGTCGTACGTCATTTCGTTGAGTATTCTTTTCGAAACTAATACGTGTCTTATATTTTCCGTTATGCCTATGTTAGGCGGAATAAAGAGGCCAAGGGAACATATTAAATAAGTATACTCACAAAACTGAAGGAGTGAAGGGTAAGATAACTAAGGTCAAAAGGATTATTATGGGTAATATTGAGAAGGTAGTTGTTTCGTTTTCGTGATGTTTTGTTTATTGGCCCTCATTTAGCACCTTTTTTCGTCTTTTTAACATTTCGGTTTTTGGTGTTTCATGGTGCTTATGGGATATTAATGTTGCTTATATTGGCTGAGGTTACTAGGTATGTTGTGTTCAATCTCTAACATTAACTTTAGTGTGTGTCGGGCTGGGTTGACTTTAAAAAAACAAAAAATGTCCAAGAAAACCTGATAGTCAAATATGTTTTATAGCCATATTATTACAATAATGATCTAAGTTTCTTTTTTTATAAAAAGGATTTAGAAGGTTTTATTCAATTAAAATACACTCTGGGTGACTATCAAATCATAATTAATGACCTAATTGACCTTTTTTCTTATCAGTTATTCGTCTTTTTATCGCCACATAGAGACAAACCATACCTGGACAGACAAATTTACAAGTAAATGAGTCGAACCCATATAAGGGAAGTTCCTTCTTTTCAAGTCAATGCGTCATAAGTCTGTTAATATTTGTGGTTTTCTTTCGTTGATAATTTTGAAATGGGAAAATACTTGGAGATTAGAGTCGGTAAAATTTTAAGCTTCGAGGTTAAAGGGGATGGACAACTCATATGTAGCTTACATGTAATTTTGATAAAAATTAGTTTTGATCTACAGCTTGGACAACTCAGCAATCCCCTGGTTTCCAGTTTTAATCGTCTACTAGGGACACTCCCTCAGTTTCACATAAAGGTTTGCAGGACATCCTATCAAAATCTCGGTTGGGTGGTCATAGATCACAAATGATTATCAACAACTCAACAAGTAGTTTACTATACCACTTTTCTTTTTTTCAATGTTTTGAAACCCGGTTTGACCGGTCGAACTGGTTCCGGCTTAGATAACGGGTCAAAAGGAACCGGTTTTTAAGAACTCAAAACCCAGTGTGATCGGCCGTTTTACCCGTTTCTATAATTCCGGCTGGGTTTGCCATTAAATCTTTTATATGTGTTCCACATTGTTTTTACAAGTTTTTAAAGGCTTTAAAAGCTGTTTAGACAGGTTTTTAAGGTATTTAAAACACTTTCTATATGCTATTTGGACAGCAGAAAGATGGGCTGTTTGGACAGCTTTTATAAGTTGTTTGGACATAGCCTTTACATGGCTGTTTGGAAACAAGTTTTTGCAGCAATTACATGCACTTTTTTTTTTTTAAAAGCAAATACATATTTGTATGTTGTTTTTTAGCAGCAATTACACCTTTTGTATGCCGTAACACTATTTTTTACAGCAACTATGTTTTTTTTCAGCAATTACATGTTTGTATGCTGTTTTTTTTACAGAGATTGGCAATTAGATACTTTTAAATGTTTGTAAGCTGTTTTTCAGAGCAATTATATGCTTTAATCTTAGAATAGTTCCTAAGAGGTAAAACTCTAAATGAGACTATAAGTGGTTAAACAGATCATGAGCATGATATTACACTCTTTGATTCAGGATATTCTCTGCGAGTCGAATGGTCTAATTGTGAAATTGATCAGAGTGAAGGTGTATACACTCAAACAAATAGATAGCAGTACTTATAATGATAGAATGATGGAAGAGGAAAAACAGTCTTACCGCATTTTGATGTTCGAGTTGAAGTTCCAACGCTTTCTCAAGTCTTGTGACAATCTCCTCAATGTTTGGGCGCTGCGATCGTTCTTCGTTCAAGCAGTCATACGCTGTTTCCACGAAAATGTTAAATGCTTGAGAGTCCATTTGATTCCGCAGATCCCAATCAATTATTTCATTTAGTCTTTTCTCTTTATAATGGGTAACGGCCAGTGGAGCCAAATACTTGTTACTATCGCTGTCGATTACTGATTCTCTACCACAGAGTAGTTCAAACAGTACTATCCCAAAGGAGTACATATCTGACTTGTGGTTCACAGTGTTAGTCTCCATAAATGTTGAGTCGACATACCCAGGTACATACGTACATGCACCATTGTTGAAAGAATTGTGCCTTTGAGACGCTTCAATCTTCATGGAACATTCAAAACTAGATAACTTGGCTTCCCAGTCATCATTTAATAAAACTGTGTTACTGTTGATTTGCCGGTGTATTACGCTGAAGTCACGTTGCTCGTCATAATGAATATAACTCAACGCTTGCGCAATACCGACACATATCTTCAATCTTCGCACCCATGTCAACAACATCGAGTCACTTAAATAATGGCGGAGACTTCCCCTGGTATCAAGCTCGGTAATGATGATCTTCTCATCATTATCATCACAAAACCCAACAAGAGAAACCACATTTTTATGCTTGAGACTAGAAAGCATTGAAATCTCCATCCAAAATAGTTGTTCATCTTCTTCACCACTTTCTTTCTTAAACCTCCAAGCACGGATATCAATCAACTCACCGGACCACAAGAGCTGTCCCTTGTAAAAGTTTCCCCAGGAATTTTTTTCATCAAAGTTGTTGGTGGCGGATATTACATCTTCAAGGGGGATTTTTAAGTGAGCAAGGTCATCATGATTGACTGAAGACATTATGTGTATCTGTTTTGTCTGAAAAAAAAGGGTGTTTGGGTTACAAAAAGAAGAGAAGGAGTGTATGGTTTATATGCATAAACATGTTTGGTTTGTGTTTGTATATATAGTTGATGTGGACAAGCGTGTGGGGTTCTGCATTATTCTTGTAGTACGCTATTCACTTTTTGACCATTAACATTACACAAATCGTCTACAGCGTAATACTGAGCAACTTTTATTGAATAATAATATTAAAGTATGAATATAATAAACAGCAAAATCGTCTTTAGTGGCTGCTAGTGCGTAGTGGTTTTAGTTTATTGTTTAGGTGAATGACCATTGTCTGCCACTAGTGACCATACATATATAATACTTTAATCTAATACTACATGCTTTTACAAGTTTCATTATTAATCGCACCGTAAGCAAACTCATTGTTCAACTTATTTTGACTGAAAACATCATGTATGTTTCTTTATCTGAACAAAAAAAAGGGTGTAATTGGGTGTCTATACATAAGTGTGTGGGGTTCCTTGTTATCTTTTTAATGATGGAGGTCTATGTTTTCATTATTGTAAAGACAATTGACTTTTTGACTTAATGGTGAGCAAAGAGTTGACTTATGCAAGGAAATTTCCATCTCTGGGTGTACAAACGGTAAAAAGAAATTTTGTAACTTTTTAAATGAAACTTCACTAATATTAGCGAGTATCAACATCTCGACAAAAATTTATGAAAGTTGCTTATAGTTTTTTATTTTTTATTTTTTATTTTATTTTTTATTATTTTTTTTTATTTTTTTTTAAGTCAGCAATATATTACCACAACAAAACAGAAACAATACATCAAACTTTTATAATCGAAACGATTAAAGAAAGTGAGACCCAAGAAAAGAGACATGTGGTATGAACTATGAAAGGGGATAGCATGTGTTTTAGACAAAAGAGTTTGGCAAAACGAGTATTGTTTAGAGGGAAGGGTGTGGCTCGTTGCCACAGCTCGCCACTCCTACGTGGCCATCACCTCCTGCTCGCCACTCCTTGTTGCCACACCGGACACCACTCGCCACAGCTCGCCGTTGAAGACCTCCTCGTCTGCACGACAAGCAAATGGTCTGACAAGGTGAATGTTAGATGGGTCCCTCGTCTTCTTTTTTCGTTTTTGTTTGTTGAAAAATAAAGTGTTTGTGTGTTTTTTTTTTGGAAAAATAATGTGTGTGCAGGAAATAGTAAAGAAAGAAGAAGATAACGTTTTTTTTTTTTTTTTTTTTTTTTTTTTTTTTTTTTTTTTAAGTGGGCTTGAATTTGGGTACAAGTAAGTGGGCTGGAATTTGGATCAATTTGTGTTAAAATGTTAGGATTGTTAAAGTATTAAAATTATCAGTTAAGTTTTTTTCTTTTTTTTAAACCTTTTTTTATAAAAAATGTTATTTATACTATTATTTGAATAAAATGATTTTATGTTATTTGATAATTTGAATAAAAAAAAGTTGTAAGTGGTGGGCCCCGAATGAGTAAGTTGAGGTTAGTTATGAGTGAAGAGAGGGTTAGTTGTGAAGAGGTGTTGGAGTGATGTGGCACCCGTGGGCCCCAAATGAGGAGAAATACCTCATTACGACACCTCTTGCTCTTACCATAAATGATAATGGTAGGCTCTCTCTTCAACTTTCAAGGAGAAGAGTAGGCCATCATTATTGGTTGCTTATATCTAATTTTTTGGAGCCGCAACATGAAAAAAATGGCTTTTTGCAGAAAAATGTAGATAAACAAGTATAGTTACGGTCCGTGCTTGCTTTGCTACGGGTTCTATCTTTTGTATAAGTTAAAAGTATAAATTGTTTCAGTTTATTTGCAAGCTATTGTTGTTGACTTCTTGTTGTGGTGCTACCTTGCTATCTATGTATTTAGCATTTTAGCTATATATATTTAACAAATATATACATAACTCAGATTTTAATATACTAAAAAAAATGTAAAGTTGTAAACTTGTGTAGTTCAAACAAATACGAAGAAGACATGGTTATATATCAAAATTTTATAAGGGAGTGCTATATTTAATAATAACGTAAACTCAATTATCGTGATAGGTACCATTTCATATTCAGTTGGAAACATATATATAGACCAAAAGTTATTATACAAAAAAATAATAATAATAATAATAATAAAATAAAATAATAATAAAATAAAATGAAAATAAATATCCAGATCAAAATTTTGAACCTTGGTCTCCTACATCATTCAACAGCCATCAACCATCAGGCTGTGATTTGTTTTGTGTTTTATGTTGCCAAATCTAAATATATAACTGTTTTATTTCTCTTAGTCAGTGAGAAAATTGGTATTAAAAAACACGAAGCATTTTACATATAAAAGTAGATAAATAATTCAAAGTTTTTTTTGTGAGAAATTGATATTAAAAATACGAATATGGTTTTATGAAGAAATTTTACATCCATATAAATTTTACAAAAAACATTTTCACAAAATGACGTGGCATGATAAACCTAACTTAAAAACAATCCCTCTCTTTTTTTAATTGCCCAATAGATCTAATAGTTACAATTAGGGGTGTTAATCGGGTCGGGTTGGTCGGGGTCGGGTTCGGGTCATTCGGGTCGGGTCGAAGTCGGGTCAGGACTAAAAAAAAACATACCCGAACCCGGCTCTATTTGAACTCGGGTTGGTCGGGTTCGGGTTAAGTCGGGTCGGGTTAAGTTGGGTTCAGGTCTGTGCCATTTATATAATCACAAAATTTAATTTCTAAAATTTAGTAATTAAAATCTTAAACAAGTAAAAGGGACATGTATAATAGGAAAATAAAAAAGCATGACTACCATGACTTGATCACCATATTGCAAACTTGCAAAGTGCAAACTTATCAGCCATCAGTATTACCACTGCTACATTGCTTCATATTATAGATCATGTTGACTTTTCCAATTCTGTTGACTTTTCCAATTATGTTGACTATCAGAATCACTTAGTGTGTGAATCTTCTTATTTGAGAAGTGTACAACTCTATTTTGGTGCAATGTAATATATTTAAGATGCTACTCGTATTAGTTTAGCTAAAACAAATGCTATGTTAAAAAATGTGTACAAAATGACCTTTAAATGAAAATTAGAGTTTTGTTGTGTGTTACAGTGTAGAGAACCCATGAACATTATTGATCTTTTAATATAAGTTTTTGTAACTTTTATCTTGCTCATCTCTTTAGTGCAATCGTATGTTTTAAAACACAAAAGAATAAACATATCACATTTGGCAACAAGACTTGGATCACCATATTGCAACAATACACATTACCACATGTCCACATCCAGTGAAAATTGAGTACAGACGCACACTACAAAAAAATAAAAAATAAAAAAAAAATAAAATAACTCGGGTTAGTCGGGTTGACCAGAACCCGAATAGGCAAGTATTTTGAACCCGATACCCGACCCTAGTTCGTAATCGGGTTAGTCGGGTTGATCCGAATTAGATTTTGGACCCGAGTATCCTTATTCGGGTCCGAGTCGGGTCGAGATTTATGACACCCCTAGTTACAATGACATATCATTTAGTGAAAATATTTATATTAAATTTATGTGGATAAAGCATTCTTCGAATCGAAAAAGTAATTAGAATAGAAGCAAAAGTACATACACTTAGGGCGTGTACGGTATTTTGGTACAGAGAATGATTATTGGAATGATAAGAATGTGTGGTACATCATACGGGAATCACATATTAGTATAAAATCCTAATATATTGGTTTTTCGAAACCAAGCTAAGGAGGTAGCTTTGGACCCGTTGCTAGTCATTTCTAATCGTCTTCATTTCCTTTTCCCTCAAAAACACAATATACTTCAAGAATAGAGCCTTTTTGCCATGACCCAAAGTCAGGAGCTAAGACCCAAAAAGTCGTGGCAATTCATATTTATCACAATATAGTATATAGTGTATCGTATAGAATCAAGTATGATTAGCATCAATCATTAATAACTCGACTCCACCGACTTGTGTGAACATCACACGAAATGCAATAATCCCTCTATATCACAATATAGTATATAGTGTATCGTATAGAATCAAGTATGATTAGCATCAATCATTAATAACTCGACTCCACCGACTTGTGTGAACATCACACGAAATGCAATAATCCCTCTATATCGAATAGCATGACACTAGTAGTAAAATGTTACTTCTTTTTATAAAGCAATAAATATTTTAATGGCAAAAGATATGAGTCCAAACCTAACCCATGATTTTTTCCATTAGTAAAAAAAGGTATTTCTTATAAAATTATAAAGCAAACATCACTAAAAAAAGCTAGTAACCTACCACAAAAGAAAAAAAAATAGAAATAAAATAAATAATATACAATCAAAAGGACCCAATAAGATAACCACTAATTTCATATTCACACGCCTTTTAATCTATAATACATTATAAAGTATTTGGTATTTCTTATAAAAAGAAGTTTTAAAATTTTAAAACAAAAAACATTACTATAAAAAAAATTAGAAAATTCCTTTACCCAAAAAATAATAATAAAAAAATAAAAAATTAATGTAAAATTTAAAAATTTAAATCCCATTTAAACCATATAGTAATCTCGAATAATGATATATTTTAATAAAATTAAAATAATATACAAATCAAAAGCAGACCCAATAAGATAACCACTAAATTCATATTCACACGGCTTTTAATTGAGACAAAATAGGTGCACTATTTAAAGATGCAAACGAGACAAGATATATGGTATTTCTTTAGAGCACTCCCAATGGTAACTCAAGTTAAAGTTTAACACATTGCCACGTCAGCGCCACATCAGCTTTAACACTTTCATCTTAACTCACAAAAAAACACCCTCAATCATAACTCAGCTTTAACTCAATATTTTGGGCCCCACTTTTTTTTTTCCAATTATTTAAACAAAATACAAATTAAAATAAATTACTTTTTTATTTAAACAAATCACTAACAATACAAATGTTATTTACTTTAAAAAAAACAAGGACCGAAAATGTTATTTACTCTAAACAAATAACCACAAGGACTAAAGCATAATACCGAAAACCACAAGAACTGAAAATGTAACTTTGCAAAAGTTTTCTTCTTCTTCTTCGGAGTGAAACCTGCAAACATACAAAACACACATCGAAACACACACATAACACACACACAAAAAACCCAACAAAAAAACCATTTAAATCATTTAAATAGGAAGGAAAAAAAAGAAAATAAAAAAAAATGCTTAACTCGGCGTGAAGTTGCTAACGCCACACGTTAACGCGGTCTTCACTTGGACAAACGTAGTGGTAACTCAGCTTAACGCGATGACATGACAGCTCCATGTCACCCTTAACGCAAGCCTTGCGTTAGCGTTGGGAGTGCTCTTAAAGTGTGTTACATTATACTCCCTCCATTTTATAAAAAGTGTGCACCTTAATATTTATATTTATCCCAAAAGAGTGTCTATATTTTATTTTTGGATACTAATTATGACATATTTTTCTACTTTACCTTTATAATTAAAACATGCATTAATTACTCATTCCTAATTATAATATATATTGCTCACCCTACAGAGAGAAAGAAAGAAATGTGACGTGTCAATGTCTATCATCCGTACGATCTAAGTACAAATCAATCTTAACCATATAAAATACTTGACACTTTCATTTGTTGTGACTAGGGTTTTTAGTTTGTCAATTTAGCACATGTTTCAAAAAACTAAATAAGGATAAGTATAAACACTTATCCACTCCATGCATTACATGTTATACCTTCTTAATGAAACATAGTACCTACCAAACCAACATCTATCTTTACAACAAACTTTGAAGATTCTCTGCTACTTTTTGAAGTCTGAATATATATGGCGCCACTTTTAGCTTTCACCTTTTACTATATATACAATTATACATGATACTCACTTTCACCTTTTAACCTACAAAACATAAGCAAACATACTTTATATACATTGAAAACATGTCAAACAATCATATTACTGTAGTTGACGATCTTCCATCTATATCCATTTTCATTTTCTAAAGTATCTTTACATATACAAACATGTTTAAGTATCACTTTTTTAAATGATCATGCATTTTAATCTTCTGCTTTTACTCACGACGATCCTGCTGAAATCATCTATGCTATGGTGGCAATTAACAGCCACAACAACCAGGTTATATGCGTTATACACATCATGCATTTTATGAGTTTTTTGTATCGTATATGTTTTTAATCTACTGTATACTTTATCAGGATATGCGATCAACAATGAGGCAACAAAAAGAGAAAACGTTAGACAACCTCAGAAACTGGAAATGGAGTGAAGTCATTGTCCTTGATGAAGATGAAAGCGAAAAAGATGAAGACACTAAAGATGACATAACTATTTTAAGTTTTAGTTTCAATTGTTGTGTTACTACCTTAGTAGTCTCTTTCTTTTATTTGCATCACATATTCGTACTATGTCTTTTCATTGTCTCTTTTTAGGTGTTCTTCAATAAAGGATCAATAAACAAATGTTATCACAATGTTTTACTTTATATTGTGGGTTTACAAGAATGATATGCCATTTGTGAACAAAAATTTTGATGGGATTTATTTACTTTAGAAAAATGGATCTATTGATTGGATTTATTTACTTTAAAAAATGGATCTATTGATGTGTCCATCATGAATTCACTACCATTATTGCTGAAGAAAATAATGGAAGAATGTGTTTCATGAGACTTAGGATATGTTATAGTTGATATGATGATATAGTTATAGTTGAAATACATAAGTTGACTAAAGCGACAGCGATGTACAAAACATAAGCTAATGTTGCAAAAGTTGTATACTAATATAAGTCGACTGTGTATAAAGTTTGATAATAGATTAAGCGGCAGTGTTTTTATTTTGAGTAAATGTTGCACGGGTAGATGATTTTTTTTTTTTTTTTTTTTTTTTTTTTTTTTTTTTTTTATGTGAGTTTTTATTTGATACTAATGTTGCAAGAGTAGACGTTTTTATTTTTATTTTGAGTTATATTTGTATACAAATATAACTTTTTATGTAATGAAAAATAGGCTCTAATACGATGAAATATAAGTGAGACTAATAGAAATAGATATGTGTTTCTTGAAACCTTAATAAAAGAAATCTTTGAAATCTGAGACATGTATAAAGTTTGATAATAGATTTGTTGAAAGATATTGGTTAATAAGTCAAGGGACTTATTATGACAAGTCTGATAAGTCTTCTTGTACTTATTAAGAGTTTGTTACTGAATATCAAGATGTGCTAAGTTGAGGGGCTAAAGTGGAACTTGAGTCTATATAAGCCCACATCAGATCTAGGGTTTCATTATCTCTCATTCGTATTTTTCTTTGTTCTTCTCTGAGTTCTCACATACACATTGTTATTAATTAGTTTTGATATCAGTTTGATATCTATAGTCTTGTGTCATTAGAAATCAATCTCTTCATTTGATTTGTTAAGTTCTGAGTGATTTGAGTGAACGTGTAGTGAGGTTGATTGGTGTCTACCTAGTAGAGATCAATCTTAGTCTTTTGTATTGTATTGGTAAGCACCTGTTTAGGGACTTATCTTCTTGAATCATTATAATAAAATTACACCAAAGGGGTGGTTGGTTGGGTGTACAAGTGTATTGTTGTGTGTTTTTACCATTTTTACATGGTATCAGAGCTCACAGTTCTGATCTGGTGGTTTTGAGATTCTAGGGTTTCGGAGGTTTTTTGGGGGTTTTTGCAATTGGAAGTGTTATTGGTTAATTGGGGTCGTTTTCTTAACGGCCGTGGTTGGTTTGATCTGTTCAGGTCTTGATCTGGTAGTTTTGTAAGTTTCTTGATTAGGGTTTCATAAACCCTAATTTGGAAATTTGGGGATTTGTATTCCTGGTGGTTCTTGGTCTTTTCTTGGGCCCGTTCTTGATTACATTGTCACTAGACTAAATGAATCTAGTGATTTTGTGATCTTTTTCCGCAGATATATCTCACTGTAAGTATTCCTCTTCTTTAAGATAACACTTACTTAGTCAAGAAGGTGCAAACAGAGTGGTTAACACCTTGACCTGCCACTCAGAGTGGTACGGAAACCTGCTCTGGCCACTCTCAGTCTTCTTGGCTGGTATTTGGTTAATCTTGGGTGTGAGTTTAGATTGCTTTATTTTTCTGTTATTAGTTATAAGTTGTTTGTGTCTAAGTCGAAGGAGGATAGGATTTGGGATCTTTGGAAGTTGACTGTGGTTGAGATTGGTTGTAGTTGTCTTATTTGTTGCTTGGTTATTGTTTCTGTTAGCTGTTATCTGTCTGTTTTATTTGTTTTCTGTTTATTAGCTGCTATTATTTTTCTGTTATCATGTCTGCTGCTAGTGGAAGTGTTGATCCACCTGTTTTGATTAGTAGTCTTGATGTTGGTAATCCTTTGCATATTCAGACTAATGACAATAGTGGTACTGCTTTAATTCCATTTAAACTTCTTGGAACTGAAAATTATAGGGTCTGGTATGGTGCTATGAAATTGGCTTTACAAGCTAGAAACAAATATAGTTTTGTTGATGGTACTTATGTTAAAGAGTCTTTTATTACCAGTGATGTTTTGTCTGTTCAATGGGATAGATGTAATGCCATTGTCTTAACTTGGATTATGAACTCTGTATCTCAAGATGTTTATATGGGGTTAGTGTATTCTGAAGATGCTGCTTCTGTGTGAAAAGAGTTGAAAGAAACCTATGATAAAGTTGATGGATCTGTGATATATAATTTGCTGCAAAAAATTAATTGTGTGAAACAAGGTGGTAGTTCTGTTGCTGATTATTATCATAGGCTTAATTCTTTGTGGAGAGAGTTTGATGCTTTGACTAAGTTGCCTAAATGTACTTGTGAGTATAAATGTACTTGTGATGCTAGTAAAGAATTAGTCTTGCATCAACAGCTGATGAAGCTAATGCAATTTCTCATGGGTCTGGATGATTGTTATCAACCTGTGAGAACTTCTTTATTGACCAGGGATCCTCTCCCTGAGGTCAAAGATGCTTACACTGTTGTTTCTAGAGAGGAATACTACAAAGGGATTCTTGAGTCCTCTAGTGTTTCTGAATCTAAACTTAATGCTTCTTCTTTTGCTGCTAAAACCTTTAACAACAATAGAAGATCATATAATAACTATAATAATAACACTAGAGGTACTAATTCTATATCCAATACAGCTAATATAGGTCCTAATCCTAATCTTAATTGCAAAAATTGTGGAAAAATTGAACACACTATTGAGAGATGTTATGAATTAATTGGATTTCCTCCCGGTTTTGCTAAAAACAATAATCCTGTTAATAAACAGAATGGTTTTAAACAAAACTATAATGCTAATGTTGATGTTAAACATTCTGAGAACAAATCTAATACTTCATCTGCTAGCACTTCTTCTGGTTTTACTTCTGAGCAGATGAAGAAGTTGTTGTCTTTGATAAGTGAAACTCCTTCTGGAAGCATACATGCTAATATGGCAGGTAGAGCTTCTTTCTTTAATGGCAATGTTTGGTTCAATATAAATTTTTCTAAATATTTCTATGCCAATTCTAGTCTTGCTGTGAATACTATTACTTTAGGATGGATCATTGATTCTGGTGCCAATCATCATCTTACTGTGTCTACTGTTGGTATGACCAATGTTGTGGACATTACTAGTCTTGGAATCACTGTTGGTCATCCCAATGGGACTCTGGCTACTATCAGTCATGTTGTAAATCTGAAATTGACTAATAATGTTACTCTTTATGATGTTTTAGTTGTTCCTGGATATTGTGTGAGTTTGCTATCTGTTAATAAACTTATTAGAGATAGTAAATTGTTTGTTGGTTTTGATGAGGATAAGTGTTATATTCAAGACTTGAAAAAGGAGATTTTTCTGGGGACTGGTAGTCAGTCTGAGGGTCTTTACCTGTTTGATATTGAGCCTAGTAATAATTTGGGTAAGTGCAATATGGTTGTGTCTTTTAATGTGTCTAAACTTACCTGGCATAACATATTGGGTCACCCTACTGACCCAGTTATGTCTGTTCTTCAAAAGGATCTTGGTATTTCCAAGAATTCTACCATTTATGTTTGTGAAACCTGTCATAGGGCCAAACAGACTAGGGAACCTTTTCCCTTGTCTGATCATAAGTCTCAGAATCTTGGTGACCTGGTTCACCTTGACTTATGGGGTCCTTACAGGGTTACTAGCAGAGAAGGTTACAAGTATTTTTTGACTATTGTTGATGATTTTTCTAGAGCTGTATGAGTTTACTTAGTCAAAACTAAGGATGAAGTGTTTGGTGTTTTTTGTTCTTTCATTCATTTAATTTCAAATCAGTTTAACCTAAAAATTAAAGTTGTAAGATCTGATAATGGAACTAAGTTTGTTAATAAAAGAATGTATGATATGTTTTCTGATCTTGGTATTATTCACCAAACTTCATGTGCCCATACTCCTCAGCAAAAATGGGATTGCTGAAAGGAAACATAGATACTTGCTTAATGTTGCAAGGAGTCTTATGTTTCAAGGGGGGATTCCTCTAAGATTCTGGTCTGATTGTATTGTAACTGCTGTGTATCTTATAAACAGGTTGCCATCTTCTATCTTAAAAGGTGAATGTCCCTATGAGTTGTTATATAAAATTAAACCTAATCTTTCCCATTTGAGGTCTTTTGGCTGTCTGTGTTTTGCAACTATTTTAAATAATCATGATAAAATGTCTTATAGGTCTGAAAAATGTGTTCTGATAGGTTTTTCTACTACCAAGAAAGCATATAAACTTTTGAGTTTGGATACTAGAAATGTATTTTTTGCAAGAGATGTAAAGTTTTATGAAAACATATTTCCTTTTAAAATGAAAACTTGTGATCTTACTGATGCAGATAATGCAAGTGAAGTAGATCATTTGAGATTTTTTGATAGTCTAAGGTCTCAAAGTCCCAATGATGAAGGGGAAGATTCACTAGTTGAGGATGGTAGTTTGCCACCTTCAAATGATGCTTTAGATAATGATACAGATATTGTTCATTTGCATCAAGAAGGTGGGCATTCTGCAACCCACTTTGGTGACCAAAACTGGTCTGAGGGCAGTCCCAATGTTCAAAATTCTGGTAATATAATAACTCAGTCTAGTATTGTAATGAAGATGTGCAGACACCTGTTGTAAGAAGATCTAATAGAGAAACTAAAACTCCTGTTAGGTTCAATGATTATGTGATGCATTCTAAAGTTAGGTATGGTATTGAGAAGTATGTGAATTATGGTGCTCTTAGTAGAAATAATATGTGTTTTGTTTCTACTTTAAATAAGTCTGTTGAGCCTAAGAGTTATGAAGAGGCTGTTAAAAATCCTAATTGGTCTGAAGCCATGGATAATGAGGTTGAAGCTTTAAATAGGAATAATACTTGGACTGAATGTGTTTTACCTGTTGGTAGGAAAGCCACAGGGTATAAATGGATATGGAAAATTAAGTATAAATCTACTGGTGAAGTTGATAGATACAAGGCTAGATTGGTTGCTAAAGGTTTCAATCAAAGAGAAGGCTTTGATTATGATGAAACCTTTAGTCCAGTGGTTAAAATGGTTACTGTCAGATGCTTGTTAAGCATTGCTGTTAAAATGAACTGGCCTTTGTATCAGTTAGATTTGAATAATGCTTTTCTGTATGGTGATTTAGATGAGGATGTGTATATGATGTTACCTAAAGGTTTTAATGGTGGTGATGATTCTAAAGTGTGCAAACTTAATAAGTCTCTTTATGGACTTAAGCAAGCTCCAAGACAGTGGAATTCTAAGCTTACCACTGCCTTGATTGAGCATGGTTTTGTTCAAAGTAAGTTTGACTATTCTCTTTATATTAAACAGAAAGATGATATATTTGTTGCCTTACTTGTATATGTTGATGATATTGTCATAACCGGTAACAATGAGTCTGAGATTAAAATGTTTAAACATTTTTTGAGTACCAAGTTTATGATCAAAGACTTGGGAGAATTGAAATATTTTCTTGGTATTGAAGTGTTGAAAAATGATAAAGGTGTGTGTATAACACAAAGGAAATATTGCTTGGAGTTGTTACATGAGTATGGTTTGTTAGCAGCTAAACATGTTGATACTCCTTTACCTGAGAATTCTGTTTTAAGTTGTATTGAGTCTGATAATGACAAGGTTTTGAATAACATTACTAACTATCAGAAGCTTGTTGGTAAGTTGATTTATTTGACTAATACTAGACCTGATATTAGTTATGTTGTTTATTGTTTAAGTCAACATATGCATAAGCCACTTCAGTCACATCTTAAGGCTGCTTTAAGAGTATTAAAGTACTTAAAAGGTTCTCCTGGTTCTGGTTTGCAATTTAATTGTTCTTCTGATCTTAAGCTTAGAGCATATGCTGATGCTGATTGGGCAAAATGTCCTGTTACTAGAAAGTCTGTTACTGGGTTGTGTTTTTCTGGGAGATTCTCTCATATCATGGAAAAGTAAAAAACAGACCACTTTGTCTAGAAGTTCAGCTGAAGCTGAATACAGAAGCCTTGCTTCTACCACTTGTGAAGTTATTTGGTTAAGTAACTTGTTGAATAGTCTTGGTATTGAAGGCTTGTTGCATGTGGATGTTTATTGTGATAATAGTGCAGCTATTCAGATTGCTGCAAATCCTGTTTTTCATGAGAAAACTAAACATTTTGAGTTGGATGTGCATTTGGTAAGAGAAAAAGTGTCTGCAGGTGTTATCAAAACTATTAAAATACATACTAATTTGCAGATTGCTGATATTTTTACTAAATGCCTTGGACAAAGTCAACATAATGTTTTGTGCAAAAAACTTGGTCTTGTTGATATGTTTGCAGGTTCTTGTAATGGTGCTAGTGGAGGAAAGAAGGCAAAGGTTAAAGATATTGTTCAAGTTGAAGACTTATCAACTTGAGGAGGGATGTTGAAAGATATTGGTTAATAAGTCAAGGGACTTATTATGACAAGTCTGATAAGTCTTCTTGTACTTATTAAGAGTTTGTTACTGAATATCAAGATGTGCTAAGTTGAGGGGCTAAAGTGGAACTTGAGTCTATATAAGCTCACATCAGATCTAGGGTTTCATTATCTCTCATTCGTATTTTTCCTTGTTCTCACATACACATTGTTATTAGTTAGTTTTGATATCAGTTTGATATCTATAGTCTTGTGTCATTAGAAATCAATCTCTTCATTTGATTTGTTAAGTTCTGAGTGATTTGAGTGAACGTGTAGTGAGGTTGATTGGTGTCTACCTAGTAGAGATCAATCTTAGTCTTTTGTATTGTATTGGTAAGCACCTGTTTAGGGACTTATCTTCTTTAATCGTTATAATAAAATTACACCAAAGGGGTGGTTGGTTGGGTGTACAAGTGTATTGTTGTGTGTTCTTTACCATTTTTACAAGATTAAGCGGTAGTGTTTTTATTTTGAGTTGTACGTATGGTAAATGGCACACAAATAAGCAATTAAAATGGAGTTAGTACTTAATTATTATTATAATCCAGCTTGAAAAAATGAGCATATATACTTCAGACGTAATTGTCGCTTCACAAGTTTGACGAAGTTAACATTCTCCAAGTTTGATCATACTTCAAAAGCTTTTTATTAAGGATAAACATGAAATGTTACAACTTTAATAGATAAACATTAAATATTTAACAACTTCTTTATAAATCTCCAGAAAATGGGTTTCTTAATACAGATGACGAACTACATTCAGCAAAGATACTACATTCAGCAAAGATATATCTAAATATGAATACATATTTGGTGTTTTAAATAAATGACACAATGTATTTAAGTTTTTCAATTCAAAATTAAGCCACAATTATGATTCTATTATGAGTTTACAATCCCCGTCTCGAAATTTTTGTCACGATCTCAACCACTTAAATAGAATTTTTCCCAATAAATTCTGTTTTTCTTACATAAAATGGAAAATTGACAATTATTTTGAGACATCTCCAAAGAGAAATATGGACAATAATTTTGATACGGATGGAGTAATTTGTATTGGTAAATGAGTGGTAAAACGAAATTTGTATTGCTAGCTATTTCAAAATACTTTGATATTTTATGTGAGCAATTTAATGTCTTCCTTGATATTTTAAATTTCTATTTTTGGCTCTTTTGCTACATATAATTTATTCAAAGCAAGTGTCAAATATAGTCATAATCCATATACAAACTGATACGCAAAAAGAGTTCTGTAGTTTGAACTATCCTTATTAAAAGATTGTGTCATTTCGGTTGATTATGTTTTATTTATTTTTTTATTTTTTTTTCAACTTTTAGATGTTCTAACTCTTTATAACTTAATGCAAACATCAAAATAATAATAATAATAATAATAATAATAATAATAATAATAATAATAATAATAATAATAATAATAATAATAATAATAATAACAACAACATAAAATAAAAAAAAATCGTCTATCCGTGCAACGCGCGGGTATTGTTCTTGTTTCTATATTAACCATGAGGGTAAAAATTACTTTTTAGTTTTACCAAATAAAACTAGCATTAATTACACATATCATAATTCGTTAATTTGTCAATTTTTTATTTGTCAACATTCTTTTTAGGACGGAGAGAGTACTATAAGATACATGTGAACTTTATTTGGAATCATGTATAGACTTCTACATTTTAAGATACGTGCAAAAATTAAAAAAATATGAAGTCTTGACTTTAAGGTGTATTACACGTACAAGTACTAGCTTCATGAGTTTATCACATATAAATAAAATCAAGACCACATGCTACCGATATAACTTCAATTTTGAATTGGAAAATAAGCAAATGAATTGAACTATAAATCATGTTTGGGTGTTCTATAACCAATCATAGAACTTCCGAATTTCGCATATCTTGTTGTCTTTGGTCTTGTAAAATCATATTCCGCCCCTCTTCCCTTTTTTCCATTCTGCTGGCTCTTGTAATCCTGTGACTCATATGTTTCCTGATATAAAAACCAACAAATCAGACAAAAGCTAATTATCTAAACACTTTATTGTCTTATTTTAAGGCCATCGTTATTTTGTCTAGCAATTTAAACAAACTACTATACTATAAGATCTTGCAAACCTATGTCACTACTCTATTGGACATGAGGACTACAACAACAATACAATAACAGGCGAGTCAAAAAGTACGTTCATATAGGTTGCTAATATAAGAACAGCCGTGACTCTATCGCAGCCACCACTTACCAACGTGACAAGTTGTTGAAACTCGTAAATTAGCAATACAACATCCGTATACAAGTACATGCACCTGAGTTCGGTCCATCAAGTTATCTCTCATATTCTATCTACAACCTCCATTCTATAGATTAAAAATGGTAAGGTAACCTAAATAATTGCTCTTCATTCAAACACCATGTACAAATTATATTCATAGTTCATGTTTCTGGTCAATTTTGCTGCTTTCTTTGGCATGAGTGTAAGTTAAAATTATAGTAATTAAATTGTTGCAGTTTATTTGCATGCTATTGTTGTTAACTTCTTGTTGTCGTCGTGCTACCTTGCTAAGTTGCTATCTATGTATTTAGCATTTTAGCCATATATATTTAACAAATATAATGTTGGAAAAATGGTATTTGTAATTGAGTTTTTGCAAACTTTGGACATAATTTAATGTATGCATATGTTACATATATTTATGTTTCTTGGGGGCGTTTTGTTCTCCTCCAAGAGAGCTTCACAACGAGCTAAAGTATGTCCAAAATAGAGCTAAGATGAATGAGATATCGTGTCTCAAAGTGGGAAACTTGAAACACAAAACTTGGAAACAAAAAACACATCCCACATCACCTAGTGAAGGAAGTGGAGACTAGTTTATAAGGATTTCCTTGTACTAGCTTTCAAATTCCTTTAGATGAGCTATGCTCCCACTCCTACGTGCGCGCGCGCAGGGGGGTGCAGATTGTGGGATTTCTGGGCCAAAATGAGTTCGAAGCTTCTGAACTCATGCGGACACGAATGCAGCTCTGAAATCTCGCCTACGTGCGAAAATTTTGCTGCAGATTTTGTTCTGATAAGTTTCCATATTTTGTATCCATTTATTGATTTAACTTTGAGAACAAGTTTATTGCTGCAGATTTCGTTCTGATAAGTTTCCATATTTTGTATCCATTTATTTTTAGAACTGATTTAACTTTGAGAACAAGTTTATTACATAATCGGTTTATATAAATGGAATATATCAAATCGTGTTAAAAGTATTAACAGATTGTGAATATCTGTTTATTTTGGCTGATATCTTGTCTTGGTGACCAAGATAGGTTTAGCGTATATAATAAAGGGATCCTCATTCAGTTTGAACACACAGGAAAAATGTAGCTCTTTACTGCAGAATTCCAGCATCTCTTCGGTCAGAAGCACACAAGATTTTCGTGATCTTTCAGGCAAGTAAGTCGAGTCCGGCTGTGCAACAGCTTTGTACGTTGTACCCTGGAAACAGACGACGAATCTGTTTTAAGGGAATCGTGTATAACACGAGCCTCGTGCTTTTACTGCTTTCGTTTAATTTATGTTATATAGTGTCTGTCTTCTGCTTCTACACCTTTCTGTCTGTTTTTACTTTCTGTTATCTATTATCATTATCTGATTTTACTAATAAAAGTGTACACCGTTTCCCACATATAATATATGACATAACTCAGATTATAATATAACAAAAAAGAATGTAAACTTGTGTAATTCAAATGAATATGAAGAAGACATGGTTCTATATCAAAATTTTATAAGGGAGTGCTATATTTAACAATAACAATAACTCAATTATCGTTATAGATACCATTTCATATTCATTTGGAAAACATATATATAGACCAAAAACTATTACTTAAAAAAAAAAATCATATATTTGAACCTTGGTCTCCTATACCAATCGACAGCCATCAACCACCAGTCTTTGATTTGTTTTTGTTTTTAGGTTGCCAAATCTAAATATATAAAAACTGTTTTATTTCTCTTAGTCACAATTAGGGGTGTCAAAAAATCTGACCCGGCTAAGGGGCTTTTTGATAAAAAATATGATTTAGTGCTGAATGAATCAAAGCTGCTGAATGATTTCAAGATGCTGAGTGAAACTGATTCTATATGAAAATTATTGTTTGATACTTATTCTGAATGAGCAATCTAAATTGCCGTAAATTACAAATTTAACCTTCTATCTAGATTTGTATTGAGCAAAGTATATAGTTTGATAAAAAAAATTAAAAAAAAATGATTAATTCGAATAGAAATATAATATAAAGAAAACAATGTTAGAGTAAGCAATAAAATAGTCTTATCAAAATATCATAAAACGATATTAGTTACGAACTAATTTTAAAAAGAACTCATTATCATTTAAAAAATAACTCATCAATTAGTATGAAATCACGAGAACTAGTTTACTCATAAATAAATGATCAAATGCATATATAAAAGTTGACTGTTGGACACACTCGTAGATAGCATTTATGTAATTTTTGTGGTGTTTAATCATTTTACATGTCTTTAATGTTGTCCAATTCAGCCCATAGCTGAACGATTAAGAGAAAAAAAATTATCAAACAATCAATCACACTTAGTGATTTATGATAAGGCCCATTAAGACCGCTAGGGCATTGGTCCAGTGGGTGGGGCTTTCATTCTTGAGTCAATAGACTATCCCTAGCACTATGCTCCCAGATAGGTATGCTCCTCCGCAAAACCTATGGGCTCAATGTAAAGACTTTGTGGATAAGAGCTCAAGAGTCCGAGTGTCTCGGCTCACTCAAGTTGGTGTCCCACTAGGCCAGAGGAGTTGCCCGGAGCTATTCCTTGTCGGGTGGACAATGGCTGGTGCCAAAAGACACCTGGGGTCAGGGTGTTCCCGCCAATCTACACCTTTTTTTTGTGGATGATAAGGCCCATTAAGAGGCTATCAAATACCCCCTGTCTATTCGAATCGGGTTACTCAGGTCAAAATTTGAATTCGGGTTACTCGGGTCAACCCGAGTAACCCAAATACGAAATAGAGTTGGGTATCGGGATGAAAATGTTTGGCTAACTCGAGTTCGGGTCTACCCGGTTGACCCGAATAGTTTTTTTAATTTTTTAAATATAAACTTTTTAATAAAACATCTATATTAATTAGAAGCAAATGGCAAATTTATGACTATTTTACCTATAATCGAGTTGACTCGAACCCGAATTGACCCGACCCGATAGGATGAGGTGGAAGGCACAATCCGATTCGCAAGTAACACCGATAGTATCACCTATAGGATGCCCAATAGGATGAAAGAATTTCGCTTTGTATCTCGTCTTGATCAAGACAACATTGGTGCTTTTGAGGATATTTATGAGGAGGATAAGAAAAAGGGCATGGATTATGTATGGGAGAAAAGAAGTCTTTACTACAAAAATTGCTTGGCCCTTGGACCAAGGTATAAGGTCAATGAAGAATTTGTCCGATTGACTATGGGGGCGATTGAGAAAAAGTTGATTGGTTTCTACAAGGAATATTTACAATCGGAAAATGGAACCAATGATGAAATCACGTAGTAACCCACGACTTTGAGTCTAGCTACAAGACTCGTAAATAAAGAAAAGCGCTTCTTGGGAGGCAACCCATGTTTTGTGTGATTTTATTTGTTTGATTGTTATTTGCTTCCGTATGCATGTTTTATTTTTATTGCTGGTTGATCATGTTTCTCTATTAAAATGTGGAAATACTTTATTATGTTGTTTGGCCTAGTCTTAACTTCAACCTAAAGGTATTTTTGCAAAAGATAAGTGTAAGGGGAAACCCCAAATATGTTTTTAAGAAACAAACCGATCATGATTCTCCACAATATTTAATGAACATGTATATTCGTAATTGTTAGAGTCAAATGCTTGTATTGAGTCATGATGAAGTTTTGCAGGATTTTCCAGGAAGTAGGACAAAGTTTTTCCAGAAATTTTCCGGAAACTTAACATAAAGATTTCTGCAGGTCCATTCTGACGGCGTCAGGCTTTGCTCTTGACGGCGTCAGGAGTCAAAAATCTGGAAATTTTACCGGTTTTATTTTTCTAACGGAGTCTTATGGTTTTTGTGAATTATTAAGTTTTATAATCTCCAGGAAATCTGCAAACTTCATTCCACAAGCATTATGTCTTACTTTGTTTTCTAGGATTTAGTAACTTATATAGGATGCCGCCGATTTTACGCGAGGTTGCCTTGTCTACTTTTGTCAGGATTTACAGGTTATTTATGACAAGAAGATGATTTATATTCTGGAAGGGAAGCTTTGATTGTTCATTTTCTTGGAGGAAGATTTAACCTGGCCAACCTAAAATCCATACCGAGCGAATCAGGGGAGTATTTGATTTCATTCTCTTTACTTCTTAACTTTTACATTCTTTACTTGAATATTGGGGACAATGTTCATCCTAAGTGTAAGGGGAGGGTAAAAAGATGATACCTTACATATGCACTTTCGCTTGAGTTTGTTTTGTTTGATAGTAGATGAGTAATAAAACTATGAGAAATACTTGTTAGTGTAATTTTAGCACCAAATTTAAAATTTTTTACAACATTTCGGAGTGAAACTTTAGCCATAGCAAGCGTCTCATGGATAGGAGGTTGTATGACTAGCACATAACCGTATATTCAGAAAAATTTTCCACCCAAAAATGTGAGGTTCGCCTTTAGTTTTGATAGGAAAAGCATTTATTATTGGTGCTTATGAGTGTACCGGTAGCATTTAGATTCTAGAACTTGCGTTAGTGATGCATCCCGAGACCGCTAGTGAGACTACATTCGTGTAGTAGGATTTACTACATGATAAGAGGCATTAGGATCACCCTTGTGTTAAACCCGTATTATAATTACTTGACCATTTAAGTCATATTACTTGGCTAGTTAAGTCAACTAATTTTTCCCACACCCTTTGCGTTGTACTCATTTTTAGTACACGATACCCCTAGTACACCCCTCCGAGCCTATCTTTTCGTTTCTAACTTTAAGCATCTTACTTAAAGGAAGAATTTGTTACACCCCACTTAAATGTACACCCAAATCGCCTTAGCCTTCTGTGTATGCGCTCATTTTTAGTGCATTATTGTTATTTGTTAAACCCTAAGTTAACTTTCTAATTGATTACATGGTTGCTAAGTCGAGTCATATCCTTGTACATATTGTTTTGGGACGATTGGGACTCATGGGTAAGTACTTATTTTATGGAGTAATGGGGAAGAACATCATTTATTACCCTCATATGTACGTTAATCTTAAAAGTGCTCCAAGTGTTTTGATTTTCTTAATTCGAGTCATTAGATTAGTTAATGTAAAGTATGTAAAGATTCAAGTGTAAGGGGAATTCTAATCCCCTATGATGTATTATTTTGGATGGTAGGGTAAGAGTGTATGAAAAAAAAAAAAAAAAAAAAAAAAAAAAAAAAAAAAAAAAAAAATTAAGAAAAAGAAAAAAAAAAGAAAAAAAAAATATTGAAAAGGAAAAAGAGAGAAAAAACATACGGACTACCATCCCGTTTTTATTCTATGTTCATTTTATGTTTTTGTTATTTTTCATTTATTAGCTTAAGTCGAGTCTAGTCTTGGCTTAGCAACGCCATCTTGTACATGTAATTAACTAAGATTGTTAACTCGCCACCAGTAAAACTTCCTTTATCCAACAAAACCGTGTAATTCATATCCCTACACCTAACGTTATAACCCTTTAAAAGACCTCTTTGATAGTTTATCCTAGGTGCTTACGCCATGAGGTGGAGGTTTGATCCTTTCCCAAGCCTATGGTAATCTATTTTGCTATGACAGGTAGTGAGAGATATCTTTCATTTCCATAATGTTATATTACTTTATTACACCCGAGAGATGTGAGTATCTAAACACTATTTGTGAGGTGCTTGGGTATGACCTCCGTGCTTGTCTATTGGTCTTTAGTGGAACGATTATTTGTTGTAATTACTTTTATATTAGTGTTAAATGACCCCTAACTTGTATTTTGACTAGAATAAAAGCGCATTTGCTTGAGGACAAGCAAATCTCAAGTGTAAGGGTATATGATGAGGCGAAAAATGATCCGTTTTAAGGGGGTCATTTAAGCCCGAATCCGACTTTATTTGATCAAATATTGCCCTAAATCGTTCCTTTTGTGATTTTAGGTGTTTGGAGAGTGAATTCTGGAAATGAGGCTATTTTGGACGTTTTTGGAGCATAAAGTGAAGAAAATGGCAAAGTACCAAAAATCCATGCTGAAGATACAAGGTGACGGCGTCAAGACTTCCTTCTTGACGGCGTCAGACATGATGAATAAAATACCGTAGCTGGTGACGGCGTCAGATGGATAGGTGACGGCATCAAAGTGGCAAAGAATAAAATACCGTAGCTGGTGACGGCGTCACATAGGCCGTCACAAGTGGATCTAGGGCGTCTGAGGAAGTATATGGCGGCGAGGTGACGGCGTCAGACTTAACTCTTGACGCCGTCAGAACGTTTTTCCTATATATAGTTTTCTAGTTTTTTTCATTAAAAAAGGAGAAGTTTTGGTGAAACCCTAAAGACGATTTTGGTGCCTCTTTTACAGGTTTTTCAAGGGTTCCAAACCCTTGAGACCTTGCATTGTAATTGAGATAAGTATACTCTTAATTCAATCAATATGTCTATGTGTTGGTTGTTTATCTTTTGTTCTTATCTTAATTCTACTATGCTAGGCTAGATTTCCTTTGTGTTTGCTTAGATCTAATGAAACCTAGATGTTGATTATGTGTTGATTACTTGTCTATTCTTGTTTTTGGATGAATGATATTATATGTTAGGCTTAAGAAAACTGGCAGATCTCCAAATGGTAACATGCTTGAACGTCTTAAGAAACATGAACCGAGGCGTACTAGGTCTTTATTGGTTGTATTTAATGCATGAGCCACTGTTTACAATCCCTATAGTTGTGCTGGGTCATGGTGTAGGAGGAGATAAGAGCTCATAGAGTTGGGGAGTTATGTATGCCACCCCACGAATGGTATTAAGGAATACAATCCGTCATCCATACAAGTGTAACAAGTAATTGACATGTAAAAGATATCTAGGGAGTAATGAAGTCTAAGTAAACACAATTTCTCCAAATACTGCTCACAACCTTAGTTTAATATTAGTTTAATTTCATTTTCATTAGTTTAATTTAGTTATATAATAGCTTTGGGTTAGTTGAATAGCAACTAATTCCGCCCACTCTTCCAAAACCCGAGATTTTATTTGCTTTCATTAAAATATAAAAACACAAAAATAATCATCTTTCATCTCTAGAACTATTAATTAGGCTTTCTAATCCTAGCGACACTATTCCTAAGCTGAACGATCAATCCCCCGGTACTTGTCACTATACTATACTACAACGATCAGGTACACTGCCTGGTGGGGGTTGTAAGCCTCGCGAGATCCCTCGAGAGGTAAAGCAAGGTGCGATTCCCACGCATCAGTCATTTAGACTTTGCCGGACTGAATACCAGAAAATTTTGAAATAAAGTGAAAAATTTTGAAAAATTTAGGCCTAAAATGGGGGTACTTGGAAAGTTTTGTGATAAAATTCGTAAGAATTTCCCCCCCCCCCCCACACTAGAACTGAATATTGTCCTCAATATTCAAAGTCCCGGCTATTATGCCGAATCTCTGAACGGGAAAAGCTAATATTCGATGCTAACTGTGGAAATCTTTATTTTTCACTTTATTTTGTCTATACATACAATCTTTTTTTTTTTTTTTTTTTTTTTTTTTTTTTTTTTTTTTTTTACTTATGTAATCACTACCTCCCAGGCTTGTGTCAGGTTTACCACGCTAGCTAATCACTTGTGAATGATTAACTGTAATAAATTTGCCCTGACAGCCCGGGAGTTGAATGATAAAGTATATATAATATACATACAAAATTCATTATTTATTATGATTATTGAATTTTTAAAACGTATTTACTTTTGAAACGGTGGGGGATGGCCACTCCCCCACACTAGGGTGGTAGAAAGTAGAAAGAAGTCAGAAATACAGGTGAAAACCCATATATGCTGCTAATTTTTGTTCACCGAGTCACTAGCTTGACTCGATCCCCGAATTCATTGGTCCATGGGGAAAGTTTGGAGATCCGGGACAACCATGGGTGGTGTGTCCTCTCCAAAATAATGTTTCAATCTATGACCATTCACTTTGAAGTTGGGACCTTCGGGTTGAGATAACTCAACAGTCCCGTATGGGTATACTTTAGCAATAGTGAATGGTCCAGTCCATCGGGTTTTTAATTTCCCCGAGAAGATCTTTAATCTTGAGTTGAAAAGAAGGACTCTGTCACCGACGTTGAAAACGCGGTTCTTAATCTTAGAGTCGTGAATCTTCTTTGTCTTTTCTTTGTAGATCAAAGAGTTCTCGTAGGCTTGATCACGAAGTTCATTTAATTCATTGATTTGAACCTTACGGTGATCACCCACTTTATGAAGGTCGTAGTTTGCATGTTTCAAGGCCCAGTAGGCTTTGTGCTCGAGCTTGATCGGTAAATGACACGCCTTCCCGTATACAAGCTTGTATGGAGTACACCCGATGGGTGTTTTGTAAGCTGTACGGAAGGCCCAGAGTGCATCATCTAGTTTATCCGACCAGGAAGCACGGTTTTCACCTACTGTCCTCTCAAGAATCCGTTTAATACCACGGTTGGAAACCTCCACCTGCCCACTTGTTTGGGGGTGATATGCGGTGGAAAGACGATGAGTAACACCGTACTTAAGCATGACTTTTGCAAATTGATCATTGCAAAAGTGAGTACCGCGATCACTAATGATGGCACGTGGGGTTCCAAAACGAGCAAAGAGGGATTTCAAGAATTTCACAACAACTCGGGCGTCGTTAGTGGGTAAGGCCTTAGCCTCAACCCATTTTGACAAGTAGTCAACAGCCACGAGTATGTATTTGTTTCCACGAGAAGATGGGAATGGCCCCATAAAGTCAATGCCCCAGACGTCAAAGATTTCACAAACTTGAATAGCATTTTCCGGCATTTCGTTCTTTTGTGAAATATTCCCGTGACGCTGACAAGCATCACAGGCTTTGACTAACTCGTGGGCATCCTTATAGATTGTGGGCCAATAGAAACCGGAATCAAACACCTTTTTGGCGGTGTAGTTAGGACTATGGTGGCCCCCGGTGGGTCCAGCATGGCAAGCCTTGAGAATATCAGTGGCTTCCTGTCCGTATACACATCGCCTGATGACTTGATCGGCACAGATTTTGAAGAGGAAGGGGTCGTCCCAGAAGTAATGTTTAATGTCTTTGAAGAATTTTTTCTTTTGTTGGGACGTTAACCCCTTCACTATGAAGTTACCCGCATGGTAATTTGCAAAGTCGGCAAACCATGGGGTAGTAGAGTCACCACGAAAAGCAACCGCATTGAGTGTCTCGAGAGGAAATGTTTCATTTATTTCCTTTTTCTCGGACACATCTTGATGAGGGTTCTCTAATCGTGAGAGATGATCAGCAGCAAGGTTCTCGGCTCCTTTTTTATCACGGATAATGATATCAAATTCCTGAAGGAGGAGAACCCAACGGAGAAGCCTCGGCTTTGCATCTTGTTTTGCAAATAGGTATTTCAAAGCCGAGTGATCTGTGTACACTACGCATTTAGTCAAGATTAGGTATGACCGGAATTTCTCGAAGGCATACACCACAGCTAGGAGTTCTTTTTCAGTGGTGGTGTAATGACCTTGAGCCTCAGTCATAGTTTTGCTTGCATAGTGTATGGGCTGAAAGTATTTTGCTTTTCGTTGCCCCATGACCGCACCTATGGCAAAATCACTGGCATCGCACATAAGCTCAAAAGGTTGGTCCCAATCGGGGGCAACAAGAATCGGTGCCTCGGTAAGCTTTTTCTTTAATGTTTCAAAAGCTTCGATGCACTCAGGAGAGAAGATGAAAGGAGCATCCTTCTCGAGGAGATGGGTCATAGGCCAGGCAATCTTAGAAAAATCTTGGATAAACCTACGGTAGAAGCCGGCATGACCCAAAAAGCTCCTAACTCCTTTTACGGTGGTGGGATGAGGTAATTTGGCAATGACATCGATTTTAGCTCTGTCAACCTCAATCCCGTTTTTTGAAATTTTATGGCCGAGGACAATGCCCTCCTTGACCATAAAGTGGCTCTTCTCCCAGTTGAGACTTAGATTCGTTTCTTTGCAACGTTTAAGCATCTGTTCCAAGTGGGAGAGGCAAGTCTGAAATGAATCCCCGATGACCGAGAAGTCATCCATGAATACCTCCATAGTTTTCCCGATCATGTCGGAAAAAATAGACATCATGCACCTCTGGAACGTGCCTGGTGCATTACATAAGCCGAAAGGCATACGTCTGTAAGCAAAAGTTCCGTAGGGGCATGTGAAGGTAGTCTTCTCTTGATCCTGGGGATCAATGGGGATTTGGAAGTAACCCGAGAAGCCATCGAGGAAGCAGTAGTATTCATTCCCCGCAAGTCTTTCGAGCATTTGGTCCATAAAAGGGAGAGGAAAATGGTCTTTACGTGTGGCTTCATTCAACTTTCGATAGTCAATACAAACACGCCAACCCGTGACCAAACGAGTTGGAATCAACTCGTTATCCTCATTGGTGACAACGGTGATGCCACCCTTTTTGGGAACACAATGAATTGGGCTAACCCAAGGACTGTCAGATATAGGGTAAATCAATCCCGCATCAAGAAGTTTAAGAACTTCTTGCTTGATAACTTCGTGGATTTTGGGATTTACCCTTCTCTGATGTTGCACAGCTGGCTTAAAGTCATCCTCCATTAATATTTTATGAGTACAAAAGTTCGGGCTTATGCCCTTAATGTCGGAGAGTTTCCAAGCAATTGCTTGCTTGTTTGACTTAAGAACCTTTAGGAGTGCAGCCTTTTCCTCATCTTTTAAGTCTTTGGCAATAATGACGGGTAATTTATTATCACCCTCCAGAAATGCATATTCTAGATGAGGAGGCAAGTCCTTGAGCTCAACCTCAGGAAAGTCTTCAGTTATTTCAACATTTTTGACTTCCGCTTTATGAAGTATTTGTGGAGACGGAGAGGGTGAAGGATCGTCATTTAACAATCTTTCAAGGAGAAGAATGTCCCCCTCCGGGTCAAGATAGTTTTCATCAACTCCATCGGGAATTGAGCTATCTTGAGCAAGAAAAGCCTCGAGCTCTTCCAAAAGGAAGTCACTTCCCTCAAACGGAGTGAGGGAAGGGGAAGAGTCGGAAATGATCGCGTCAGTAGAAAGACTGCCACTGGATGAGAAACCAAGGACTTCTTGGGATGATTCCTCCGACGCAATATCGATGATGTCAATACGGTTAACCGTTTCAGCGTCATAATTGGAGGAATATCTTGAAGTCTGATCAAGATTGAATGTTATGGCTTCGCCATCAACACGTAGAGTGATTTCTTCTTCGAATACATCGATCAAAGCACGACCCGTTCTTAAGAATCCTCTCCCGAGAATGAGAGGAACACGTGGGTCAGCATCGAAATCAACAATCACGAAATCTGCCGGAAAATGGAACTTTCCTACTTTCACGAAGATATCTTCGGCAATGCCGAGAGGACGGGATATGGTACGGTCTGCAAGCTCGAGTGTCATGCAGGTTGGAGTGAGAGCAGGGAGTGAGAGTCTTTTCCAGACTGTGTAAGGCATCAGGTTAATGCTTGCACCAAGATCGGCCAAGGCAAAGCGTTCAACCATCCCAGGGAAAACACAAGGAATGAGAAATTTCCCGGGATCTCCAAGCATTTCGGGAAGCTTTTTCAAGAGCACTGTTGAGCAATGCTCGTTAAGAGGAGTTTTTGCCATCTCACAAAGTTTTTCTTTGTTGCTTATCAGATTTTTGATTGTCGAAGCAAACTTAGGCATGAGAAGAAGAGCGTCCGCGAAGTTAATATCAAAGTGTAATTCTTGGAAAATTTGATAAAATTTTTCCATCTGATGGTTAGCTTTTTCGCGGTTCTTTTGTTCATTCAACCGTGAAGGATATGGAATTGACGGCTTAGGATCATTCTTTGAGATTTCATCAGAACTCACAGGAGGATCAAATACAACTTTCGGCTTACGAGCCGGGACCGGGACAACTTGAGGTTGGACGTTGTTGGTACCTCCGTTATTAGTAGGAAATACCTTGTCCGTAGTAACCTCAGGTTCACGTTCCGCTACCTTAGGAGGAGAAGAAGAGGTAGAAGGAATCGAGGGTCCATTGTATGATACCCCACTTCGGGTAGTGATCGCCTTGACATCGCCCCTCGGGTTAGCGATCGTGTTGCTTGGTAGTGTACCCGAGCCCGAGGGTCGATCATTTAAAGACTTCTGAAGTTCAGAGATCGTTTTGATCAATAACCGATTTGTTTCCTCTTGTGCTTTCATGAATTGTTTAATCTCAGCATCGGAGGAAGACGGGGGTGGAACAACGATTTGATTTTGAACAGGGGGATTTTGAACACGGTTGTTTTGAAAATTCCCTTGATTTTGATTGTTGTTACCCTGAAAAGTGTTTCTCTGATTGAAATTACCCTGATTGTAATTCCCTTGATTTTGGTTTCTTTGAAAATTTCCTTGAAAACCTTGGTTTTGATTGCCATTTTGAAAATTGTTTTAATTAAACTGGCCTTGATTTTGGTTCGGGTTTTGGAAATTTGAGTTTTGACCTTGGTTAAAATTCTGATTCGCGTTACGGTTTAGATTTTGGTTAAAACCGGGAGGTCCGAGAAAATTGTTGGAACGATAGCTTAAGAGATTACGGTCCCCTTGCGATTGGTAAGAATTACCCCCCGTGTTGTAGGAACCGTTAGCAGCATAAACGTTCTCTTGAGGAAATTCAGCAGTAGCTGGACACTCGGAATACAGATGTGGGCCCCCACAAGTTTCACAACTTCGGGCCACGGCTTTCACTTGTTGATTTTGAACCTGATGTTGTATCGTTTGGTTCATTCTCAACACAGCCGTAGAAATATCATCCATCTTTTTGGTAAGAGCAATTATTTCAGGAGATGATGATGAGGGAGTAACGGAATTACATGACGCATCCCTCTCCGCAGAGGAATCCCAAAAGTTATGGTGGGCAGTCATGTTTTCAATCAAGTCATAGCACTCCTCGGGACGCCTTTTCATAAAGGTCCCACCAGCAGCAGCATTGAGAATGTCTCGGTGCCTCAATGTCAGACCATTATAGAAGGTATCTATGATGGTAACTTGTAACATATTGTGGTTAGGGCACCGATCAATAGCTAGCTTATAACGCTCCCAAGCCTCAAAAAGAGACTCATCGGGAAGTTGCCGGAAGTTGCTGATATCATTTCGTAATTTGGTAACCATGGATGGTGGAAAATATTTTGCTAGAAACTTGGTTACCATTTCATCAAAGGTTCGAATAGAATTCTTTGGGAGTCGGTCAAACCATGCAGTGGCATGATGAGTGAGAGAATAGGGGAAGAGGTACAGCCGAAGGGCATCATCGGTGACACCATGCTGTTTCATGCTTTGGGTGACCGTAAGATATTTGTCAAGATGCTTGTTGGCATCGTCACCCGGTAATCCGTGAAATTGACACGAATTCTGGACTTGTTGGATCATGTGATGCTTGAGGCCATAGTCCGCAGCCCCAATAGTGAGTGGTGCAATAGGCCCACCCCGCCCTTGCATGGTAGGTTGGCACAGCTCCTCCATCGTTCGGAGATCGGGAGCTGGCTCATCCCTAGGAGGGTCAGGGGGTGGTAATGGTGGTGGTGGCCCAGTGGCCATTTCGGTTTCTGTATTAGAACGTAGCTCGGGTACGTCTTTCTGTTTTTTATTCTTTGCTTGAGACCGAGTGCGCATGCACTAAAAACAATTTTTCAACACAAGTTCGAGGCAAAACCACAGTGAACTTAAACCAATAATCACAAGTGAGCAGCTTCTTTGAAAAAGGTACACTACTCACAGGGATACAAAGGCAAGTTTTAAATCTTAAGTTTGGGAACTTATTATGTTCACACCCCCAGTTGGTAGGTGTTCAGCCTTCGTTTGCGGTGGTAAGATTTTATGTATTTATTATTTTGAAAAACTGCTTTAGGCTTACGGGTGTGTGTGCAGAAAACTTGGGAATTATTTTTGGAACTGATTCGTTAACCGAAATCGTTCTTTTAAGATTACTCGCAGGCTAGCGGGAGGAAGTAAATAGGTTTCCTCTTCAGTTCGCAATTTAATGTCAGAACTTACCTTAAACCAACTGTTTCAGGTTGTAATCTTAAAGGAAACGAAGTAATTTAACTTCACAGTTTGTTTTGTTGTTTTTGATTTTTTTTTTGGTGTTTTTAACACTTTAGGAAAAGTGTTAATGAACGTTTTTGATGTGATTATGTTTTTACAA
This sequence comes from Artemisia argyi, assembly GCA_030686995.1. NCBI lineage: Eukaryota > Viridiplantae > Streptophyta > Magnoliopsida > Asterales > Asteraceae > Artemisia > Artemisia argyi. The sequence goes on from CM060685.1 coordinate 210,464,905, forward strand.
AACTTTTTACAAGGAGGGTTTTGAAAACCACTAAACTTAAAACGATTTTAAAACACGCAACAACCTCCCCGGCAGCGGCGCCAAATTTTGATTGGCCCTTAACTAGTCAACTTTTATTAGTCAACCACTTGTGAATGGTCAACCGTGAAAGTCAAACTAACCAAGCCAATACTCCGTGGATAGTGTAGTGTTTCCCCGGGTCGTTAAAGTCCCAGCGAGATTGAAATGGTGCTTTTGAAATCGTTTATGAGTGAGTGGGACTGAGGACAGTAGCCCAGATGATATGGAATTGATTTTGCTACTGTTATTTTGGTATTGGTACACAGATATAATATTCACAAAAATCAGATACCAGATATATGCACAAATTCACAATTAAGATCACGTATCGGACTGGAAAAGTGGGTTTTTGGTATTTATCAAACTACAGGGGGTGCTTTTGACACTTTTCAAAACTTAAAATTAAAAATGAAAATGAAATTATAAAAGTGATTAAAATACTATTAAAATATTATTTAATTAATTAAACTATTTAAAATCTAAATTAAAATCTAATTTAAATAAACTAAAAATGACAAATGATTTAAATTAAACTAAAAATTAACAAAAATATTTTCTAAACCTAAATTAGAACTTGAAGAAAGTATAAAAAATAAAAATAAATATTTTTGTCTTTTTGTGGTTTAGTTATTAATTAAAAACTATTTAACTTAATTAAACTAATTAAACTACTTTTAATTTATATTAATACTAAATTAACTTAGAAAATTAAGATAAAATTTATAAAATTACTTAACCATCACTGGAATCCTACAAAATTATAAAAACTCTAAAAATTATGTTTTAAGATTAAACAACTAATTATTTACCTTTTAATTAACTTAAGTCTATTTTAAACAAATAAAATAAGAAAAATAGAAAATGAACAGTAGAATCTCAAATAATATTTTCTAAAAACTTATTATACTATATTAGAGCTAGGAAAAATATAAAAACTAAATTTAACCTTATAAATACTAAATAAGTTATTTAATACTTGATATTAATTAATAATAAAGAAAATTAAAATTAAATCTAATTAACACTAAATGACAAAATAAAAATCTGAAAAAATTATCAAAATTACTTTACTATATTAGGTATTTAATAAAAATATAAAAACACTAGTGACTTAATTAAAATATAAAAATGAAAATTAAAATTAACTTGAGTTAAATAGAAACTATCACTTACTTTAACTTTGATTTTTTTGGATTTTTCTTTTACAGAACTACTTTATATCCTAAAATAACAAACTTTTATGAAAAAACTTTTCAAGATAGCTTATAAATAAGCTATAAGCACCCCCTTTGCCTTAACAGTTGACTTATGTTGACTGTGTGGTCAATCTGGGTCAAATGGCTTTGGGTGGGGTCCACAATGGTTAAATCAGGTGCAAATAAGTTCAACACACTCTATTAAGCCAGAAATAACAAGCAATGAACACAAATAAGCTATATGAGACCAAATAAGCACTTTGACAAATCCAATTGAACTCAGAACTGGGGACAATCTTGGTGAGCAATTTCAGGTGGGGTCCACTGGTCTAAGGGTCAAACTTTTGGTCAAGAGTTGTTCCCTGGTAGGAGGGGGGATGAAAGATGCAAGGGTCATGGCCTGGGGCCCACTAGATTGATCAGAAAACCACCACCAAGTGGTGGTGGTGGTGGTGGATCTGCTGAGACAGAGCAGAGGTATGCCCTGCAAGTCACTTTGGGGACTTGTGGGGCCCACCACAAAATTCACAAAAATAAAACAGATATGGGAAAATGAAGTTGAGCTGACATACAACAATTCCTAAAAATTTCAAAGCTTGATTCCAAATACACAATTCTCTAAAAATCCTAGAATTTTTGGAAAAATCTGAATTGGTGTAATTTGACCTTTTCTAAAAACTTGTTACTTTGACTAATATGAACTTTTGATTGATCTAAATGGTTGAAAACATGTTTATAAGTAAAAGTAAAACTGAAACATCTTAAATCAACAACTTATGCTATGGAATGATGGATTATGAGGATCAAAAACCACCACAGTCAACTGTGGTGGTGGGATCTTTGATGATTTGACTTTTTAACAAAAGACCATAGGATTTTATGACCTAAATGAGCTAATAACACCTTATGAAGCATGTAACAACCAGTTTTGATACCAAAGACCAATGAAGGTACATCTAACAGACTTAAACCAAACACCCTCTTAGATTGACTGTTTAAAGATTTTCAAAGCATATGGTGACTAAGGTTGGTGAACTTGATTTCAAACAACAATTTATGGTTATTTAGACTAAATTAAGCACTAGGAAATAGATTCTCACAACAACAACACAGTTATACTACTTATTCTAGTTTAAGGCAGTTAATTCTAAATTACTAGGCAAAATAGGATTTAATCAAACAAGCTATTATTAATATGCTAAAATTAACTTAAATAGTAATCTAATAATACAAATCAACACAGAATAATCAAATATGAGCAACCAATCAGAGACTAACTAGGAACTAAGCTTTTGATGGAAATTTGAAATGAGAACAAGCTTACAACCAAACCCCTAGCTGAACAAGGGGCTTCTCCACAGAAGCCTATCTTTAGATAGGCCAAAATAAACTCCAAGCTTGATCTTTTCACTTCAATAACCTACAATCAAACTCAAGAACACACAAGGTTGACCAAAATTGACTTTTTATTATCTTTTTGATTTTCTTTGCTAATCAGTGTTTTAAGGATCTCTACAAGCTTGAATAAGCTTTTGGGAGCTTATATGAGCCTAACTCAGTCCATAATCCCACACACCATTAACACTTGAGCAATTCGAATTCCTTGATAATGAGTAAATTGCAAATATGAAAATTAAACTTGAAATTTGAAATTTTATAAATTAGAAAGGTTCACATTACACTAATAATACTGATACAATACTTGAATTAGAAAAGATTAGACTAATTTGCTTGGAAATTTAAATTCGATACAATTTTAACTAAAATAAACTACACAACTTTCATCTTGCATTCTCCTCCTTTTATAGCTTCAGATTAGGGTTTCTTGAACTGTTCTGAGCATATCCCACCATCCATTGATAATTTTGGTCCACTCCTGAGCTGCCACGTGGTTTGGCGGGAAAGTTATCTTTTTGCAATTTGGACTGATAACGTGAATTGGGGGAGGGGCATTAAATGTGGCGTGAAGGGGTAGGTGTAGGGAGGTGATGATGGGATTTGCAAGTGGTGGTGGTGGGTAATACCAGGTGGTATTGGTCTGAGAGGGGGGGGTGGTTTTGGTGGGAAGTGGTAATGAAGATGGTGGTGTTTGACTGGGATAACCAGGTCAAACGTTGACCCGGGTCAACGTGGGTAATGGATGGGCTTATGGTGTGGACTGGTTGTTTATTTGGGCCCAAAATAAAATAGGGAGTGGGCTAGGCTTAGGTATTGGTTTTGGTTTAGCTTATTTGTGGTCCGGATTTGGTTTGTAAACATAAGGACCTATTTTGTAATTTCGGGAAAGTTGGGGGTTGGTATTTGGCATGTTTCCAATTTGATTTAAAGGGTGTAATATGCCAATGATGAATAGTATGAGGTTCTATTTTGAATTTTTCACTTTTTAAAACCCCAGGGACTAAATCTGCCAATTCACCAAACTTCAGGGACCTGACTTGTAATTTCATCAAACTTTCTACCCAGGGACCAAACCTGCCATAAGAGATTAGTGCAAGGACAAAATTTGTTTTTCTCAAAGTTTTTCATATCCCAGGGGTAATTTTTGACAATTTTCAAAGTTCAGGGACTAAACTTGACATTTTGTGAAACTTTTCACCAAAGGACTAATTATGTAACTTTTTGATTTATAAGGGCCTTTGGTGATTTTTTTCAAGTTTTTAGAATGACCAGGGACTAGATTTGACAACTTTTGAAAGTTGGGGGACTGAAACTGCCAATTATGCAAACTTTGTGCGTTTTTCATCTGTTTTTGGTATTTTTGCATTTGAGACATGTAAAACACTTTCCTGGGATATTTTCACTATTTTGATTCATTATTGAGTGTTTTTGGATGTTTTGGCAGTTCAGAAATGGTAAAAATGATGAGTATTTACACACTCATCAGTAGGGTAACTTGGGCTTATCTGGAAACCCTGTCAAAGGTAATGGTTTTGTCCAGTCAGTGAAGTAAGGTTTTTCATGGTTCTTGGAACTGAAATCGATATTCATTTCAGGATTTAGCCAGTCAAACTCGGCAGACATTGCACTGGCTATATTCTGCAAATGAAATTCGTATTCAACTTTGTTTCCAGATCTTTTCTTGAGAAATTCTTGTGCATCCCTATTGATTCTTCTGAGCTCCATCTTTGTAAGTTTGTTGATCTGAAGATCCTTCATTATGACTTGGGTGAACTGTAGAGTATTGCCAGGAAGGGGTTCTTCATCTTCTAGAGAAGGTTGAGCTTGAACCATTTCTGTCAACCAGTCATTTTGAGGAGTATCGTCATTGTCGAGCCATGAATGACGTCTTTTCTTCTTGGATTTCTTAGACTTAGATGTAGCATCTTTGTCTTTGGCTTTGGACGGTGACGATGGTCCAGCATGAGAATCATGAGTAGGTGGAGCACGGTAATCGGTGTCAAGTTGATCCTGGAAGTCATCAGTGTGTTCCATGAAAATTTCTTCATCTTCAGTTTGACCTTTACCAGTAGTTGAGGGTTGTTGTTGAGTTCCAGGAGGAGTGGAGTCCTTTTGTGGTTGTAGAGAGGATGAGGGACCTGTTCCAGACTTGGTTTTCTTGCCTTTGGAGTTTGGGTCAGGATCGTCATCTTTTCTTGTCCGTTTACGGGTTCCAGTAGCATCTTTGCATGACTCCTTTGATATGTAAGCCACCATAGCATCATACAGTGCTTTTCTTCTGCAGTCTGTGTGGGTTTGGAGGCAATGTTGTCAAAGAGTTTGGCAAGCATGTCATTGAAGGACAATTCAGGGACGGTTGGAGTCACAGTAGAAGGTTTTGCGGTGTGAAGCGTGAATGGTGTAGTAGACAACATTTTCCTTGTAACACTTCTGATTCTGTGATCCAAGTTATCATTGATTGGTTCAAGAAGGTTTGCTACTTCAGGAGTGATCATATCAACCAGATTTTCAGTGAGAAAATCATGTGTTGCAGTTCTGATAAATCCTTCGTAATCAGAGTTCAAGAACTTGTCGATCAGCTGCTTTGACTCCTGGAAGTTCTCAACTTGTTTGGTAAGATTGGTAACCATGTCGGTGAGTTTGTTCACTTGCTCCTGAAGATCAACTGGTTGTTTTGGTTCATTGATCGAATGCTGTTTAGATGCGGTTTCAGAAGGTGTGGGAGATGAGTGCTCAGGTGATGATTCTGACGACGACTCGTTGTGTGAGTTTGAAGAAGAAGCGGGAGGAGTCGGATCCTTTGGTGGAGAGTCTTGAGGAGGTGGAGGTTGTGCTGAGGAAGTCTGCTGAGAAGATGACTTTAGAAATATGTTGGTGTCGAACGCGTTCTTTTCTTCATTTTCTTTTCTATGACGTTCCTCTGCTTCCTCTGCTTCTCGTGCAAGAAACTCTGGAGTAATGAGGTATTCCTGTTCCTGATCCGTAGCTGTGTGCTCTTGTCCGCCAACATTCTCCTCTAAATTAGCAGTCTCTGTCATGTGGACATCTTCAGTTTTGTCTGTATCCTTAACGTTGTCATCAGGTTGTGGAGCTGATTCTGATGTTGTGGGAGGAATCATGCTGCTTGTAGCCCCTACATGTTCTGACTGATCGATAGGTGGTGGTGTTGGAGGTTGTGATAGAAGTCGGCTTTCAAGACTTGCTTTCCTTTGTTCTTTGAGAAGTCGCTTCTCTTCAGCTCGAGTGTCGACAACTATACTTTTGAGTTTGCGTTTATCGACCAATGGTTCAACGATTGGTTCGTCTTCATCATCCTGAGGTTCATTGATAGTGACTCCTTTTCTTTTCCTTGTCTCTTCTTTATAAGTTTCAAGACTTTGTTGAATGGCAATCTCAATTGCAGAGAGTCTTGCTTCAGGTGCTCTTACCTTCAGTTCATAATCCGGTTCTTCTTCTTCAGATTCCGTGTCGAACTCGGATTCGGTGTCAGAAGGTGGAGGTGTAGGTTCGTCATGAAGAGTGTATTCAGGAGTTACTTTCTTCTTTGGCTTGGTAGCAGGTTTAGGTTTGGATGTAGGTTTAGGTGTGGTAGAAGTCTTGGGTTTTGACATTGGAGCAGCCTTAGATCTAGTATGAGGTGATCCAGTGGTGCTTGTGGTGCTCCCAGACTTTACACCTCCTTTGCTACGAGTCTTTATTGTTGCTTCTTCCTGTACTCCTTTGTAAGCGTTGTCATACAGCTTGTAGTTCAGACTCTTCTTGATTTTGTCATTCAGTAGGTATTCGGGAAGCCTCATTCCTTTGATCTTGGTTGAGGAAGTGGTCGTCTTGATGAATGAGGTGGTGAAGTCGTCCTCGAAGAGGTGCTTCGGCTCATTAGGATCAGCCATCCTCTTGATGAATTCTGGAGAGCTTTTGCAGAGATGTTCTATGAGAAGCTTGGTGAATCTTGTGAATGGTATCATGGTCTTCACACGTTCGGTCTGAATACTGTGGACGATATCATTCATGATAGGAACTGCAAAGTCAATAGGTGTCAGAGTCACCATTCCCCAGAATGTTTGCAAATGTTCGAGCCTTGGATGTTCATGACCACTTTTCCTTCCAGATATAGATCTTACCACCAACAGACAGAATGTTCTCCAAGGCTGAGGGATATTCTTGGCATTAAATCGGGAAAGCTTGACTAGCGGTACATCATCATAAACCTCATATCCTAATTCAATGAAGAAGTCAAGAAGATCCAGGTCAGGTAGTATAGGAGCAAATTCGTTGTCAGTTTGTGGCAGGAGAAGGGCTGTTCGAAGAACGTCATGATCTACAGTGTATTCTTGGCTATCCAATGTAACAGTGAAAGACTCATCATCCAAGTTAGCCTGAGCAGTAAGCCAGAACTGATGAAGGTAGAACAGAGGAACTGAAGTAGAACAGGTGAGCAGAGGTTTGCATGGATGTGCAAGTAGGATATCTTTCACAATCGTGCACGAGTTCTCAGTGATTTTCAACTTGTCGAAATCAACTCGGGGATTGTTATTGCCAATCGTGACATTGTAGTTCTCGGGAGTGATGTCATCCATGGTGAGTAATGGAAGAACTTGTTCAGGGACATTCTCGTTGTGTTCAGCCATGTTAATAAATTTATGATCAAGATCGTGGATGGCTCGAGTGAATAAGGGCCGTAGGTTTGATAAAAGGGTTTAAGAGGTTTTGAATTTTGTGGGGTGTGTGTTATACGGTTTGTTTGTTTTATTATTTTTTGAAATTTTAAGTTTTAGTCACTTTAGGTCCCTTAACTATTAGATATGCCTACTTGAGTCTTAAAGTAAGTGGCAAACATGTGTAACATTGAGATATACATCCGTTAATCCTAACTTATGAAGACTTTATTACGGGATGAGACAAAGTGAAGTATAAAGAACGTTCACATACTCCGAAGTACCGTAAAATATGAAAAAAAACATGCAAGTATACCAATAAAAGTTGGTAAAAATTAAAAGCGTGACTCCCCCTCAACACTTGTAAAATAAGAACAAAGTGTTGAAGTGAAGCGATATACTTGCATCATTTTTTTTTTTTAGTTAAGAAAAATATTTTACAAAGATAGTTATGATGTTTGACGATCAATTGTGTTTTAAAAACTTTTCCAGATCTTCTGGAGTCAAACATCGCATACCAATTTGGTGAACTAGACTAGCAAACCTTGATGGTGCTAAAGATTTGGTAAGTAAGTCCGCCAATTGGTACTCAGTCCCAACAAAATAAAGTTCAACGGTACCCTTTTCCACATGCTCTTTGATGAAGTGATATCGGAGATCGATGTGTTTGGATTTGCAATGATGTACTGTGTTGCAGGAGATAGCAATTGCACTCTTTGAATCACAGTAGATAGGAATCTTGTTGAATAGGTAGCCATAATCCTTAAGTTGTGATCTCATCCAGATGACTTGAGCACAACAAGCAGACATGGCTACGTATTCAGATTCTGTAGACGACAGTGATGTGCAGTCCTGCTTCTTAGATTGCCATGACACAAGTTTGTCTCCGAGAAATTGTAATCCACCAGATGTACTTTTGCGTGTGTCTAAACATCCTGCATGGTCAGCATCTGAAAAAGCAATTAGTTCAAAGCCAGAATCCTTCGGATACCAGATTCCCAAGTTAATGGTTCCCTTTATGTATCGAAGGATTCTCTTGACCTCCCTGAGGTGTTTTTCAGTTGGTCTGGACTGATAGCGAGAGCACATGTAGACAGCAAATACTATATCAGGTCTACTAGCTGTGAGATACATGAGGGACCCAATCATACTTCGGTATTTGGTAGGGTCAACTGGAATCCCATGTAAATCAGCATCTAGTTTTGTGGTATAGCCCATTGGTGTATTATAAGTATCACAAGACATCATTCCATGTTTCTTTAATATTTCAAGAGCATATTTGGATTGATTTACAAAAATTCCACGGGGTGATTGATGAACTTGTAGTCCTAGAAAGAATGAAAGTTCACCCATCATGGACATTTCAAAATTATCTTTCATTAATTTTGCAAAATCATTAGAGTAACTTCTTTGTGTTGAGGCAAAAATAATGTCATCGACATATATTTGAACAACAAGTAAGTCCTCCCCGTAGGTTTTTGTAAATAATGTTGGATCAACCGATCCTTTAGAAAATTTATTGGCCAGCAAGAAAGTGGACAGTTTGTCATACCTCGCCCGTGGGGCTTGCTTGAGTCCGTAGAGTGCCTTTTTGAGTCGGTAAACGTGATTAGGACGCCCAGGATCAACGAAGCCTTCAGGTTGGCTAACATAAACTTCTTCACGGAGTTCTCCATTAAGAAATGCTGTTTTGACATCCATTTGGTAAACCACCATGTTCCTGTGTGCATCATAGGCCAAAAAGATTCGAACAGCTTCATGTCTAGCCACTGGAGCAAAGGATTCAGCAAAATCAAGTCCTTCCAGTTGAGAGTATCCTTTCGCTACCAGACGTGATTTTTTGCGTATGACAGTTCCTTCAGCATCAAGCTTATTCTTCCAAATCCATTTTAACCCAATGACAAAGATTCCGTCAGGTCTTTCAACTAATTCCTAGACTTCTAATCTTATGAATTGCTGAAATTCCTCTTGCATAGATTCAATCCAGTTGTCATAAGTCATTGCATCTTTAATGTTCTTTGGTTCTTCGTGACAAACTGTGAGTGCATAGATACAAGTTTCTCCATCTGTGTGAAGTCGTTGTCTTGTCATAACAGGTGCTTCTGGATGGCCAATAATATGAACTAGTGGATGGTCTCGGGTCCATTTGTGTGTTGAAGGGTGTAGTTGATAAGTATCTTGCATGTTAGCAGGATCCAAATTGCGTGTTGACGACTCAGCTATATCAGGAACTGTAGTAGCTGGTGCAAACGGATTAAAGAACGCATCAGGATCATGCTCTGCGGGTAGTGGAACTGATAGTGGTGTTGGATCTTCAGCTGGATGGCGGGAGTTAGAACCAGTTTGTTCTACTGTAGATGGTGATACAATTGGAGGACCGTCTCTCTCAACACTTGTAGTAGTTTGTTGAGGTGAGTCTTGTACTTGAATGTTATCAGGTTGAGCAGCGAAATTAGGTGAGACCTCAGTGGGACGGTATTCAATTGTGTCATCAAATAGTGGAGCAAACAAGGTTTCCAATTCTTTGCGGTTGAGTGGCAATGGTTCAGCTGAAGATGCTGGAGAGTTAAGACGGTTAAATTCGGGTTCAAAGCTGTGTTGCTCAAAAGCCATTTGTGTGAGTTCATCAAAATTAGCGTGAATGGTTTCTTGAATTTCTCTTGTACGACGATTCCATATCCGAAAACATTTGGAATTTTCACAGTATCCAACGAACACTCCGATGTCAGCCTTTGCTTTAAGTTTACCTAAATCATCACGATCATTTTTCGGATAATAGAGTGCTCCAAAAACATGAAAGTAATCGATGTTCGGTTTCCTTTTGTGAACAATTTGATAAGGTGTTTTGCGATGACGTTTTGTGATCATACAACGGTTTTGGGTATATAACATGCAGTTGAAACAGCTTATGCCCACAAGTAATCTGGTAATTGAGCATTAATCAACATAGTTCTAGCAGCTTCCGCCAACGTCCTGTTGCGTCTTTCAACAACTCCATTCTGTTCTGGGCTTCTAGGAATAGATGTTTGATGTTCAATTCCCACTTTCTCATAATATGACCGAAGTGTCTGATTCTTAAATTCAGTTCCATTGTCAGTTCTGACGATTCGTACTGTGTTGCCTAGCTGAACTTGAATTTTAGTGAGAAAGGTGATGATCATTGTCGGAGCTTGATCTTTACTTCGTAGAAAATAAACCCAAGTCCATCTGGAATAGTCATCCACAATTACAAGAATGTAGCGTTTACCGTTGATACTTTGAACACGCATCGGTCCACACAAATCCATATGAAGCAATTGCAGAACATGATTCGTACTATGCTCAGGCTTATTAGGAAAATGAGCACGAGTACTTTTTCCTTGTTCACAGGCTGGACATAAGTGATCTTTGGTAAAGCAGAATCTTGGAAATCCCTCAACAAGTTTATAACGAGCAAGGTCAGTCATGGTTTTGAAATTCAAGTGTGAAAGACGTTTGTGCCATAACCAAGATTTAGTCGATTCTGCTTTGGAGAGAAGACATATCGGAGATGTTGCAATCATATCTGACATTGATATTGTGTAAAGATTGGAGCCACGGGAGCCAGACATTAGATCGTTTCCTTGTAAGTCACGAACAAAGCAAGTTTTCTCACGAAATGCAACTTCTAAATCCCCATCACAGAATTGACCAATGGAGAAAAAGTTGTGTCCAAGGCCTTCCACATAGTAAACACGGCTGATTTCGATGTTTCCACTTACATAGTCACCATATCCCATTATTAAAGCGTAATGATCATTCTCGAATCTGCCAGTGCCAATGAACTTTGAGACAAAGTTTTTCAACAGTTTGAGATTGCCTGTCATATGTCGGGTGCATCCGCTATCAACAATCCAGAGAACAATCTGTACCACCTGCATCACAAGAAGAGGACACGGATGGAACAGAAGTAAGGGTGGAACCCAAAGAAACAGCGGGTTCCAGTTGGTTAGAAGCACAGGTATTCAATAATTTAGGAATCCATTTAAAGTCAGGTTTGTGTTGTAACCAACGTTGCCAATTCCAACTAGTACGTGCTTTCTTAATTGTGAATTTACTAGTGTTTGGCTGATTCCTAGACTTGTTCTCTGCACTTATGGTGACATCATCATCCTTAGAAACCATAGAAGGCGGCTTTCCTAAGATAGACTTAGAGGCAGTAGTGGGCCTAAGAGGAATGCTTGTCCTACGTTTCTTATGACGATTGAGTAGAGAGTTAGCAATACATTTTGTATGATCACCACATGATACACTTTTACGACAAAACACACAAGATGCATTAATATTCAAAACATTCAAAGGTTCATCATTCGTTACATTTAGATTTTGATTACAATTTGCCAGACTAGAATCTAAATCTGATGCAACATGAGTTTTATTCAAATTCCTAAGTTGGTCTTCTACTTCTTGAGCTTCTAGTGATCCTCTTTTACGTTGCCAGAGCCTATTCTTCCTTTTACTTTTACGCTTGGGTCTGCTAACGCTATTAGTGGAGACTAGTCCTGTAGAAGTGGAGTTATCAACATTAGTGGTGTGAACAACATGTCCTTTAGTTGTTTTGTCTAATTGATACAATCCTGGTGCTACACCGTGGTGTCAACCATTTTTCCTTTTTGAAGTAGCTTAACTTTCTCTTTTAAATCAATGATGATGTGATTTTTATCCTGTATTTCAGACTCAAGTAAACCATTGCAATATTTGATGTCATCGCGGTTTTGTTGCCATTCGGCGTTTTCAATTTTTAACTCCGCAATTTCATTCTCGTATTTGAGACACAAACTTTTGAAAGACTCATTGGTTTTGCAAAGCTGACAAGAGTTAGAAATATTTTGACTTTGAAGTTTCAATTCCATTTTAAGACTCTGAGCTTGACACCATTCAAGCCTTTGATTGAGTTGACAAGTTTCTTTTGAAAACTGTTTTGTCACATCATCATTCTTTTTTCTCAGATTGTCATTCTCATGTTTAAGTGTCTCTAATTCCACGTTCAACAAATTATTATCAACACAGAGATCATCCACAAGCATAGAAGTACCAGATTTATAGAGATCATTCATGATAATAGACAAAATATCAGCATTGAGAACTTGTTCCAAGAGTCGATCAGCATCATTTTTTAAAACTCTATTTCTTTGCTTTTGAACCAAAATGTCATTTTCAGTAGCATTGAAAACGTTTATCATATTATTGACCTCCTTTTGAAGTTCCTGATCCCAACGTGTAGCACAGAGACGGAGGTGTTTGACAATTGGCAACATTTGTTTTTGAAAAATGTCTCTCTTTTCGCGCTCGTAAGCGGATTGAAACGTTTCAACTTTTATTTCAGAATTGCGTTCAATTGTCTGCTCCAAAATTTCGATGTCTTCCATAAAAGTTTTAAAATAATTTAAGACACGACAATTCTTTGGTAAGGGTGAAAGTTCACCGGATGATGGTAAAGGACCATTTATTTGTGCTACAGTTTGGACAGGAGCCGCATTATGAGATGAAACATATGATTCTTCGACAAACCATGATTGCTCAGGTAAGTCCTTTTGAGTAACAAAAGATTTAGAAATTGGAGGAGCTTTTGAATAGTCATATGGTGTCCAAAATTGAACATTACTCATTTTAGATCGACTCCCGTCTTCAAGTTCTTCTTCTTCCTCAGTATCAAAAACAACGGCACGCACTATCGTATTATCAAGCAAATAATCCATACTGTAAATTTTTCGAATATCTTTGAATGTCGTGTGAAGAAACATTGAATTGTAATCACCAAGTGCAAATCCTTTATCGGGTCTCGGTTTTAAAGTAAATTTCTGAATTGTTGTGACAGAGTTCCCGTGTTTGTAAACAATGTTACGAAATTCTTTGAGTTGTTTCTCAAGATCAACAATATCACCGAGTAAGTCATCTATGTACTTCCTTTTTTGTATTTTATGTTCACAAAAATCCTTTTTACAGCTTGACAATTCTGTTTCTGTTTTCGAAAGTTCTGTTTGAAGACATTCAACTTGTTTTTTCAATTCACACTTCTCACTTTCAAGTTTTGAAATCAACTTTCCGTTTGACTCAATTAAATCTTGCATTTTGCGTTGAAGATCTTGTTCTTTGTTGTAAGAATCTTGAAAAGCTTTTTCAAAACTTTTAGTATGTTTAATCTTTTCCTCCTGATTTGAAAGCTGAATTTTATAACACTCAATATCTCTTGCAAGTGCTGCATTAGTTTCTTTTAAAACTTTGTTTTTCTCGTTGCATTTTGCAATTAGCAATTGTTGAGCATTCAGTTGTTTAGATAACATTATGAGGTCAGGGTCTGGATCAAATGATGGTTCATGTTGTTCTAACTGATCATATTTATCATTCTCAATAGGATCATCAAATGAGACAACTGTGTCATCATCAAATATGACAACTGTGCTTATTTGTTCATCTGTTTGAGAGGATGAAGATGATTTAGATGGAACAACTTGCACCATATCTGATTCAGAAGCAGAGGGTGAGATTATATCATTTATAAAGCATGCATTGAGGTCATGTACCTGAGACAAGCCGTCAGTGTCATACACTGGACCTGAATCATTGAGCTTAAGTTCCTGCATGTTGGCCATAAGCATCACAGCTGCATTAGCTTCTAGATCTTCCATGTCATCGTCATTGTGCACATTTGCCATGAAGTTGTTGTCCTGTTCAGGGAAATGTCCATCTTTTTCATCTTGAAGAGCCATGAGTAACGCCTGCTTATGAAACTTACTACCCCGAGTTCGCGGTTTAGGACATGCAGTCGCAATATGACCTTGTGCATTACAGTTATAACACCATACAACATTCCCTGAGTTGGAATTCCTTGTTACAACTGGTTCAGACCTTTGCTGAGAAGATCCTGAGTTGTTCCTGAACCCTTCATTGTTACTAAACCTCTGACCATTCCCATAATTTCCTGAAGAACTTCCTGAACCAGATCGACCATAGTTGCGATTCTGAATTTCCACTCTTCCATCATTGACAACAGCTTGATTCCTTGTGTTAGAAGATGAACGTTGACGGTTGTTTGTTTTGTTGGAGAATTTGCTGAAAGCACGAGCAATAAGAGCAAGTCCCTGATTCAACGTATTAAAGTCATCATCGTCATCATCATTGGAGTTGGAGTAGTACACAGCATCATTGTTGTTTGACGGAACAAGTTGAGTAGAAGAATTCTGTGGAGATGAATCATAAGGGACCATTTGGTTCGAGGTGGAAGATTGTGGATAACCGAAGTAGTTTTGCTCTTGAACATATCCATGATTTGACATTGGTGGTGGAGCATATGGAGATTGAGCTACGAGAGCCAAAGAATTTGGGGTTGGTGTGGGTGTGTATCCTCCTCGTAGAGCTCGATCTTTTTCCACTTCAGGTTCATGGTGTTTCAGAAAATCATACAACAAACCATATGGAGCATCATGAAGATTCTTCGTTTGACGAACAAATGTCACATATTTATGCCAATCAGGGCCAAGACTACCAACAAATTTGGAGTTCACAGCAATCCTTGGTACTGTGATTTTGTGACGTTCCAGATCATTGACTACATTTGTGAAACGATGATAGTAGGATTCAAGTGTCTCTCCTGGTTCAATTGTGATGTCAGTGTATTCCATGTATAGTTTGGATTCCATGTCATCTTTGTTCAGTTGAGTGCCTTCCATCAGGAGATGAACGTGTTCCCACATAGCTTTGGCTGTTTTCTGAGCATCGACACTTCGATAGATTGGATTTGGTATACCTTGAAGTATATAAGCCATTGCATACTGATCAGCTTCACGATGTAGTTTCTGTTCTTCAGTGAGTGCAGATTCTGGAAGAGGTCTATCACCAGGAGGACGTGGAGGATCAGCATGTGGATCACCAGCTTCAAATTTGGTTGGCCACTCAAATGGTCCTTCAAGTATCACTTGCTTCAAGAATTTCCCATGAGGTTTCTTTAGTTCAAGAAATCTTAAGAATCGACTTGACCATTGAACATAGTTTCCAGGTGTAAGCATAGGAGGTGTTTCAAGTGATCCTGCCTCATGTCGGGATTGTTGAGTTGTAATAACTTCACACATTCTGTCAAACCAGTGAGGTTGTTTGGAGGAAAACTGAGTGTTTTGTTGTGGCACTTGATATGGTTGTTGTTGAGGAATGATCGGATGTTGTTGCATCATTAGGTAATGATGTAGTGGATTGTATGTTTGTTTTTGAGAAGGTTGTAGATTCATTTGGTGCGGAAGGTATTGTTGGTGCTGATACTGCTGCTGATGTTGATGTTGCTGAGGTGGATGTTGCTGAGTATGAGGGAAGTAGTGATTAGGTGGTTGAGACATCTTAGAACACTTGTGTAGAAATGGATCTTTGTAGAAGATTGAAATGCACGTTCCTTTGATTAAGTTCAAAATCCTTGGGGTAAGTAGAATTCTTACGCGTAACTATAATCTTACGCGTAAACTATTAGGTATGCGTAAAGAGTTTAGTTATGCGTAAACAATAAGTTTAGGCGTAAGTTTACTCTTTACGCGTAAGCTTTGGCTTATGCGTAAGTTTAGACTTATGCGTAAGGTTATACAACCAAACAAATCTTCCAAACTTATCTAAGCTTGAAAGATATCCGAAGTCGAAGTATTCCACTAACTTATCCAAGCTAGGGAAGTACTGAGTCACCGGAACACAAGGAGAAGATCTTTGTTGAAGTTTAAGCGTAGAATCTGAGACTTACGCGTAAGATCAACTTATGCGTAAAGTTTAGGCATAGGATCTGACTTGTGCGTAGGAATTCACACTTACTCGTAGAAAAGGACTTTACTCGTAGGTTTTACGCGTAAAAACAGGGTTTTATCCAGAGTTACGCGTAAGAAAAGGGTTTTGACCTCAGTTACGCGTAAGAAAAGGGTTTTGACCTTAGTTACGCGTAAGAAAAGGGTTTTAGGCCAAAAGTTACTCGTAAAAAGGACAAAAAGTACTGTTGACAGCTATAGAATCGTACTATTCACCTAAGTTACGCGTAAACTGGTCAGAAACTTGAAAAATCACAAATTTTTGAAGAAAAAATGCTTAGAAATAAGGTACTTTTGATCAAATAACTTCACCAATACTTAGAAAACACTAACTTTATAAGATTTAGCTACCAAAAACTAGTTTTCCAATATCAAAGAACCTTAAAAAACCTTAAAAAATCACAACTTTATGCAACAACTAAGCTTCAAATCACTATATCAACCTTGAAACTTGTCCAAGCTTCAAGATTTGAGTGAAAGAAACAAAGAAAAATGCAAAAAGATGAAGAATAATGAGAAGAACCCCACGTTATCAATAAGAACAACACTTCAATCTCTATTAGGCGAATGATACCACTTGTTAGGTCACCATTTATGTAAACACAAGCATGATAATGATAGAAATAAGATGAGAAGAGAGATTGGTTGATTATAAGAAATGAGAGAAAAATGAGAGCAAGAGTTTCACTAAGATATTCAAATAACCAACCAAGTATTACATAGACCTAAGCATGATATATATAGGTAAGGAGCTAGGGCAACATCCTACTCCTTCCCCTTCTTACAAACGTGTGGGCTTTTAGAGCCCATGGACCATATGACTTAAGCCTAGTAAACTTGAAACAATAACATAAATGTAACTTAAGCAACCTATTATTACAAATGACCGAGACTTGATAAAATAGTAAAACTTTGGTTCCAACAACTTGTATTAAAAAACATGAAGCATTTTACATATAAAATTAGATCAATAATTCAAAGTTTCTTGCGAGAAATTGGTATTGAAAATACAAATATGATTTTATTATTAAGAAATGTTACATCCATAAAATTTTACAAAAACGTTTTCATAAAATGACGTGGCATGATAAACTTAACTTAAAAATATTCCTTCTCTTTTTTTTAATTGCCTAATAGATATGTTACAATGACACATCATTTAGTGAAAATATTTTAATTAAATTTATGTTGATATAGCATTCATCGAGTCTAAAAAGTAATTGGAATAAAAGCCAAAGTACATACACTTAAGGTGGGTTTGGTATTTTGGTATAGGGGAATGATTATTGGAATGATAAGAACGTGCGGTACATTATACAAAAATCACATAGCAGTATAAAATCCTAATATATTGGTTTTTTGAAACCAAGCTAAGGAGGTGGTTTTGGACCCATTTCTAGTCATTTTTAATCGTCTTCATTTCCATTTCCCTCAAAAACACAATATACTATAACAATAGGGCCTTTTTGCAATGATCCAAAGTCGTGAGCTAAAACCCAAAAAGCCGTGGCAATTCATATTTATCACAATATAATGTATAGTGTATTGTATAGAATCAAGTATGATTAGCATAATCATTTAATAACTCGACTCGACTTGTGTGAACATCACATATAGTATGACACTAGTAGTAATGTTACTTCTTTTTATAAAGCAATAAAATATTTTAATGGCAAAAGATATGGAATCAAAACCTAACCCATCATTTTTCCACTAGTAATAAAAAGGCATTTCTTATAAAATTATAAAGCAGACATGACTAAAGCTACTGACCTACTATGAAAAACAAAAGAAACATTAAAAAATATAGTAATATACAAATCAAAAACGGACCCAATAAGATAACCACACTAATTTCAAATTCACATGGCTTTTAATTGAGAGAAAATGGGTGGACTATTTAAAGATGCAAACGAGACAAGGTATATGGGTATTTCTTTAGAGTGCGGTTCCATAAAAAGTATCCACCTTACTATTTATGTTTATCCCAAAAAAGTATCCATATTCTATTCTTTGATAATAATTTTGATAGAATTTCTTATTTTACCCTTATAATTAAACCATACATTAATTACTCATTCTTAATTTGTAATTTCTATATTAATCATGAGGGTAAAAATGACGTTTAACAATTAAAACTAACATTAATTACGCATATTATAATTTGTATATTTTTTGTTTGTGGACATTCTTTTTATGACGGAGGGAGTACTATAAGATACATGTGGACTCAATTTGGAATCATATATAGACTTCTACATTTTAAGATACGTGCAAAATTAAAAATATGAAGTCATATCTTTATGGTGCATTACACGTACATATACAAGTAGTAGCTTCATGAATTTATTACATATAAATAAATCAAGACCACATGCTACGGATATAATTTCAATTTTGAATTGAAAAATAAGTGAATGAATTGAACTATAAATCATGTGAAAGAAATATCATTGTACATCCAACATATAATCAGTCATAGGATTCTAGCATATAAAGAACTTCCGAATTTTCACATATCTTGTAGTCTTTGGTCCTGTAAGTGAATGTTAGTATTTCTTTTGTGTGACATTTTGTGAATCTTTGTGACTTATATAATCGCGTTAGGTATGAGACTCATTAACCCGAACATTATGGTCTGAAGCATCACGTAGTTTAATGTCTTATTACTCTAATGTGTTGGTACTTGGTAACATCCCATAGCGTGTTTGTTCAGGACCATCAAAGTCTGTATGATATTATCCTAATAGTCTACTACTGTACATATCTATGTATGACAGTTTCACTTGAAGTTTGTCACACACTTTAGCATTTCATAAATGGTTATGATGTTAATCTATTTGATCTTAGCAATAAGATCAACTCATTATCTAACTTGGTATTGGTGTCGTGAACGACTAGATAAATTTGAGATTTGATGGATTGGTATGCCTTTTATTAACATCCACCAAATAAACATATTTATTTAAAAGAAAACTATTGTTAGACCCATTTCCCGGGTACTTGGACCCCACCCTAGATGTAATGGACTAAAGGCTTTACGTGATTGGCTAGTTAAAACCGGTAATCAAACTATAAGTATTAAGAATGTGTAATGTGGTTTAGAAAGTATTATGTGTCATAAGTAAGAGGGATAAGAACTTGAGGGACCTAAGTTGACAGAATCCCAAACTGGTACTAGAACCAACTTGTTCTAGTTTGCAGGGACTATTCTTTCCAAAACCTCAAAGTAGCACTAGAACCAACTTGTTCTAGTACCAAGGATGAATTGTTATAGGACCAAAGGGACCATAGTTGCCATATGGTTAAACTAACACCCATTTCTAGAGAATTCTACCATTCTCTTTTAAGTTCTACTATTTTATATAAGGGGTGTGATGGGTGTCGGTTTTGGAAGAAGAAAAAGAGAGGGAAAAGTGAGATGATGGCTTAAGAAGAAGATGATGATGAAGATTTATTGTCCATAGTCCTTCCTAGTTATGATCCCCACAAGTAAGTAACTCTAATCTTGAGTATATAATGATTATTGTGGTAAAAGGTTAATGGGTTAAGTGGGTTTTCATCATATGATCTTGATATGATGATATAGAGATAATGTTGGGTAAGTTTAGATGGGTTTAATAACCCTTGATCATGATATGTTGTGTTATTAGGTCTTGTTGATAATGATGAAGGATGATGATGAATAGTGATGTTGATGTTGATGATGTTATTGATTTGTAGCTTAGCTTGGATGAGCAAGGTAAGTAACTTGATTGATATGTGTTTAAGATGATTGTTTACATATTATGTGACTATAAGTATGGACCCGATGTGTTAGTTTTGGTATCCTTCGGGATAGCCCAGCTTGCCTTTTATGGCATGTATTTGGCATCCTTTGGGATGGCCTAGCTTGCTTTCATGGCATGGTTGTTAGCTTGCCTTTACGGCATGGTTGTTAGCTTTGATTTAGTGAGTGTGGTCGTGATAGGTGGTTTGCCTAGTTAGCCAACTCAAGTGATAGATTATGAGTAGGGAAAGGCTAAGGTATGTTGTGATGTTTATGTGTTTATTGTTTGGAGTATTTGTGAAGCATATATGTGGACTAACATATTAATCATGTGTTAATCTAGTTACTTACTAAGCGAAAGCTTATTGTTTAGTTGACAATGTTTTGTAGGTTACTCATGGGTGAAGCTATGGATTGGATAAGAACTAAGGTTGGACATGTGAAGTAGAAGGAATGGTAAGAAAGTAGGAGCTAGGTAGTATCCCGAGCTCAAGTGTTATGTTTGTACCCCCGTGAGTCATTAATGTTATGTAAAGTATGGTCAAGTGTCAAGTGTATAAATTGGTGGTCAATGGACAAGTTATATTATAGTTCATGTGTTTACAGTCAAGTTAAGGGGGCGTTTGGCATAACGTCTAATTGTACCCATTTTGGGATGTGAACGGGTCAATGGTCATAGATCAAAGTTGTCATGGTTTTTAATGTTAAAGGATTGTTTGGTTTACAGTTAAAGTGTTAATTTTATGATTTGGTTAAGTGAAGTATGCAAATGGGTCAAAATGGGTGTTTCCACCCGTTACTTTGTAAAGCACATTTTTGCGGGTCATTATGACCAAGTTTATGCATATAACTGATAAGTAAAATGTGTTAGTAAGTAAATGGTTAAGCGTGATGAGTAGAAGTGATGAATGAGACATAGATTGCGCTAGAATTCATAAGTGATATGAAGTGCGCTAGAAGAATCGTAAAACATGAGTATAGTCATGTTTATATATTGGATAGTATGTGATGAGATTAATGGAAATGTTATAGAATAAGCCTATGTAAGGCTTATATGAGTAAAGTTGAGTAGCCTAAATGAAGTGATAGTATGAGTTGTGAACATGGTCAGTTGACGGATAATAGTAAAATTGTGTGGTAAGGACACATAGAGAATGTGTAAACTGTAAATGGACAAGCATCATATAAAACTTGTCTAAAATAGAGATGCCACGTAGTGAATGCATGAGTCAACTTGGGGTTGACGGATAAATGATAAGTAGCATTGTGAGAATGCAAACATAATTTAACAAGTGTAATATAGCAACTTGTCTAGATGAATGTAAACGCGGTAGCAAATGTTGAAATTGCTCAAGGCAATGAGAAGTGTTGAAGTGATAGCGTGTACTTAATGATAAAAGTACATGAAAGATAAAGTGAGTAAAGATGATAAGTTAGATATAGCTTGGATCCAATTCTCTAGTTTTGGTATCCTTCGGGATAGCCTAGCTTGCCTTCGTGGCATGTGTTTTGGCATCCTTTGAGATGGCCTAGCTTGCCTTCATGGCATGGTTGTTAGCTTGCCTTTACGGCATAGTTATTAGCTTGCCTTTCATGGCATGGTTGTTAGCTTGCCTTCGCCGGCATGGTTTGCCTATATTCTTGGCATGTATGAAAGTATCCTTTGGGATAGCTTAGCTTGCCTTTCATGGCATGATTGTACAGCTTGCCTTATGGCATGGATGATAGTTATGGCATCCTTCGGGGTGGCCCAGCTTGCCGCAAGGGTATGGATATTATGGTATCCTTCGGGATAGCCAGCTTGTCTTTATGACATGGATGAATAGTTAGTGAGATTGGACCCAAGGCTAGAAAAGAAGGAAAGTAAAGTAAGTATAATTGTTGTGTCGGAAGTACATGAGTAGGAGGATTTATAATCTTCTTATTTAAATGGATTCGGACACCTCTTTATTTAAATAAAGAAATTGTAAATCACCGAACCATAAGTTTATAATTCCTTACTTGCATAGATTGAGACGCCTTTTTATGTAAGTAAAGAGTTATAAATGAGTGGACTTATGTGTAGCCTATATGACATGAATACGGGTAGAGATATGAGAAAGTGAAAACTAAAACAAGTTAGACGTTATAAGAAGAGATTAGATATAAAACCTTGTAGTGGCGTTAAGGTCCTATATGAACCTTAAGATAGGCGCCTAGAATGATTTTCTTTGCTTTAAGTTGATAAGATGATGGGTGGAATCCCCACGATCTAACGAGAAGATTGCTTTAGTAATGCATAGAGTTGGTTTTTGGAAGTGCCGTTTATATGGTACCATGTATACATTGTGAGATAAGTTACCGGTTTTTGGAAGTAGATATGTGTTGGTATTATGTATAGTGTGATATTGGCCTGTGTATGACTATATGCCGTGTTAGTGCATGGGTTTATGACGTGGAATAGTGTTGAAGTTTGACTTATGGAAAGTCAAATAGTAGATGTTTCTGGATGACAAATCGTCATTGTTGGAAATTTTAGATAAGCTTGTGATGGGTAGTATTGCTTATAGTCTATTATGAGTTATGATTGTGATATAGAAGCTTGGAATTGCAAGATCACTTAGATCCTTGCAATGTAATGATTAAGGATTTTGAAATTATGAGACATGTATATGTTGTGATTCAGTTTTGGATAGCAAAAGACGAGAGATTTCGGGGTCGAAATCTAAATAAGGGGGATAGAATTGTTAGACCCGTTTTCCGGGTACTTGGACCCCACCCTAGATGTAATGGACTAAAGGCTTTACGTGATTAGCTAGTTAAAACCGGTAATCAAACTATAAGTATTAAGAATGTGTAATGTGGTTTAGAAAGTATTATGTGTCATAAGTAAGAGGGATAAGAACTTGAGGGACCTAAGTTGACAGAATCCCAAACTGGTACTAGAACCAACTTGTTCTAGTACTAGAACCAACTTGTTCTAGTCTGCAGAGACTATTCTTGCCAAAACCTCAAAGTAGCACTAGAACCAACTTGTTCTAGTACCAAGGATGAATTGTTATAAGACCAAAGGGACCATAGTTGCCATATGGTTAAACTAACACCCATTTCTAGAGAATTCTACCATTCTCTTTTAAGTTCTACCATTTTATATAAGGGGTGTGATGGGTGTCGGTTTTGGAAGAAGAAAAAGAGAGGGAAAAGTGAGATGATAGCGTAAGAAGAAGAAGATGATGAAGATTTATTGTCCATAGTCCTTCCTAGTTATGATCCCCACAAGTAAGTAACTCTAATCTTGAGTTTATAATGATTATTGTGGTAAAAGGTTAATGGGTTAAGTGGGTTTTCATCATATGATCTTGATATGATCATATGATGATATAGAGATAATGTTGGGTAAGTTTAGATGGGTTTAATAACCCTTGATCATGATATGTTGTGTTATTAGGTCTTGTTGATAATGATGAAGGATGATGATGAATAGTGATGTTGATGTTGATGGTGTTATTGATTTGTAGCTTTGCTTGGATGAGCAAGGTAAGTAACTTGATTGATATGTGTTTAAGATGATTGTTTACATATTATGTGACTATAAGTATGGACCCGATGTGTTAGTTTTGGTATCCTTCGGGATAGCCCAGCTTGCCTTTTATGGCATGTATTTGGCATCTTTCGGGATGGCCTAGCTTGCTTTCATGGCATGGTTGTTAGCTTGCCTTTACGGCATGGTTGTTAGCTTTGATTTAGTGAGTGTGGCCTTGATAGGTGGTTTGCCTAGTTAGCCAACTCAAGTGATAGATTATGAGTAGGGAAAGGCTAAGGTATGTTGTGATGTTTATGTGTTTATTGGTTGAAGTATTTGTGTAGCATATATGTGGACTAACATGTTAATCATGTGTTAATCTAGTTACTTACTAAGCGAAAGCTTATTGTTTAGTTGACAATGTTTTGTAGGTTACTCATGGGTGAAGCTATGGATTGGATAAGAACTAAGGTTGGACATGTGAAGTAGAAGGAATGGTAAGAAAGTAGGAGCTAGGTAGTATACCGAGCTCAAGTGTCATGTTTGTACCCCCGTGAGTCATTAATGTTATGTAAAGTATGGTCAAGTGTCAAGTGTATAAATTGGTGGTCAATGGACAAGTTATATTATAGTTCATGTGTTTACAGTCAAGTTAAGGGGGCGTTTGGCATAACGTCTAATTGTACCCATTTTGGGATGTGAACGGGTCAATGGTCATGGATCAAAGTTTTCATGGTTTTTAATGTTAAAGGAGTGTTTGGTTTACGGTTAAAGTGTTAATTTTATGGTTAAAGGTGATATGGTTAAGTGAAGTATGCAAATGGGTCAAAATGGGTGTTTCCACCCATTACTTTGTAAAGCACATTTTTGCGGTTCATTATGACCAAGTTTATGCATATAACTGATGTTTATATTATCCTAATGATTTTTGGAAGTTTTGGTGTAATGTCATGTTATAAAAGTCGTTTTTCCGGAAAATGGGTCAAAAGTTTATCAAATGGAATGCAGAAAAAGGGGTGTTTGGGACAGCAAGTAGTGCATAAAATGGGTCATGTTAGAAAAATCATATCTTTTAAACCGTAAGTCGTCACGGGTCGAGCCACCTGGCATTTTGAAGGTAATTGAGTCTAGTATCATTTAAAATTAGTCTCATGGTCTGAAAGCTTATAGATTTTTGTCAATAGTGAAAAGAGTAACAGAAGGTCAGTTTTGATACGTCGTTTCCATGCAAAAAAAAAGTTTTAAATTTTGGTCAAAGCGGGCACGGGGCGTAACAAATTGGTATCAGAGCTTCGGTTTAAGTGAATTAGGTTTCCACTATAGGTTGCATAGTCTTAAACCACTCATAGATTGCGATGGCTATAAGTTTGAGTAATGCGGAAAAGTAATTGTTAAGTGTGAGACGGATTATGTTTTATGCTAGTTGAAGTTATAGATGATAAGTGATGGATGTATGATATAGTGTTGATGTGTATGAGATGTAAGTCCGTGGAGGACTTGAAATGCTTAAATGATTAGTTAACCGTGGACCTCGGTTGGTGCCGGTGATTATGATGTGATTATGTGATAGTATGGTAATAGAATGCGAGTATTAATGCTAAACGGTATTAGAGATGGGCTAGTAAGTGGAGTAAGGTTTTATGATGCCTTAGTTATAAGGTAGACTAGTGCTTGCGGCTAATTAGAATGTTGATGCTTAGACATAGATTGATTGTGCATGTGATGTGTGAGCCATAGACTATATGATTTGATTGTGATTATGAATGTTTTAACACTTGTTGGATAAGTGTTAAGTGTTATTGTTTATGTGATGTTAAGTCTATGGTAGTAGTTTATTATATGTCTAAGTTTTATGTGATGTGCTTGTGAGCACGATTCATAGAAGTGTATGAGTTGAGATAGATGCATTGGAATGCATATTTCGTGAGACATGAACGATTAGATGTAATAATGAGTAGATTCTTGAAGCATAAGTCTTACACGCTTAATTAAAATAAGAAAAGTTAAAGTATACGGTTAAGATGTGACGAGATCATGTTATATATATAAGTAAAATGTGTTAGTAAGTAAATGGTTAAGCGTGATGAGTAGAAGTGATGAATGAGACATAGATTGCACTAGAATTCATAAGTCATATGAAGTGCGCTAGAAGAATCGTAAAACATGAGTATAGTATGTGATGAGATTAATGGAAATGTTATAGAATAAGCCTATGTAAGGCTTATATGCATAAAGTTGAGTAGCCTAAATGAAGTGATAGTATGAGTTGTGAACATGGTCAGTTGACGGATAATAGTAAAATTGTGTGGTAAGGACACATAGAGAATGTGTAAACTGTAAATGGACAAGCATCATATAAAACTTGTCTAAAATAGAGATTGATGCGTGGGAATCGCACCTTGCTTTACCTCTCGAGGGATCTCGAGAAGCTTACAACCCCCACCAGGCAGTGTACCTGATCGTTGTAGTATAGTATAGTGACAAGTACCGGGGGATTAATCGTTCAGCTTAGGAATAGTGTCGCTAGGATTAGAAAACCTAATTAATAGTTCTAAAGGTGAGGGATGATTATTTTTGTATTTTTATATTTTTATGAAAGCAAGTAAAATCTCGGGTTTTGGAAGAGTGGGCGGAATTAGTTGCTATTCAACTAACCCAAAGCTAATCTATAATTAAAATAAAATACTGAAAATGAAATTAAACTAAATTACACTAAGGTTGTGAGCAGTAATTGGAGAAATTGTGTTTCTTAGACTTCACTACTCCCTAGATATCTTTTACACGTTAATTACTTGTTATACTTGTATGGATGACGGATTGTATTCCTTAATACCATTCGTGGGGTGGCATACATAACTCCCCAACTCTATGAGCTCTTATCTCCTCCTACACCATGACCCAGCACAACTATAGGGATTGTAAACAGTGGCTCATGCATTAAATACAACCAATAAAGACCTAGTACGCCTCGGTTCATGTTTCTTAAGACGTTCAAGCATGTTACCATTTGGAGATCTGCCAGTTTTCTTAAGCCTAACATATAAAATCATTCATCCAAGACAAGAATAGACAAGTAATCAACACATAATCAACATCTAGGTTTCATTAGATCTAAGCAAACACAAAAGAGATCTAGCCTAGCATAATGGAATTGAGACAAGAACAAGATATAAACAACCAACACATAGACATATTGATTGAATTGAAAGAACACTTATCTCAATTACAATGCAAGGTCTCAAGGGTTTGGAACCCTTGAAAAACCTGTAAAAGATGCACCAAAATCGTCTTTAGGGTTTCACCAAAACTTCTCTCTCCTTTAATGAAAAAAACTAGAAAACTATATATAGGAAAACTAGGCTGACGGCGTCAAGACCACCATGTGACGCCGTCACCTCGCCGCCAAATACTTCCTCGGACGGCCTTGATCTACTTATGACGGCCTATGTGACGCCGTCACCACCCACGGTATTTTATTCTTGCCACTTTGACGCCGTCATGATGACTTTTGACGCCGTCACCACCTTCGGTATTTTATTCCTCATGTCTGACGCCGTCAAGATATTACTCTTGACGCCGTCACCTTGTGTCTTCAGCATGGAAATTTGGTACTTTGTCGTTTTCTTCACTTTTATGCTCCAAAAACGTCCAAAATGGCTTCTTTTCCAGAATTCACTCTCCAAACACCTAAAATCACAAAAGGAACGATTTAGGGCAATATTTGATCAAATAAAGTCGGATTCGGGCTTAAATGACCCCCTAAAAACGGATCATTTTTCGCCTCATCATATACCCTTACACTTGAGATTTGCTTGTCCTCAAGCAAATGAGCTTTTATTCTACTCAAAAGACAAGTTAGGGGTCATTTAACACTAATATAAAAGTAATTACAACAAATAATCGTTCCACTAAAGACCAATAGACAAGCACGGAGGTCATACACAAGCACCTCACAAATAGTGTTTAGATACTCACATCTCTCGGGTGTAATAAAGTAATATAACATTATGGAAATGGAAGATATCTCTCACTACCTGTCATAGCAAAATAGATTACCATAGGCTTGGGAAAGGATCAAACCTCCACCACATGGCATAAGCACCTAGGATAAACTATCAAAGAGGTCTTTTAAAGGGTTGTAACGTTAGGTATAGGGATATGAATTACACGGTTTTGTTGGATAAAGGAAGTTTTACTGGTGGCGAGTTAACAATCTTGGTTAATTACATGTACAAGATGGCGTTGCTAAGCCAAGAATAGACTCGACTTAAGCTAATAAATGAAAAATAACAAAAACATAAAATGAACATAGAATGAAAACGGGATGGTAGTCCGTATGTTTTTTTTTTCTCTCTTTTTCCTTTTTCTATTTTTTTTTTCTTTTTCTTAATTTTTTTGATTTTTTTTTTTTTTTTTTTTTTGTGCATACACTCTTACCCTACCATCCAAAATAATACATCATAGGGGTTTGAGCATTCCCCTTACACTTGAATCTTTACATACTTTACAATAAACTATTCTAATGACTCGAATTAAGAAAATCAAAACACTTGGAGCACTTTTAAGATTAACGTACATATGGGGGTAATAATATTAGGTTCTTCCCCATTACTCCATAAAATAAGTACTTACCCATGAGTCCCAATCGACCCAAAACAATATGTACAAGGATATGACTCGACTTAGCAACCATGTAATCAATTAGAAAGTTAACTTAGGGTTTAACAAATAACAATAATGCACTAAAAATGAGCGCATACACGGAAGGCTAAGGCAATTTGGGTGTACATTTAAGTGGGGTGTACCAAATTCTTCCTTTAAGTAAGATGCTTAAAGTTAGAAATGAAAAGATAGGCTCGGAGGGGTGTACTAGGGGTTTCGTGTACTAAAAATGAGTACAACGCAAAGGGTGTGGGAAAAATTAGTTGACTTAACTAGCCAAGTAATATGACTTAAATGGTCAAGTAATTATGATACGGGTTTAACACAAGGGTAATCCTAATGCCTCTTATCATGTAGTAAATCCTACTACACGAATGTAGTCTCACTAGCGGTCTCGGGATGCATCACTAACGCAAGTTCTAGAATCTAAATGCTACCGGTACACTCATAAGCACCAATAATAAATGCTTTTCCTATCAAATCTAAAGGCGAACCTCACATTTTTGGGTGGAAAATTTTTCTGAATATACGGTTATGTGCTAGTCATACAACCTCCTATCCATGAGACGCTTGCTATGGCTAAAGTTTCACTCCTAAATGTTGTAAAAAATTTTAAATTTGGCGCTAAAATTACACTAACAAGTATTTCTCATAGTTTTATTACACATCTACTATCAAACAAAACAAACTCAAGCGAAAGTGCATATGTAAGGTATCATCTTTTTACCCTCCCCTTACACTTAGGATGAACATTGTCCCCAATGTTCAAGTAAAGAATGTAAAAGTTAAGAAGTAAAGAGAATGAAATCAAATACTCCCCTGATTCGCTCGGTATGGATTATAGGTTGGCCAGGTTAAATCTTCCTCCAAGAAAACGAACAATCAAAGCTTCCCTTCCAGAATATAAATCATCTTCTTATCACAAATAACCTGTAAATCCTGACAACAATAGATAAGGCAACCTCGCGTAAAATCGGCGGCAACCTATATAAGTTACTAAATCCTAGAAAACAAAGTAAGATATAATGCTTGTGGAATGAAGTTTGCAGATTTCCTGGAGATTATAAAACTTAATAATTCACAAAAACCATAAGACTCCGTTAGAAAAACAAAACCGGTAAAATTTCCAGATTTTAACTCCTGACGCCGTCAAGAGTAATACTCTGACGCCGTCAGAATGGACCTGCAGAAATTCTTATGTTAAGTTTCCGGAAAATTTCCGGAAAAACTTTGTCCTACTTCCTGGAAAATCCTGCAAAACTTCATTATGACTCAATACAAGCATTTGACTCTAACAAATACGAATATACATGTTCATTTAATATTGTGGAGAATCATGATCGGTTTGTTTCTTAAAAACATATTTGGGGTTTCCCCTTACACTTATCTTTTGCAAAAATACCTTTAGGTTGAAGTTAAGACTAGGCCAAACAACATAATAAAGTATTTCCACATTTTAATTGAGAAACATGATCAACCAACAATAAAAATAAAACATGCATACGGAAGCAAATAACAATCAAACAAATAAAATCACACAAAACATGGGTTGCCTCCCAAGAAGCGCTTTTCTTTATTTACGAGTCTTGTAGCTAGACTCAAAGTCATGGGTTATCGTGTATCGCTTATGCTCACATAACCAAGTGTGAGCCATCTAATTGTCGCCTCATCTTTCTTATATTCTTCCCCTAACTCTAGGCACCCGCGATAGTATTTTTTATTCTTTTCATGCGTGTACTTAAGTCCCTTTCTCTTATCATTCTCACTTAGCATTTCCATGGGCGGATACCTACTACACTTTTCCATGGAAAAATCTTTGAACCTAGGGTGCGCGCGGGGCATTTGATAAACAAAATCTTCATCCCCATCCGAGAATGTAATTAGCCCTTCTATGAGTTTTTCATCGAGGTTGGTCAACCGTTTGAAGGGTTTTCCAAACACAACTTGGGTCAATTTATTTTCAATAAACTCTCCTAGATTCTCCATAACCATGAACTCAACAAGATAAACCAACCTTCCTACAAACACGTGCAGTGGTATTGCCTTAGCAATAACGTTTTCCCCCTTGTATTCTAATTCCTCTACCATGATTTTATTGTATTCGTTACGTGAGATTATGTTCATTGGAAGAGATGAGTTGAGATAGGCATTAAAGCTTTTAAATCCAATCTTACAAGGGAATTGCATGTTAAATGAACTATCGCACTCGATCCTAGTTCTAGGGTCAACATACCTAAGAGGGTTTATTTCCTCTTCCATTCTATCCTCATTAATTACGTCACCATCATCAAGATCCTCATCGGAGTCTGAATAGTAAAAAGGACTAGCTCTACGGTCATCATCATGATCAGACTCTTCTAGCTCAGAATTATTGTCAAAGTGGTGGTTGGGTGAGAGGTTAGGTGGGTTCTCATTTTCTGCTAAAGGGAGTGGGGCGGGCAATTGGAACATCCTACGACGAAAAACACGAATAACAGGAATCAGCCGATCAATGTTATTGTTATCCATCGAAACAGTTTACGAACAAAGACACAAAGAAGTAAGATAGACTAAAGAAGACCTAAAAATAAAAATAAAAATCTTACTAGAAAGGAATCTAGCAAGTAGACCTAATAAAAAGAAATCCTAACCTAGACAATAACTATTCCCCGGGCTGCGGCACCAAAAACTTGATGCGTGGGAATCGCACCTTGCTTTACCTCTCGAGAAGCTTACAACCCCCACCAGGCAGTGTAC
Source organism: Artemisia argyi (assembly GCA_030686995.1). Taxonomy (NCBI): domain Eukaryota; kingdom Viridiplantae; phylum Streptophyta; class Magnoliopsida; order Asterales; family Asteraceae; genus Artemisia; species Artemisia argyi. The sequence continues at coordinate 210,495,675 of CM060685.1, forward strand.
CTGATCGTTGTAGTATAGTATAGTGACAAGTACCGGGGGATTGATCGTTCAGCTTAGGAATAGTGTCGCTAGGATTAGAAAACCTAATTAATAGTTCTAAAGGTGAGGGATGATTATTTTTGTATTTTTATATTTTTATGAAAGCAAGTAAAATCTCGGGTTTTGGAAGAGTGGGCGGAATTAGTTGCTATTCAACTAACCTAAAGCTAATCTATAATTAAAATAAAATACTGAAAATGAAATTAAACTAAATTACACTAAGGTTGTGAGCAGTAATTGGAGAAATTGTGTTTACTTAGACTTCACTACTCCCTAGATATCTTTTACACGTTAATTACTTGTTATACTTGTATGGATGACGAATTGTATTCCTTAATACCATTCGTGGGGTGGCATACATAACTCCCCAACTCTATGAGCTCTTATCTCCTCCTACACCATGACCCAGCACAACTATAGGGATTGTAAACAGTGGCTCATGCATTAAATACAACCAATAAAGACCTAGTACGCCTCGGTTCATGTTTCTTAAGACGTTCAAGCATGTTACCATTTGGAGATCTGCCAGTTTTCTTAAGCCTAACATATAAAATCATTCATCCAAGACAAGAATAGACAAGTAATCAACACATAATCAACATCTAGGTTTCATTAGATCTAAGCAAACACAAAAGAGATCTAGCCTAGCATAATGGAATTGAGACAAGAACAAGATATAAACAACCAACACATAGACATATTGATTGAATTGAAAGAACACTTATCTCAATTACAATGCAAGGTCTCAAGGGTTTGGAACCCTTGAAAAACCTGTAAAAGATGCACCAAAATCGTCTTTAGGGTTTCACCAAAACTTCTCTCTCCTTTAATGAAAAAAACTAGAAAACTATATATAGGAAAACTAGGCTGACGGCGTCAAGACCACCATGTGACGCCGTCACCTCGCCGCCAAATACTTCCTCGGACGGCCTTGATCTACTTATGACGGCCTATGTGACGCCGTCACCACCCACGGTATTTTATTCTTGCCACTTTGACGCCGTCATGATGACTTTTGACGCCGTCACCACCTTCGGTATTTTATTCCTCATGTCTGACGCCGTCAAGATATTACTCTTGACGCCGTCACCTTGTGTCTTCAGCATGGAAATTTGGTACTTTGTCGTTTTCTTCACTTTTATGCTCCAAAAACGTCCAAAATGGCTTCTTTTCCAGAATTCACTCTCCAAACACCTAAAATCACAAAAGGAACGATTTAGGGCAATATTTGATCAAATAAAGTCGGATTCGGGCTTAAATGACCCCCTAAAAACGGATCATTTTTCGCCTCATCAGAGATGCCACGTAGTGAATGCATGAGTCAACTTGGGGTTGACGGATAAATGATAAGTAGCATTGTGAGAATGCAAACATAATTTAACAAGTGTAATATAGCAACTTGTCTAGATGAATGTAAACGTGGTAGCAAATGTTGAAATTGCTCAAGGCAATGAGAAGTGTTGAAGTGATAGCGTGTACTTAATGATAAAAGTACATGAAAGATAAAGTGAGTAAAGATGATAAGTTAGATATAGCTTGGATCCAATTCTCTAGTTTTGGTATCCTTCGGGATAGCCTAGCTTGCCTTCGTGGCATGTGTTTTGGCATCCTTTGAGATGGCCTAGCTTGCCTTCATGGCATGGTTGTTAGCTTGCCTTTACGGCATAGTTATTAGCTTGCCTTTCATGGCATGGTTGTTAGCTTGCCTTCGCCGGCATGGTTTGCCTATATTCTTGGCATGTATGAAAGTATCCTTTGGGATAGCTTAGCTTGCCTTTCATGGCATGATTGTACAGCTTGCCTTATGGCATGGATGATAGTTATGGCATCCTTCGGGGTGGCCCAGCTTGCCGCAAGGGTATGAATATTATGGTATCCTTCGGGATAGCCAGCTTGTCTTTATGACATGGATGAATAGTTAGTGAGATCGTATCCAAGGCTAGAAAAGAAGGAAAGTAAAGTAAGTATAATTGTTGTGTCGGAAGTACATGAGTAGGAGGATTTATAATCTTCTTATTTAAATGGATTGGGACGCCTCTTCATTTAAATAAAAAAATTGTAAATTACCGAACCATAAGTTTATAATTCCTTACTTGCATAGTTTAAATAAAAATTGTAAAAACTCTAATTATTATGGATTAAATACTAATTTAGCTACATAAAATTCTAATAATTAATCTAACACTTAGAAAAATCTGAAACTTTTATGGAAATTATTTTACACTATTGCAAACTCAATAAAAATATTGATTTGGAAAAAGCTATCATAAATAAGCTGATAAAAGCTTAAACAGATTTGATAAGCTAAAAAGGCATAAAAGCAATTACTATAATAAAACAATTAATGAGGCAAAATAAATGAGAAAAGTCCCTAGGGCACTGATGGTTATAGCGTGTGGTGTTGTGTCTGTTGTGACCAAGAGGTCAGGGGTTCGAGCCTGATTTTTTTGCAAATTCCTTTTTTATTTTTCCCTTTTTTTTTATGTTTCGCCCTTGTTTACTGGTTTACCAACACCATAAAAACCTCAACAAATCCGACTTGCGCTCTTTTTTTCTCTTTTTGAAATCAGTAAACAACAACAACAACAATTTCACCACAAGAAAATTTCACAAGAACAGTCAACCGAGTGATAAAGAGCACAAGCATCATTGCCAAATAAGCCAATAAGTCTCAGAATTCCTAATAAGCTTAGACGGGCAAACTAACTAACACAACAATTCTAGTAAACAACAATAACAACAACTTGATCCTATAATAAGTACTCCTAACCAAAAATCATAACCACAAGGACACTGCAGCTGCAGTGTTCAAATGACCCCAAAAGAAGCACTAAAATAAGCCGTAGATAAGCAGTTAAGGCAAAACAAACCCTAGACCCTACTTACTACCTGAGTGACTTATCAAATCAACCATGATAACACCCTAACATTAGCTAGTTAATAATCTATACCTATTCTAAATTGGACACAAACTGAAGGTGCAGCGGAGGTGTTGGGTCAAACCATCCACTTTGGACAAAAATCTAAGTGAGCAAACAGACTTCAAACCAAAAATTTCTTTTTGATTTAAGAAAATAAGTTGTCAGGGATTACAAAACCACAAGAACTTTGTATTTTCACCCAGAAATGAATCCTAGGGACTTAATTAAAATCTGTTCCAATTTTGTATTTGCAAGTTTTGACTTTTTTAATTTGAACCTTACTTTGACTAAAGTGAGTTTGGATCTTCCCTAACTGATTGATTACCATGTTCTAAGTTAATTTGAGACTAAATTATGCAGCTGTAACAACTACTAAGCCAAATTGGATGATTATGCAGGGGACATTCTCAACAGTTAAGCAACCTAGGAACCTTAAATCTAGCTTTGACTTTGAGACTAATGACAACTAAATTTTTTATGCATCTGACCTAACATTACCTACAGTGATATATCTAGACTAAAGGCAACAACACAAACATGATAGAACATACAGGAATTGCCTAAACCAAACACTCCCTTTGAAACAATTTTTAAAAGTTTGCAAAGAAAATGAATCAAATTAACACTAAGCTTGAACCAATTAACTTACATAAACTGATTCAAACCTAACTAACCAGGAATAAACATCAAATATCAATGACTTCAAGTAACTCAAATTAGGACAAAATCATATATCAGATTCTTACTTGGAATTCAAGCTGGTAGACACCCAAGATCTAGTGACCAAACTACAACCTATTGTCCCCCATGGGACTCTAAACCAGAACCATAAACATATCTGCAATGCAACTCCTTCTTACTTCAACTTTCAGTTCTTCATTCTTCCCTTTTTTTCATATTTTCTTTTCTGAATTTTTCTTTTCCTCTTTTCTTTTCTGAGTTTTGTTTTTCTTAGTTTAAAATAGTTTCAAACTATGATTCTGAGATAACTTTGGTAGCATTAAAAAGTGACAACAAGAAACTTAAGACTTTGAATAAAAATGCAAATTGAGATAACTGAAATAACTTTGAATTAAACTTGAAATTGCAATTACAAAAGCTGACTAAACTTTTTAGAAAAAAGAAAAAGATACAAAGATAAAGATGGGATGCCATTGAGGCTTTACAAGAGCCCTATTTATACTACACTAAGCTAGGTAGGTACCAAGACTTCTCCCTTTTGGCTTCTTCAGTGACCTGTTTGAACACTTGTGCTTCCTTCAATCAATCCCAACCATTGAGTCTCTCAGATATCATCACAGCCTTTAAATTCATTTTTGGCGCCCAATTGAAGTTGGGGATTGCTAACGTGGCAGGGGGCTAGGTACCATTTGTGAGTGAGAGGAGGGTTGTAGTGGGATTGGGGAATGGAGTGGAGAGGACAAAGTATGAGGGTGATGGGAGGCTATGGCGGGATTTGATTCACGGGTGTGGTTGATGATGTGGAAGGGATGGAGATGGTGGACTGGTCAAATACGTTTTTAATATTAAAACGTATTAGACTTTGGGTGGGCTTAGGGAAGGTTTTGGGCCATATCATGAGTTTGGTGTTGTAACTGGGCCAGAGATTAGGATAGGGTGGATTAGTCCGTTTGGTTTAAAAATTGACACAAGGACCATTCATGTAATTCACTGAAAGTTAAAGGGTATTTCCTGCCAATCTTCAAAACTTTCATCAAGGACCCAATTTGTCTTATCTGAATTCCCAAGGGACCTTTGTTGGAGTTTTCTTCAAATTATAATTCCCGGGGGGGGGGGGGGGCTATTTTTGACAATTCTGCAAACACAGGGACCAAATTTGCCATTTGTGAAATTTCAAAGGTTTAACTTGTAAACATTTTACCCAAAGATCATTTGTGATTCATTTTGACTTTTAAAGAGCAAGGGTTCACTTTTCTTTGAAATAAATGCTTAGGGACTAGTTTTGTTAAATTTTGAAAGTTGGGGGACTAAAACTGCCAATTATGTAAATTTCGTTCGTTTTTCATTTGTTTTTACTCGTTTTGCATCAGAAACATATAAAACACGATCTTTGGGATTTTTTTCGTATTTTGGTGCGTTTTTTAGTGTTTTTTAAATGTTTTGCAGTTCGGATTTGATTGAAAATAATGAGTATTTACACACTCATCAATAGATTGGGACGCCTTTTTATGTAAGTAAAGAGTTATAAATGAGTGGACTTATGTGTATCCGATATGACATGAATACGGGTAGAGATATGAGAAAGTGAAAACTAAAACAAGTTAGACGTTATAAGAAGAGACTAGATATAAAACCTTGTAGCGGCGTTAAGGTCCTATATGAACCTTAAGATAGGCGCCTAGAATGATTTTTTTTGCTTTAAGTTGATAAGATGATGGGTGGAATCCTCACGATCTAACGAGAAGATTGCTTTAGTAATGCATAGAGTTGGTTTTTGGAAGTGCCGTTTATATGGTACCATGTATACATTGTGAGATAAGTTACCGGTTTTTGGAAGTAGATACGTGTTGGTATTATGTATAGTGTGATATTGGCCTGTGTATGACTATATGCCGTGTTAGTGCATGGGCTTATGACGTGGAATAGTGTTGAAGTTTGAATTATGGAAAGTCAAATAGTAGATGTTTCTGGATGACAAATCGTCATTGTTGGAAATTTTAGATAAGCTTGTGATGGGTAGTATTGCTTATAGTCTATTATGAGTTATGATTGTGATATAGAAGCTTGGAATTGCAAGATCACTTAGATCCTTGCAATGTAATGATTAAGGATTTTGAAATTATGAGACATGTATATGTTGTGATTCAGTTTTGGATAGCAAAAGACGAGAGATTTCGGGGACGAAATCTAAATACGGGGGATAGAATTGTTAGACCCGTTTCCCGGGTACTTGGACCCCACCCTAGATGTAATGGACTAAAGGCTTTACGTGATTGGCTAGTTAAAACCGGTAATCAAACTATAAGTATTAAGAATGTGTAATGTGGTTTAGAAAGTATTATGTGTCATAAGTAAGAGGGATAAGAACTTGAGGGACCTAAGTTGACAGAATCCCAAACTGGTACTAGAACCAACTTGTTCTAGTACTAGAACCAACTTGTTCTAGTCTGCAGGGACTATTCTTGCCAAAACCTCAAAGTAGCACTAGAACCAACTTGTTCTAGTACCATGGATGAATTGTTATAGGACCAAAGGGACCATAGTTGCCATATGGTTAAACTAACACCCATTTCTAGAGAATTCTACCATTCTCTTTTAAGTTCTACCATTTTATATAAGGGGTGTGATGGGTGTCGGTTTTGGAAGAAGAAAAAGAGAGGGAAAAGTGAGATGATGGCTTAAGAAGAAGAAGATGATGAAGATTTATTGTCCATAGTCCTTCCTAGTTATGATCCCCACAAGTAAGTAACTCTAATCTTGAGTTTATAATGATTATTGTGGTAAAAGGTTAATGGGTTAAGTGGGTTCTCATCATATGATCTTGATATGATCATATGATGATATAGAGATAATGTTGGGTAAGTTTAGATGGGTTTAATAACCCTTGTTCATGATATGTTGTGTTATTAGATCTTGTTGATAATGATGAAGGATGATGATGAATAGTGATGATGATGTTGATGGTGTTATTGATTTGTAGCTTAGCTTGGATGAGCAAGGTAAGTAACTTGATTGATATGTGTTTACGATGATTGTTTACATATTATGTGACTATAAGTATGGACCGGATGTGTTAGTTTTGGTATCATTCGGGATAGCCCAGCTTGCCTTTTATGGCATGTATTTGGCATCTTTCGGGATGGCCTAGCTTGCTTTCATGGCATGGTTGTTAGCTTGCCTTTACGGCATGGTTGTTAGCTTTGATTTAGTGAGTGTGGCCTTGATAGGTGGTTTGCCTAGTTAGCCAACTCAAGTGATAGATTATGAGTAGGGAAAGGCTAAGGTATGTTGTGATGTTTATGTGTTTATTGGTTGAAATATTTGTGTAGCATATATGTGGACTAACATGTTAATCATGTGTTAATCTAGTTACTTACTAAGCGAAAGCTTATTGTTTAGTTGACAATGTTTTGTAGGTTACTCATGGGTGAAGCTATGGATTGGATAAGAACTAAGGTTGGACATGTGAAGTAGAAGGAATGGTAAGAAAGTAGGAGCTAGGTAGTATACCGAGCTCAAGTGTCATGTTTGTACCCCCGTGAGTCATTAATGTTATGTAAAGTATGGTCAAGTGTCAAGTGTATAAATTGGTGGTCAATGGACAAGTTATATTATAGTTCATGTGTTTACAGTCAAGTTAAGGGGGCGTTTGGCATAACGTCTAATTGTACCCATTTTGGGATGTGAACGGGTCAATGGTCATGGATCAAAGTTGTCATGGTTTTTAATGTTAAAGGAGTGTTTGGTTTACGGTTAAAGTGTTAATTTTATGGTTAAAGGTGATATGGTTAAGTGAAGTATGCAAATGGGTCAAAATGGGTGTTTCCACCCGTTACTTTGTAAAGCACATTTTTGCGGGTCATTATGACCAAGTTTATGCATATAACTGATGTTTATATTATCCTAATGATTTTTGGAAGTTTTGGTGTAATGTCATGTTATAAAAGTCGTTTTTCCTGAAAATGGGTCAAAAGTGCATCAAATGGAAAGCAGAAAAAGGGGTGTTTGGGACAGCAAGTAGTGCATTAAATGGGTCATGTTAGAAAAATCATATCTTTTAAACCGTAAGTCGTCACGGGTCGAGCCACCCGGCATTTTGAAGGTAATTGAGTCTAGTATCATTTAAAATTAGTCTCATGGTCTGAAAGTTTATAGATTTTTATCAATAGTGAAAAGAGTAACAGTAGGTCAGTTTTGATACGTCGTTTCCATGCAAAAAAAAAAAAAAAGTTTTAAATTTTGGTCAAAGCGGGCACGGGGCGTAACAACTATAAAGTACTACGGAGTAATTGTCAAGTGTGGTAGTTGCATTATTATTGTAGTAGACTATTGACTTTTTGACGTACTATTAAGTTCACACAAATTGTCTATAGTGTTTAGTTAAAAAAAAATGTCTATAGTGTATAGTAAGTTAGTAACCATCCCTTTTATTGAATTATTCAAAGTTTGAAATTAAAAAATAACAAAACAACAAACATGAATATGATATATGCATGCACCTTCCCAGCCTAGTGGTCTTTGAAAAATGATAAATGTTAAGCAGGTCTTCAAGGGCTGCTACAGCCTAGTGGTCTTAATTAATTTTTAATTAGGTGATCCTTATAATATGGTTCCAATTGCAACTCATGAAGTGGTGGTAACTTATACTATACATGACACTTTAATGTATAATACTCTACATACTTTTGTCATTAACCAGGTGAACAAGCCGATCTGGACATATAATCTATTCCAGGTATAATCATATACATAAAATGACAGAGTAACATATTTCGTCAAGTGACCCAAAACATGTGGTTTCCGAATTTTAGAAACATTTCATTGAAAACGACACATTTCATTTCATTACATGAATATGTATATACATGTAGTGATGATATTGAACACTTATCAGTTACCAACACATGAAATAATTAACTAACTCAACTCTAGTGTTGGTGATTAGTGATCATCAAGGATTTCTTTTTGGGAACATAACTAGAATTAATAGAAATGAAGTGAAAAGCATAAGAGCACAAATCATGAAGTGACAATTTCTTGGTTAATCTGCAGTTAATTATAGCAAAACATTGGCTAAATAGTCTTCGATCCTTTTAGTCAAATACAAGAACATGTGAACAAGTTTATAATCAATTGTTATTAAATCTGCCAACTAGCAATGGAGATATTCATTGATTAGTCATTGCATATATTGCGTCATTTGCTACACTGTTTTTGTATTTTTTGTAAAGTTCCTAGCAGCAAAAAGTGGTTGACCAGCAATAAGATCATAGCAAAGTCAGCAAAGTGTGGATCAAGAAAAGTGCCAACTTGAGTTGAGAAGTTCCGACATCCTTCACACTTTGAACAATTAACCTTCCGCACGTGAAACACTGATCCTAGGTAAAATATGACCAGAAGCATGTTCACTCCTAGGTTGAGAGATACAACCTAACATGAATTGATCCATTCGTAACTGGAATTGGTTGAAATAAAACCTCAACTAAACTCAAAACCATAAGAGCACAAGATCATGAAGTGATATTTTCTTGGCTAATTTTCATTTCAACAAATCACTAAACGTGCCGTTAATTTCAATAGAACATTGGCTGGAAAGACCTCTTTTCATTTAGTCAAATGCAAGAGCATGTGAATAAATACAACATTTGAACAAGTTTAATAATTAATAGTAGTTGATAAGTATTATAAAATTGGACAATGATTTATGGAATATATTCATTATGTGTCATATTAGATGCTAACGGTTTTGTATCTTGTGTAAAGTTCTCAAACAATTCTATTATAATTTAGGAATTGATGACAATGAATTTCTTTTTTTATTTATAAAGATAAGGACAGCTAACAAACCCAGACTTAAATAATAGGGAAATTTGAAGACATTATTATGTATACTTAAATTGTTAAATCTGTTTGGTTTGTGTTTGTATATATAGAAGATGTGAATAAGTGTTTGTATATATGGATGGAAAGACAATTAACATTTTGTCATAGGAAACATCCTTTATTGAATAATTTAAAGTTTGAATAATATAATATGAAACCTGACTTTGAAAAATCATTAGATGTTAAACAGGTCGTTAAGGGTGGTGCTATTGTCTAGTGGTCTTAGTGTATTGAATATCCAATACTCTACATACTTAAGCATCTCATGATCGAAGTGGTAGGAAATTCACTCAATTTTACTATGCATAAACATTTAATCTAATACTCTACATACATATACATTTTGATCATTTTCGTATTGACTGTTAAATAAATAAAAAAATAACATAACGTACAAATTTCATTATTAATAATCACTTGAACAAGCTCAATAACAGACAAACCTCGATTCCAAAATTAACATAAAATCTATTCAAGGTTTAAACACGATAATTGTAACACCCCCAATTCATGGATGCAGCGGAATTCGAACTGGGTGTTACTTGACAGCACAATAGTCACAATAATAGAAAACGAACTCCAATTGAGTCGTTTTAAAAGATTTATCATTCAAATTGTATAAATATCAGAGATTTACAAAATGAGGTCCCAAATGGTTCCATGTTTACAATGTATAATAAATGTGTTTTTGAATGATAATGAAATTTATAGCCCTCTTGAGTATCTGTGTCCTTCCGTGCCATCCTTGATCGTCATGAACCTGAAATACATGCTTGAGAGGTCAACACAAAGGTTGAGTGATATTCGTAGAGTTTAGTTAAATCGTTTGAACACAATATGTTGGTAGTGTGAGTTATAGGCTCACACCAATGTTTGGAAAACAAAAATCGTTATTTATTTCACTAAGCTCATGCAACCAAAACATTAACATCGAACCAACAAAATTGGCATTATAGAAGCCCTATCAAGGTACTTTTGCCGTTATACCGCTAAATCTCAAATATAGTGCATTTGTGTGAACTCATCGTTGTTCAACACAAACGGGATTCGTCAATCCCAATAGATCTATTCACAATATTCGCGCTCACTAAAGGTAGTGACTAATGGTTCATGATATAGGGACTTTGAACATGGCAATCGTTACTTAGTGATAATAAAACATCGTCGTGAAGCATACATTAGAAAGCATCGTGTTCGAGTAGAAAAATAATAGCATGTATTCCCCCCATGGGTTTGTAAAATAGTTAAACAATAGAAAGTGGGGCTACGAACTCACCTTAAGTAGGATAGCAAGTAATGAAGGTGATGGTTGAATCGTGTAGGTTTCTACGAGCAACCTATAATAGAATGTTGCGACTTAGGATCGGAGTAGAGTGCCTATATATATATCTTGCATTTAGTCCATGATGTGGTATGATGTATATTGTAAGTCTTTGAAAGAAAGATTCATGAAACATGTATGTTTTGGTATATCGTTCACTACCGTTCGGGCCGACATAATTCAGAAGTCATGTTAGTAAGCGTTCGAGGAGCCAGGACACTTTAACTCATAAATCCACAACTCAACTCGACGGCTTACATAATGAACTCCTCACATGAGGCTCCCTACTATTGTAGTAGTTGATGAAATATATAGATATAAGTTTTGATCCGAAAAGTTACATGTCCGATATTTGAATAAACTTAGGAAAGTTTATTAGTACAGGAAGATTGTTATTAGGGGTAGTTTCATAAGTCTTGAATGACCATTTTCTCTTGGTAATATCTCATGGTTTCCTTTTAGTGAAGTAGATCCAAATTGCTTGTTCATGTTATCGCCTAATTCATTGTTTCATGTTTACACCTATGTAAATTGGTATGGTCATTTCGTCATGGCCTAGCCATGACCTTCGGTCCTTGTTCCAAGGTCATGAGACACAACCTTGGCTCTAGCCATGGTTGTGGTCTTGATTATAGGTCATAAGACCTCTTGTTCCTTTCAAAGTATAACCATAATCTAGTGACTTTCGCCTAAAAATGGGCTGTTTAGAATTTGAAGAATTTTATCACTCGGAAAGCATTTTTAGGTCTCGAGCTTCTTTGTTCCTGAACGAAAACGTCGTTCCGGACAACTTTCGTGTTTTAACTTTTTGATGAATCGGACCAGAAGTGGGACTTTCAAAACCCAAATTTGATCAGAATGGTATTTGGCAGTTTTGCCGGAAATCTTTGGTAATTTCAAATGGGCGTAACTTTTGACTCGTATACTCGTTTTGGGTGGTTCAAATTGCTATGGTTTCCTTTTTAGGTCCTCTACCATAATATGTAATAATCAAATATCATATTTTTACCATTTTGATCAGGTCTTACCAAGAAATTCATTAGTTTGCTTGTTTTAGTAACTTGTTTCAATAATTCATTATAACAACATCTTTTACTCATCATGATACATCATGGACATAATTACAACACATAATATAGCAAGAATAACATGTAAATGATATGAACATGATAAATTAACAAGAAGCATGTTAGGGTTTGGCTTACAACTTTTGGCTTTTAAAGATGAAAGGAAAGTAACAAGTAAGGAAATGGACTTTGATAGACTTGCTTCAACCCTTTTCACTTCATGCAACCTTTCTACCCTTGGTATTCTTGAAAGATGGATGATGAAGGTTGAGGTGAATTGAGTGGATTTAAACTCAAGAGAAATCACCAAGTATTCTAGGGTTTGGAAGATTTTTGGTAACTTGTGATCAAACTAGGGTTTCTACTTGAAGAAGCACTTGAACCTTGCAAGAAATTAGAAGGAAATGAAGCTAAGTGTGAGTGGTTATGGTGTGTGTTGATGGCCGGCCAAAGGAAGGGGGGAGGGGTATTTATATGGGCTTGAGGAGGTTACAAAACATGACTAGTCAACACCTTGGAGACCAAGGTGAACACATGTACACATCTAAGGACTTCAAGCATGAGATCATGACACCTAAGTGATGAATCCCCCCCCCCCTTATGGCGGTTTGGGAAGGATAAGGGGGAGTGACTAGGTTTTTGGATGAGTTATCTTACTTATGTGACTAGTTTTGACTCCGTAAATTGCCAATCGTAAATGATTAAGCCTCAAAACGTAGAACCGGGTGTCGTAAAATTATGGAATTTGAAAGTATTGTTAGACATGTCCATATGTCCCATAATAAAATATAAAATGAGTGGTAGGTTCCGTTTGGGTGGTAAACCCTGCTAAAAACTGGAAACACGGGTCTAAAACGCGTAATACGTAAAATGTACGAATTTTGCGTAAAACTGAGAAAAGTAAAATGTTACTTTTCTAATATGATATAAATGATTTAAAATGACTTATAATGTCTAGACTGGGCTCAGTCTAGTGTCGGTTGGTGTTAAATGTCTTTTAGACATCAAACCGTAAGCCTAAAAATCAAGAAATGACTTTTGGTCAAAGGAGGAGGGAAAAATTATGTTGACTTTTTCTAATAAGTTTGAAAACTCAAAACGTCTTAGAAACTCGTTTTGTGGTCTAACGGTTAATCGTCCATTCGGTTAAGCGTGTTCAGGTGAGAGTAGTACCGACATGGGTGACCTGCTGGGAAGTCTTTGGTCATGTTTTTCTCAGTCACGATTAATTCTCAAATAAATCATGAGTGTCAAACATTTTTCTGATGCGGGGTCACTTAACACGGTCGAGTTTCGTTGTACGTAGAATTTCTGAATGACGTTTTACCCTAAAACGTGTAATTCCTTAATAACTTTCACGAAAATGATCTGACGAATGTCAAACATTTAATTTGCCATGGAAATGATTTATCACTCAAGAATATCAGATAAAAATCAACTTTCGGAAAGTTTCGGGAAAAATAAATAGTAAAAGTGAATAGTGGAATTTTCCGGAAATGGTAATTAACCTGAAATTGCGAATTGTTACAATAATCATTCCAAAACACCAACTCAAGAGCAGATGATACATAAAGTTATAGAGTAACATGTTTCGTCAAGCGATCCAAAACATGTGGCTTCCAATTTTTAGAACAATTTTAGTGACACATTTCATCAAAAACGTTATATGCATGTTTATTTACATGTATTGATGATAATGAATCCCTATCAGTTGCCAAAACATGAATTAATTAACAAACACAAGCCATGTATTGACGGTTAGTGATGATCAAGGATTTCTTTTTGGACATATATCTAGAACTGGTTGAAACGAAACATAACATAAATTGAAAACCACAACTCCACAAGAGCACAAAATCATGAAGTTATATTTTTTGTTAATCTGTCGTTGATTTACAATAGAACACCGGCTAAAAAGTCTTCTTTCCATTTAGACGAAGTTGATTTACAAGAGCATGTGAAGAAGTTTTATAATCAATTGTTATTGATTGATTAGTTGCAATAAAACATATTCATTGACTTGTTATTAAATTGGATGACTAGCAATAGAATATATTAATAAGACAAAATTACACGGATAGTCTCTGTGGTTTACACGGATTGCAAGTTTAGTCCCTAACTCAAAATAAGTACACCAGACATCCCTATTTTTTGAAACTTGTCACACATTTAGTCCCTATCTTGGATGGCCGTTAGTTTATCCGTTAAGTTATTTGCACCGTTAGTCCTTCGTTAATATTTTTTGCACCGTTAGTCCTCATTTTCTAAAAAAGTCCCCATGATTTGCACCGTTAGTCCCTCCACTAATATTTTGCACCGTTATCAATCTTTTTACGTTTTTGTCCATTTTTTTAACGTTCTTGTCCCTTTTTTTAACGTTTTCGTCAATTTTTTACGTTTTTTTCAATCTTTTTACGTTTACGTCCATTTTCTTACGTTCGCGTCCACTTTTTTTAACGTTTTCGTTCATTTTTTTTAACGTTTTTGTCAATCTTTTTACGTTTTCGTCCATTTTTTACGTTCTCGTCTGTTTTTTTTAACATTTTCGTCATTTTTTTACGTTTTTGTCCGCTTTATTACGTATTAGTCTGTTTTCTTATATTTTATCCGTTTTATTATGTTTTCGTCCGTTTTTTTACGTTTTTATATGTTTTCTTATATTTTTATCGGTTTTCGCCTTTTTTACGTTTTCGCTCATTTTATTGTGATTATGTAAGTACACTAAAAGAAAATTTGTCATTTGAAAAAAAATGTTTCTGTGTCAATTTTAAATCACGATTTTGACCCCTTTCTAGTCTGAATATTTAAAAAAAAATTCGAATAAATATATTTTTTCAAAATTTTATTTTCTAATTTTTTATTCAAAAAAATTTTGAAAATAAATTCAAAAAATAATTATCGAAAAAAAAAATCTTAAAATATTCGAAAAATAAATTTTTTTTGGAATTTTTTAGAAAAAAATTTTAAAAAAAAATCCTTTTTTTTTTAAATTTCGAATAAAAAAAATTTTCGAATAAAATTTTTTTTCTAAATTTTATTTTCTAATTTTTTTTTGAAGAAAATTTTGAAAAAAAATCAAAAAATAATTATCGAAAAAAAATCTTAAAATATTCGAAAAATATTTTTTTTGGAATTTTTTAGAAAAAATTTTAAAAAAAATCGAAATTTAAAAAAAAATATCGAATAATTTTTTTTAGTAAATTAAAAAAAAATTAGAAATATTTTTATTTTTCGAATATTTTAAGATTTGAATTTTTCTAAAAAATATATTTTTTTTAAAATATTTTTTCTAAAAAATATTTTTTTTTAAATTTTTATTCGAAAAAAATTTTTATTCAATTTTTTTTTTTAATTTTAGATTTTTTTTTTATTTTAGAATTTTTTACTTTTTAAATTTTTTATTCGAAAAAAATATATTTTCTAAAAAATATTTTTTAAAAAAAATTTTATTCGAAAAATTTTTTTATTCAAATTTTGTTTTTAAATTTTAATTTTTTTTTATTTTAGAATTTTTTAATTTTAAAAATTTTATTTGAAAAAAATATTTTTTCTAAAAAATATTTTTTTTAAAAAATTTTATTCGAAAAAAAATTTTATTCAAATTTTTTTTTTTTAATTTTAGAATTTTTTTTTAAAATTTTAACAAAGGACTAACGGTGCAAATTAACGAAGGACTAACGGTGCAAAAAATATTAACGAAGGACTAACGGTGCAAATTACTTAACGGATAAACTAACGGCCCATCCAAATTAGGGACTAAAAGGGTGACAGGTTTCAAAATTAGGGACGTCTGGTGTACTTATTTTGAGTTAGGGACTAAACTTGAAATCCGTATAAACCACAGGGACCATCCGTGTAATTTTGTCTATTAATAATAAAATTTGTACGTTATGTGAACAAGTTCTATAATCATGTATCATTTGCTGCCTGTTTTTGTATCTTTCATAAAGTTCCTAGTAGTAGGTAGTGGTTGACCAGCAATAACATCATAGCGACGTCGGCAATGTGTGGGGTGATCAAGAAAAGAGCCAACTTTATTTCATTGATAAGTTACAACTATTTTCACATTTTGAACCTTCTGCACGTGATACACCAATCCATATTTTCTTTTTCACGTTAAGTTAGATAATCTCCAGAATATAAACTAGTTAATATATTTGATTTAGTTACCTGATGACCAACTTTTTTTTTTTTTTTTTTAAATGGATTTGTATTAACGACTGTATAGAATTAAATAAATTCTTGGTTAAGTGGTTAAAATTTTATTCTCTATTTCATGAATATAGTTTGTTTGGGGACTTGTTTGGTTATTAACTTTGTACTATCGTTTTCAAACGGGACATTTAAAAACTATGCGTAGTAATTACCAATGTGGATCAAACATGAAAGTATGTGAAATTGTGAATGTGTGTGTGTTCCGTGTTATTTTATATAATGGATAAAGCTCCAGTTTTTGCATTATTTTAATAATAAAATTATTAAGAGACAATTCACTTTTTGACCATTAAGATTACACAAATTTTCACCGGCATTTAGGAAATTTCCTTCTGTAATAATTCAAAGTCAGAATAAAATAACAAAACAACAAATGCATAACTTGAATATGTAGCTAAACATCAAAGTATAATAAGTTACAAAGGACGCGATTTTGGTGATGTTAGACGCGTCGACTTTAAAACAGCCACCTCACGCGTCGGTCTAGGTTTTATGGGAGAACTCGGTTGGTTGATAAAATGAGTTGTGGAGGTTGTGTGTGTATATTTAGTTTTTGTGAGGTATATTTGTGTTTAAGTGAAGTATGTTTGAGTTGTTTCTTGTGGGGTAAGTTGGTTGTCATGTTGGTGATTGGGTGAAAAAGTGATATGTCACTGAGTTAGCGATGGTAGTGTTGGTCAGTACTACAACCAACCTAAACTAAACTAAAAGCCACAACAGCATTGTAAAAGTTTTTAATAATTATGTAACATTCACTAGATACTAGCGAAATGATCAAGGATTTTGTTTTGGTCAAATAAGTGGAATTGGTTGAAATATAACATCAACATAAACTCGAAACCACAAGAGCACAAGATCATGAAATGACATTTTCTTGGCTAATAATCATTTCATCAAATCACTAAATGTGCAGTTAATTACAATAGAACATTAGCTAAAAAGTCCTCTTTTCATTTAGTGAAAACAAGAACATGTGAACAAATACAACATGTGAACAAGTCTAATAATTAATTGTTGATAAGTATTACTACAACAATATGAACAGGTTTAATAATAATTACTTATTGATAAATATTACTATATAAAATTGGCAATATCAATTGAAATATATTCATTATATGTCATTAGATGCTAATGGTTTTCATTTAGACAACTAGATAAGTATGTGAACAAGTTTTATAATCCATTGTTATTAAATTGGCCAACTACTAATAGAATATATATTCATTGATTATTCAATGCATGTATCATTTGCTATTGGGCTTTGGTATCTTTCGTAGAGTTCCTAACAGCTCATTTGTCATCTATGAAGTGATGAAAATGATAAAGACAAGCTAACAACCCTATAAAATTTAGCTATGAATTTTGAAATTTTCAATTTTCAAACACTCATTTCACACCTTTCTATTAACATAATAGACTTTGCTTATAATTGATCATAGACCATCAATTAAAAATAATTAAGCATTCATCACTTCATATAAGATTATCAAAACTCGTGCGTGCGCATCATCAATGAGATTTTTTAGAAAACATAATTCATAGACTACATTTGCAGATGCTTAATCTGAAACAACACAAAAAAAAATTCTCTATTTTATCTGATAATCCACACTCCTTGATTCAGTCGATCGTTTTCTTGTATTTTTTCCACTCAAAGTCCCTCCTTAGAAACAGTCACATATATTTCTCTATACAACAAGATCTATCACAACATGGAGCACATGTCTCTTTAATAGCATATGGCATCATATATATAATTGATGAAATGAGTAACTGAGGATACATAATTAGTTATAAGTAACGTGCATCCACCTTTCAACAATTCAAGTTATACTAGGTGTTATAAAGTAATTGTATAAATCAGATCTTCACTATTGCTCCATGGTAAAGACAGACTAGTTATATGAAGGATAGTGCTATGAACCCCGTGTATAGAAGTATTTAAGTACACCTGAATATTCTAAGCTAATGGAGTCACATATAACTCTAACGAGATCAAATGATATATCATACAAAAAGGAGCTGTAACATATCTTTTTTTCTTTGCTCTAACATATCGAGCAACTCCATCTCTAGATAGAAAAAATCTGACCAGAAGCATGTTCACTCCTAGGTATAGAATATCAACGTAAAAGCATGATACACTGTAGAGGTGAAAGAATGCGCAGGTTGTGTAATGGGTTAGGGTTGGAACAGGCTTCAAACGCGTCAACCCAGAACATTTTTTTGTAAAAATTTCCAGAATTTTATAAATAAATAGTGTGAATATGAGTAATAAAATGATTTATGAAGTTTGATGCATTAAAACTATTGTCTGGGTGACTTTCGGCCAGTTTCTGACCCGTTTTGGTCTAAGCAGACATTTTTAACTAAAGATTTGCTCATTATAGATATAACCTAACCTGAATTGATCCATCCATAAGTCAATGGGTCAAAATTGCCAGGTAAGCAGGTATTATATGAAATTATTTTTCTTGTCAAGAGACTACTTGGAGCCCAGGTCACAGCTGCAAGAGCACGACACAGTTGACCAGCAATAACATCAGACCAACGTCTGCAAAGAGTGGGGTGATCAAGAAAAGAACCAACTTGGGTCGAGAAGTTCACATTTTGAACCTTCTGCAAGTGAAACGCCAATCCATATTTTCTTCTCCCCTTGAATCAAATTATCTCCAGAATATGATACATTTTCAATTCATCAACAGGTGCATCTCTCAACCTACAGAATCATCAATGAACACATGTAAATGATATATTATCAAAACCTAAAAGGCTATATGGTGTGGAACAATGTGTGCTTCAGTACTATATACTAGGCATAGAAATTTCGATTTGTTTCTTATGAATAAATAGAGTCCCGCACGTGCGGAGGGTGGGGGTCCTTTGAACAAACTTTTTTTGGACAAAAAAGTGTTTTGGGTCAACCACCCGATCCATTCAATTTTTTTTACCCGAGCCCTTCCATTTTGCAACATCCACAAGTGCAACTTTTTGACATTATTTATATGCAAAAAGTATCATAGAACTAACCTAAATATACTAGTTGTTATAAGGTAATTTGCATAAATCAGACCTTCATTATCGCTCCATGGTAAAGACAAACTAGTTATATTAGAAGTATTGAAATACACCTGAATGCTCTAAGCTAATAGAGTCCCTTATAAGTTATAACTCTAACGAGATCAAATGCAATTTCAAACAAAAAGAGCTGTAACATATCTTTTTATCTTTGCTGTAACATATCGAGCAACTCCATCTTTAGATAGAAAAATTCTGACCAGAAGCATGTTCACTCCTAGGCTTAAAATATCGACATAAAAACATGGTACACTAAACAGTGCGCAGGTTGTGTAATGGAACAGGTCATACGGGTCAACCCGGAAAATTTTTTTGTCAAAATTTCTAGAATTTTATAGATAATTAGTGTGACTATAATTAATAAAACTGTATTTGAACATCAATAATCCAATCTTTATTAATAAAATGATTTATGAAGTTTGATGCATTAAAGCTACAGCCTGGGAGACTTTCGGCCTGTTTCTGACCTGTTTTGTTCTAATAGAACATTTGTAATTAAAAAGATTTGCCCATTACAGATATCACCTAACCTGAATCGATCCATCCATAAGTCAATGGGTCAAAATTGCCAGGTACAATATGAATTTTTTTTTTTTTTTTGTCAAGAGACTACCTGGAGCACAGGTCACAGCTGCAAGAGCACGACACAGTTGACCAGCAATAACATCATAACAACGTCTGCAAAGAGTGGGTGATAAAGAAAAGAACCAACTTGAGTCGAGAAGTTCACATTTTGAAGTTTGAACCTTCTGCAAGTGAAACGCCAATCCATATTTTCTTCTCTCCTTGAACAAATTATCTCCGGAATATGGTACTTTTTCAATTCATCAATTGGTGCATCCTCAAGATAGAAAGAATCTCAATCTACACTATCGCCAACTAGCAAAGGAATATAGAAGATTCATTATTCTGAAAAACAAGTCCAAAACACACTCACATTTAATAGTGTCATAATCTAACCACCAGCTCAAATTAAAATAAATACACTCAGAATACCACAAAATAACCATAAAGTTAGGCATCTATATGAGCATTCAAGAATTACCATCTCCTTGATTATTACTAATGTTAACTAAACTATAACCACTATGAAAGGAAGTCTACATATCACAACTACTTTCTATATACAAATAGGTTTCATGGGTGCTACTAGTTTATCCAATTTCGCTGAATAAAAACCAAATCTCCACTAAAAAAAGGCCATTCTCTTAAAGGCCATTTAAGTCCATATAATATTTCTATCCAACAACAAGTCTAAAAGACGTTAATGATATGACCAATTTACACCACTATTGAAGGATACGTCTTTATCAAACAGTAAGTTTGCAACTCAGTTAAAGATCTCAAGTTTCGAAGATTAAAACAATAATATTATGCCAGTTATACATACTGAATACTTGTACCTGAGATGGAGTCCATTCTACTTGATTGATCGCACTCATAGCAGTCTCTCTGAATACTTCAAATCTTCAATAGACACAAACCATTGTTCACCAATCATATGGAAACTTGTGCTCTACAAAGATAAAGAATAATGGCATTTAGTTATGATATTTACATGGCATCAAAGGAACAAAAAAAATAAAAATAAAAAAAGTTGTTTATTAATACTTTTGGGTGAATGTTATGACTTACTGTAAGGTTCTAGCATGACAATGAATGAAAGTCCATCCAAGTGATCTATTCCATGAGGATTGTCGTCACCAAAATCACGTCCACTAAAGATCCCAGCTTCTTCGGTGAGCTTTTCTTCATCATCGAAACTCAATGATGCTAAAAGAAGACGATTCTGTAGATGATGAACAGCTTATCAGTGACAGAATCCGAACACTTTTGTAGGATAAGACTAGTGAATAATATGAACATAAGTACTAACAAGAAAATAAAAATATAATACTTTGACTAACTATAAAATTCGATCCAATATTAGATTAAAAATCTCATCAGTTTCATGATTAGGATATCAAACATGCATACGAAGATATCAAGAGGACAAGATAATGGTGTACGAGTTCTTCTCAAGAGCAGATAACAAGGTCAACAAAGAAATGTCAAAACACCATTACATTTATGAGTATCAGAATCCTACTACGCCGTATCACAGGCTTGTTCAAGTACAAATACAATCAAACAATCATGATAAAAGTATAAACCCCATCTCTCATAAGTCAAAAAAGACATATGAACTTCAAGCTCTAATGCCTTAAAAGTTAAATCATAAACAGAGCAACAAAAAAAGTTCCCATTATAATGATATTTAATAGCTACAATTTATCCAATTTAGCTTCATAAAAACCAAATCATCCACTAAAACAAGGTCAATTAAATCGAAATGACCAACTTGTATCACTATTCAAGTAGACATTTCATCAAACACTTGGTATACCATCTTCTTGGTTGTGGATTGCAAATTTTCAGCTTACGCTCTATAAGCACTTCAAAATAAGCACCTACCAATGTGATTATTGCATAAGCTCATAGCAATCCAAACACTTTGAGATGCATTCCCAAACACCCTCTAACCAAATCTAACTTTATACCAACTCTAAAAAGTAAATTTTCTTTAAATTTAAGTATCTTCTTAGTCCTAATATATCAAAACCTCAATACCAAATTTACATTTTGAAAGACTACTAACTATTCCAACTTGGACAATAAATTTTGAAACAATTACTGGTTTTATAGTTGGTAATGATAATTATTTAATTTTACATCTGCTCTATAAAGTCATTTTCCTCCGGATTCAACCGACGTAGACCTATAATTCTACAATCAAATTTTCGTTAATCTGTTTCACTACATTTAATTTTGTTACTAATTCAACTATTAATAAGCACATATATATACAGAGCTGTAAATAACATAAGTATCTAATCATCAGAAAATTCAAAATAATATGTAAACAACACTTAATCAGCTGTATTATACCTAATTTGATAACGGTGAAGATGATTGATGGCGGGTACGGTGATGATGGTGCAGGAGTTAGGGTTATGGTGGTGGTAGATAACGACGGTGGAGAATGGAGATGATTAGGTTGATGACGGAGTTAGGGTTTCGATTGGCAAAATTACGGTGATGGTGGTGGCCGATGATGACGGTGGAGTGATTTAGGTGAGAGAGGGACTCGAGTATATTTTGTTTTTATTTTTATTTTTTGTTGCTTTTTATTTTTGGCAAGTGATATTTACACGGACAAAATTACTTTGCACACAAAAATTTTAGGTACATGGACAAAAGTATCCCTGAAATATTTTACCTTGTTTAACTATTGACTTTTCAAAACCCAAATCCACAGTAGTACATACATCATAAAGAACTAATTTGTGGTCGTCACTGCCAATGGCACCACCGACATCAGAGTATATATCGACACCCTTCCACCGTCATGGGTGCATTTTCTTTCAATTTCGGGTACAAAAAACGTGAAAAAGGTCGTGCCTGGTTTCTCGAAGTTAGTTTGTTTAAATTTTTGAATGTTGATCGATTTAAGGACTATGAACTTTTTATACCCAAAGTATTATGATTGGTTATCGATTTTTCATTCATTCATATTGTTCACTTGTGTTAAAATGTGACAAATCAGTTGGTTTTGTACTATTGTTAAAATGTTTCATTTTTTTGTTGTTGTTATCGCTTTAAACAAGTTGTGGTTTCAAGATTTTATTATACAGCTTGATATTTTACAGTGACAACCTATTATAATTTTGCATGAAATTACACTTATCAATAACTAATTAAAACTACTCGTTTGTGGATAATCTCACGAACCCTGTTACTCGATGTGTTCATTTAGCTACTGCCAGAAAGTTAGTAGCTGTGAAGGTGGAAGTGACGGTAGTGAGTAGCACATGTGGAATGGTTTCGAATGTCCAACGGCGGCTAGAACCTTGGTTTTGACATTCAAGGACAACTTATAGGGTTTGGTCAAATTTGCGTTTGGGGCTTTTATTCTTGAGTCAATAGACTCGGGTTCGAATCCCATCCCTAGCACTATGCTCCCAGATAGGTATGCTCCTCCGCAAAACCTATGGGCTCACTGTAAAGACTTTGTGGATAAGAGCTCAAGAGTCCGAGTGTCTCGGCTTAAGTTGGTGTCCTACTAGGCCAGAGGAGTTGCCCGAAGCTATTCCTTATGGGGTGGACAATGGCTGGTGCCAAAAGACACTTGGGGTCAGGGTGTTCCCGCCAATCTACACCTTTTTTTGTGGATGATAAGGCTCATTAAGAGGCTATGAAATACCCCCTGTCTATTCGGATCGCGTTAATCGGGTCAAAATTTGAATTCGGGTTACTCGGGTCAACCCGAGTAACCCGAATACGAAATAGGGTTGGCTATCGGGTTGAAAATGTTTGGCTAACTCGAGTTCGGGTCTACCCGGTTGACCCGAATAGTTTTTTAATTTTTTTAATATAAACTTTTTAATAAAACATCTATATTAATTAGAACCAAATCGCAAATTTATGACTATTTTACCTATAATCGAGTTGACTCGAACCCGAATTGACCCGACCCGAGTTGGCTCGACCCGAACTCGACTAACCCGAGTTCAAATAGGGTCGGGTTCGGGTATGTTATTTTTAGCCTTGACCCGACTTTGATCTGACCCCAATTGACCCGAACCCGACCTGACTGACACCCCTAGACAATTCGCCATCGTTAGGTACGGTTAATGTATAATAAGATATTAATTTATAAGTTCAAGAAGATAAAACTTGTGATAAAACTTGTATTAAAAAACACGAAGCATTTTACATATAAAAGTAGATCAATAATTCAAAGTTTCTTGCGAGAAATTGGTATTGAAAATACAAATATGATTTTATTATTAAGAAATGTTACATCTATAAAATTTTACAAAAATGTTTTCATAAAATGACGTGGCATGATAAACTTAACTTACAAACATTCCCTCTCTTTTTTTAATTGATTAATAGATATGTTACAATGACACATCATTTAGTGAAAATATTTTAATTAAATTTATGTTGATATAGCATCCATCGAGTCTAAAAAGTAATTGGAATAAAAGCCAAAGTACATACACTTAAGGTGGGTTTGGTATTTTGGTATAGGGGAATGATTATTGGAATGATAAGAACGTGCGGTACATTATACAAAAATCACATAGTAGTATAAAATCCTAATATATTGGTTTTTTGAAACCAAGCTAAGGAGGTGGCTTTGGACCCATTTCTAGTCATTTTTAATCGTCTTCATTTCTATTTCCCTCAAAAACACAATATACTATAACAATAGGGCCTTTTTGCAATGATCCAAAGTCGTGAGCTAAAACCCAAAAAGCCGTGGCAATTCATATGTATCACAATATAGTGTATAGTGTATTGTATAGAATCAAGTATGATTAGCATAATCATTTAATAACTCGACTCGACTTGTGTGAACATCACATATAGTATGACACTAGTAGTAATGTTACTTCCTTTTATAAAGCGATAAAATATTTTAATGGCAAAAGATATGGAATCGAAACCTAACCCATCATTTTTCCACTAGTAATAAAAAGGCATTTCTTATAAAATTATAAAGCAGACATCACTAAAGCTATTGACCTACTACGAAAAACAAAAGAAACATTAAAAAATATAGTAATATACAAATCAAAAGCGGACCCAATAAGATAACCACACTAATTTCATATTCACATGGCTTTTAATAGAGAGAAAATGGGTGCACTATTTAAAGATGCAAACAAGACAAGGTATATGGGTATTTCTTTAGAGTGCGGTTCCATAAAAAGTATCCACCTTACTATTTATGTTTATCCAAAATAAGTATTCATATTCTATTCTTTGATAATAATTTTGATAGATTTTCTTATTTTACTCTTATAATTAAAACATACATTAATTACTCATTCTTAATTTGTAATTTCTATATTAATCATGAGGGTAAAAATGACTTTTAACAACTAAAACTAACATTAATTACGCATATTATAATTTGTATATTTTTTGTTTGTGGACATTCTTTTTATGGCGGAGGGAGTACTATAAGATACATGTGGACTCAATTTGGAATCATATATAGACTTCTACATTTTAAGATACGTGCAAAATTAAAAATATGAAGTCATATCTTTATGGTGCATTACACGTACATATACAAGTAGTAGCTTCATGAATTTATTACATATAAATAAATCAAGACCACATGCTACGGATATAATTTCAATTTTGAATTGAAAAATAAGTGAATGAATTGAACTATAAATCATGTGAAAGAAATATCATTGTACATCCAACATATAATCAGTCATAGGATTCTAGCATATAAAGAACTTCCGAATTTTCACATATCTTGTAGTCTTTGGTCCTGTAAGTAAATGTTAGTATTTCTTTTGTGTGACGTTTTGTGAATCTTTGTGACTTATATAATCGCGTTAGGTGTGAGACTCATTAACCCGAACATTATGGTCTGAAGCATCACGTAGTTTAATGTCTTATTACTCTAATGTGTTGGTACTTGGTAACATCCTATAGCGTGTTTGTTCAGGACCATCAAAGTCTGTATGATATTATCCTAATAGTCTACTACTGTACATATCTATGTATGACAGTTTCACTTGAAGTTTGTCACACACTTTAGCATTTCATAAATGGTTTTGATGTTAATCTATTTGATCTTAGCAATAAGATCAACTCATTATCTAACTTGGTATTGGTGTCGTGAACGACTAGATAGATTTGAGATTTGATGGATTGGTATGCCTTTTATTAACATCCACCAAATCAACATATTTATTTAAAAGAAAACTATAAACTACTACGGAGTAATTGTCAAGTGTGGTAGTTGCATTATTATTGTAGTAGACTATTGACTTTTTGACGTACTATTAAGTTCACACAAATTGTCTATAGTGTTTAGTTAAAAAAAAAAAAAAAAATGGTCTGTAGTGTATAGTAACCATCCCTTTTATTGAATTATCCAAAGTTTTAAAGTAAAATATAACAAAACAACAAACATGAATATGATATATGCATGCACCTTCCCAGCCTAGTGGTCTTTGAAAAATGATAAATGTTAAACAGGTCTTCAAAGGCTGCTACAGCCTAGTGGTCTTAGTTTATTTTTTAGGTGATCCTTATAATATGGTTCCAATTGCAACTCATGAAGTGGTGGTAACTTATACTATACATGACACTTTAATGTATAATACTCTACATACTTTTGTCATTATCCAGGTGAACAAGCCGATCCGGGCATAGAATCTATTCCAGGTATAATCATATATACATAAAATGACAGAGTAACATATTTCCTCAAGTGACCCAAAACATGTGGTTTCCGAAGTTTAGAAACATTTCAGTGACAACCACACATTTCATTTCATTACATGAATATGTATATACATGTAGTACTGATGATATTGAACACTTATCAGTTACCAACACATGAATTAATTAACTAACTCAACTCTAGTGTTGATGATTAGTGATCATCAAGGATTTCTTTTTGGGAACATAACTAGAATTAATAGAAATGAATTGAAAAGCATAAAGTGACAATTTCTTTGTTAATCTGCAGTTAATTACAGCAAAACATTGGCTTTGAAAAATGATAAATATTAAACAGGTCTTCAAGGGCTGCTACAGCCTAGTGGTCTTAATTTATTTTTTAGGTGATCCTTGAAATATGGTTCCAATTGCAACTAATGAAGTGGTGGTAACTTATACTATACATGACATCCCATAGCGTGTATGACAAAATCTGAAATTTCATTTACATCTGCAATGTAGTAAAATGGATGAAAGCCACAAAGGTTTATAACTAAAATCATTTCACTTTTTTTTTCCTGTTTTTCCAAATGGTGCTCAGAATCAAGTTTGTGCATCATCCTTTTGTTTGTTCCTTGACGAAGTCTTTAATCATCTCCTTCAAATGCTGTGTACAAACAAAATAGTTGTAATTAGCTTGGGATCTGGAGTTGTGTCTTAGAGAATAGATTCATTATAGTACATTAAAGTACCACTAAAGGATTGTTTTTGGCAAAGCTCGTTTTATAACATTCGACCAATGAAGTCAATATGGGAGTCTAGTGTTTAAAATAGAATAGCAAATTTAATGCTGGCATATGATGAAAATTTGGGATCGAGTGGTTAGATAGAAACCTGCAGTTCGTGATGAAGCACAACACATCTTCTTCTGTCGTCCATTTTTCTGCAACATGAAACAAAACACAATTAAGACTAGAAATAACAAAAATGCAAAAAAGTTAACAGGAAATCATTTCTACTAAAATGCAGTATGTAATGCTCTCTAGGAAGAACACAAAGCAATTGAGCAAAGAAAGCTAATTTCCACCAGACAAAATTTTAAAAACACAATCCATCCCATTATCACGATATTTGGAAAACATAACTCATTATCACAAAACACAATATCAGTACCACAATCGAATGTCACACCCCTCAATTTGTCATCAAGAACACAGTTAACATCAGCACTCCCCTCACCACGAATAATCACCACTTTACCACACCCTTTAAACGCAAACTCATCACTATAAAATGACAACCCAACTTGCAAAACCCAAAGAAGCTTTCAAAACAATCCCACCCGACAACTAAAAATCAGCAAAAAATGCAGAAGGCCAAATGGAAAGATAAAAAATAAATGGGATGATATTGCCATCTCTAGTTTACAGCCTATAGAACTACTTTATTAGAGCAAACTGAGTCGTTAGTTTAGAACTGCTTTATTAGGTGTGTGAGCCCAACCCAACCCAACTCATTTAACCCTTCCTATAAAGTTACCCATTTTAGCCCATTGTCTGACCCATCCCCTTTGCCAGGGCAATTATGGAATTGATCAGAAAAGCTGAAGGAGAACATAAAACACGGAATATACCTGACCAACTCTCAACCGGTGGCTGTCAGAGTAATGGAAGAACCGTTAAAGGGCTGCAAAGCCAAGCAGTTTTTTGTGGAATGTCCTGCTGATCACTTTTCTTCTCAACTAGAAGATACATCTGCCAGTCGGGATCGGTAACATCAATGGGATTGCTACTTGATACAGAAACAGTTGAAATGGAGAATTTAGCTCTAATATATGCAGATAAGCATGCAAAACCACATATTTATTTATTAATCGAGAGCAGCTGACTGTTACCATCAACAAGGAGAACAAGTGGTACCAATCTACAGTAAAGAAGACCCATAGATTCGCCCTCGACACAAACAACCTAATCATAACAGATAGGATTAAGCAACTGCATCTCAACATATTAAAACGTGATACATGCAAATAAAATGCAACTTTTCAATAGACACTAAAGACCTCTATTATTTACTCTGCAAAAAGTGAATCAGAAATGGTGGTAAACATGACATGACCTTTCATGTAAATGGTAATGCACCTCAAGCTTATCTGCTTTCGAATCCTTTAACCCCTTGCTATTCACAGATGGCTGAAGTATTTTCCCATTTGAAATCATAGATCTGTACATCGACAAGCATCAAAAATCAACCAAGATATCAAAATAAAAAGGGTGATAGGAATCAAATTAATGAACCCACGGAGACACTTTACATACTTGATATACTGATTTTCTATGGAAAACGTTTTGAGGAAGTCATCTTTTGTCTCAGCAAGATCATCTGCAAAAATATTTTGCACAGAAGAAAATGAGATGGTCATCAGCATTGCACTACTGCACACAAATAACAAGTAACAAGCAAAAGATGTGTAGGGTGATCACCTGAAGAGAAGTTTTAAGATCCGTGACTCCTTTCCCAGCCTTTACCAGTGACATACGATATCAACCATTAATAAGACACGAAGTCAGATTTATACGTACAGAAATCAGTCATTAAAGAATGGACACACGATTCAAAAAAATATAGTACACAATCTGTACTTACATCAGATGTGCTCTTAAAAGATATATCAGCACGATAGAAAGATTATGAATAATGACGATCCAGGATCTTTGACTATGCCCCCCAATAATATATGAGTAGCATATGCCAGAAACCACTTATTAAATAACTTAAATATCGATAAGTTGGCTATAATGATATATACCTTTAAGCCTTGGTAGCCGTATATTTTTCCATCCTCTTCAAAAAAGATACTTGGGTCAACAGGGTCAATGGGGAAGCTTTCCGGAGATCCCTCTCCCTCTTCTTCAGAGACTGAAATTTAATATATGAAGACATCATCATAGCTAAGACAAGCTCACAGACAGAGTTACAAGCTACAAAATCCACTTAAAAACAAGATAAAAAAAAGATACAAAGAATAAACACATCTTTAGCCACTAATCAACTAGCCAAACATACCAATAGTCATTTATACCTCTATACGTATATACATCCTGATAAACAAACTTCCATTATTTGAGAACAGCAACTCTAATTAAAACCTTGAACATCAAAAAACTGTATCAATGGGCAACTCCAATTTGACAATTGCCACAAAATTATATTAAAAGGGGTGGTTGTGGACTGCAAATTTTCAGCTTACACTCTATAAGCACTTCAAAATAAGCACCTACCAATGTGATTATTTCATAATCCCACAGCAATCCAAACACTTAAAAGATGTATTTTTCACTTTTAACAACACAATATGCATTCCCAAACACTCTCTAACCAAATCTAACTTTATACCAACTCTAAAAAGTAAAATTTCTTTAAATTTAAGTATCTTCTTAGTCCTAATATATCAAAACCTCAAAACCAAATTTACATTTTGAAAGACTACTAACTATTCCAACTTGGACAATAATTTACAGCACATTCAAACACTCTCTATAGTATTATCCGAAAGAATTACTGGTTTTATAGTTGGTAATTATAATTATGTAATTTTACATCTACTCTATAAAGTCGTTTTCCTCTGGATTCAACCAACTTTGACCTATAATTCTACAGTCAAATTTCCGTTAATCTGTTTCACTATATTTACGTTAAATTTGAAGCATCGGGCTAAATTCACTTCAACTACAACAAATGAACATCTAAATTTGTTACTAAAATTCAACTATTAATAAGCACACATATAGACAGCTGTAAACAACATAAGTATCTAATCAGCAGAAAATTTAAAATAATGTGTAAACAACACATAATCAGTTGTATTATACCTAACTTGATAATGGCGCAGATGATTGAAGACGTTACGGTGACGATGGTGCCGGAGTTAGGGTTTGGGTGGTGGTGGATAAAGAACGACGGTGGAGGTGATTAGGTTGACGACGGAGTTATGGTGGTGGTGATGGTGGTGGTGGAGCGATTAGAAGAAGAGAGGGACAAAGTCTTTACTTTACTTTTATATTTTGTTGACTTTATTATTTTTTTTTAGCCTAGATTTGCTGACTTTATTTATTTATTTTTTTAGCCTAGATTTTGCCCCTTTATATATTCTTGTTGCTTTTTGTTTTTAATAGCCTACATTTGGTGATTTTATTTTTTTTATTTTTTTTATTTTTTATTTTTTATTTTTTTGGTATATTTAGAGCATCAGGATTCAGGTGCTTTGAAGAGGTTTTGCTCTTTATTTGTGTCTCACTAGATGTCACATCATTTTAATACTTACACTTCAAAATATCGCCTCATTCTTAACCAAGGTTGCAAAAAAATGTTAGGCACTAGTCGGGCGATCGACTACCGCCTAGCGCCTGGGGGATTGACTTTTTCTAAATAAAAAAATAAAAATTAAATGTATGTTAATAAATTTAAATATATTTTAACATAAAACACTAAGCTTCACATAATTGATGTTATTGTAATGCATTAGTTATTGTTGTTAACATCTCATGTTCTTATTTATTTCACTAAAACTAAAACACACATATTGACGACAACTCAATTGAACAAACACATAATGACATGATGTCAAACCCATAAGCAAAATCAAACACAAAAAAGGAATTTATTACTCATTTTGCATATTAATTATGTGTGTGACTGACTTATGTGACAAAATCCACATACGAAGAAAAACCCAAAACCTCAAAACCCACATTCCCACACATGAACAAAACACCAAAAAACAATAATCTAAACTGAAAATACGAAATCTAAACCTCCACATATTAAGTCCGGATGTATGTGATTTCGGAAAACAAAGAGGGGTTTCAATTAAAATAATAGCATGCCTTCAAATCTTCAATATTGTGTATTTTAATTGTGATTGTTGTGTTTTTATCATCATGAATAGTTCCAATTGTAGATTCAAATGCGTATTTGGTCAGAGTGTATGAAAAGATGGGTTAATTGGGGTTAAAAAACCACTAATTTGAAGTTTTTTCAAGTGTTGACCGCCTAGCCCGATTTGACCTGCCTAGGCGGGATGTTGACCACCTTTTGACTAAAACGCCTAATTCGTCCGCCTAGCTTCAAATCGCCACGGTAAGTGATCGCCTAACGCCTAGGCCGCTTTTTACAACATTGTGCATAACACAAAACAACTAAGTCATTTGGGCCCACTCACCTAATATAAAACACACACACTCACATACCCAACGGATAGTTTTAAAGTTTTAGTGAGTATTTGTCATAAATCTTGTAGTGATGTCTGTATGTTATTATCCTACTAGTCTACTACTGTACAAATCTATGTATGAGAGTTTCACATTAAGTTTGTTACACATTATCTGACTTTTTCATATTGGTGTCATGTGCAATTACCAAGTCTTATTATAGGATTAAGATTCATCATAATCTCATAACTTGAAAAACAAATCAAATAATATGTCTCCCTTATCCTCTTCTTAAAACAGGTCGAACAAACACCTCTCTCTAGGGTTTTTGTTTGGTTTTTTTAAGTTTGACAAAGGGTTGTGCTAGACAAGATCATGACGTATAAATAACTAGCATTAAGGTGATACACAATAGTGTGGATACCTATAGAGGCAATCTCCTTTGCTTGATCTAAGAGGTTCGTGGGTTTCAAGGGTGAAATCAAGAGTTCATTTTAAGCTTTGTTAAATCGAAATATCACACATTAAGAGGTAATAATAATTGCTCTAAGGGTTTCGTGGGTTTCATTGGTGACATTTTCCGCTACTCTTAAATGTTTTTTTTTAATGATTTAGATATACAAACACCAATAGTTTTTGGCCAAGCAAAATGTTTATATTTGATGGGTCACAACATTGGATTAAGACACCCTAAACAACATTTTCACGACATTCTCAGGATTACTTTGATAGAAAGTACATTTTTTTCCAAATCATATGTTCATGTCAGCAATACAAAATTTATATGTCATCAAAAATAGACGTGTCATCAAAGAAGGCTACAAAAAATTTTAAAATTATAAAAAAAATAAAACACTTGTGAAACTTGAGTGGTTAAACTCATTCCTTCATTGTCATTCTCGTGTACCAAACTTCATTAATATTTTGTGACTTTTCTCTAAAATTAATACCGTGAAAATTAGGATTTTACAAACTTATTTTATTCTTATTTAATAAATGTATTATTTAAATCGATAAGTAACTTTCTTTCATATTTTTTTTTTTCAAATTAAATTCAAATTCAAATCTTATTTCAACTCCACCTATAAACCAAGGGTGCGTTTGGTACACGAGAATGACAATGAAGGAATGAGTTTGAATCTAATTACAAGTGTTTGGTTAGTGGCTTAGGTTTTTGTAATGGAAATGAAAACCTAATACATAGCATACACCATACCATGGTATATTGCCTCCTTTACTATGGAAAGATATTTAACATCATACCAATTCACATTCCAATGTATACTTAGACCATACTCATATTGATTCCGGTATGCAAACCAAACACACCACAAGTAAACTACTCTCTATATTAGCAATGTAACTTTAGTAAAAATGTACAATACAATTTTTCCAAAAACATGGTTAATATTCAACAATTAAGCTTACTTGCCCAAGTGACAAATCATTCTTCACTACAAAGTTAAGGGGGGGGGGGGGGGGGGGGGGGAATCAAATCCTCCAATTTTTTCCCTCTAAAAAACCCCCCAAAATTTCATTAATTCAATTTCCCTCCACTTTTCTCCAAAATCAAAACCCTAACTTTTCAATCCTACAAAATTAACCTTCAATTCACAAAAAGTTGACATTTTTATGTAATATCTCCACTTCTTACACTCAACCCATCTTTTAATTTCATCAGTTTGTTATAAATTCTTATTATACAATAAAAGCTTTCGGATCAGTTGGTTTTAATGGAGTTTACGTACATTTGTTGGTGGATAGTGTAAAGAATTTTCTTGATACTTACTCATCAACAAATTTCGCAGGGTTTAGGTTGAGTTTTCATCTATTTTTATTAGAGCTAGTATTTCAGTTTCTAGGGTCTTTTTTCTCATAATATATCTACATCCTCTCATATATGTGCCTTTGTACTTATTTAACTTTCTTTGCGCTTACAAGTCATTGAAAGGTGGCTTTGTTGTACCGGTTGGGTCTTTTAACAACTCGTATATATAAACTTGAAATTTATATAAACAAAGTTGACATTTTTTATTTATAGTAATCATATTGACCATCGGGCAACCTGGTACCGAATGCCCAAACATCATACAAAGCCATCTTTTATTGAATCAAATGTTATATAATAACCATACAATGACTAAAGGTCACACGTGTGAAAGTACATTGATATTTTATGGAGAAAACCCCGTATTTGTATTTATTCAGATTAGAACAATGTATCATTTTTTGATGCAGTTGTACCATTCCTCACAAAGAATCTTTACTTCAATATTGTGATGAGGTTGATCCGGTTACAAAGGTAAGTTTCATTTTTATAGAAACCTTAAACGTTGAGGCTAATGTAGATGATTATTAAATTACGGCTTTTTATGTATTCTGTTATTGATTGTATGCTACAGTCAATAGGAGCAGTCAACTACGCTATCAGGAGACCAAAAGATGGGACGTTATATGGGTGTAATACAGACTATTTAGGCGCTATTTCTGCTATCGAGGATAGTCTACGAGGTTTCTTTCTGTACTTTCTGTTAGAAGTGATAATATGAGCGATTGGATCAAAACAGTGCCTTTTGTTCACTAAAAAACTTTCGTATTATATTTCACGTGTGACTTTCAACCCGTTCGACCCATTTGACCCATTTCAGATTTACTTAAAACACAGATTGGTACAACTGTTTACAGGTTCAGGGGTACAAAATGGTGCAACAGGATCACCCGTGGCTGGTAGATTATTTGTGGTTATTGGTGCTGACGGTGCTGGAAAATGTGAGAACCCTCACCAAATCAGGTTAGTCAATGATGACTCTTGACTCAACATTTGAATTCTAATTAGAGATTATAACACCCAAAAGTTTGGAATAACATTTTATTAAGTATTTTGAATTTAACCTAATTCTAATTAATAAATAAATTATATTAAAACTATATGATATAACCAACCTAAATAAATAAAATAAGCCACAATAATGTTATTCCCTAATAATTATAACAATGTAATACGTAGTACCTGACATTTTTTGAAGTGCCTATTTTATTTCTATGTACAGTGAGTTGATCCTCTTCACCACCTCTAAACACATTAACTATTTTAGTGATTTCAGAAGGTTTCATCCCTGCTTTTGACAATAATGTTACAACATCTTTGCATTCACTGGAACGATGAAAGATGCTCTGAGACCTTTGCTTGATCACTTTTGATGGAGAATCAAAAGGATGATTGTGTTCATCACTAAACTTGTCTACAACCCACTCACCTTGACTTGATAATGTCACTTGCATTAGCGCTTTACAACCGGTTCGCATAATATAACAACGTTTTACATCATCACGTAACTGTCTCTTATCATTCATATCCTTAAAACCTTCCTTGTTACATGAGAATATTCGTCGATAAACTTTTGTTTGTGTTGTTGTATCTATAAAGTTGATGCTTTCAAATACCAAAACCCTTGGATAGACCATACCGGTTGTAAAAATCATATGCATCATCTAAAGTGGAAAATGTTCTTCCTAGTATTGTATACCTTAAAGATCGATTGTAAATATGTGTAAAATCTTCTTGCATGAGATACCATTGTTGTCAATATCATCGATTAGCGTATGCTCAAATTCATCATTATTTTCATCTATTAAGAATAAAAACTAAGAAAATTAAGATAAATAACCTAGTTAAAAAATATTTCAAAGAGAAGAAAAAAGAATAAATTCAACAATGAAGAATATGATGAATAATATAATCAAACCTGATATGATTTCCTCTTCTTGATATGGATCGGTTCTTGAAAAACTTATTAATTTTTTGTTAGTGATTTGGATCGGTCCTTTGATTAGTCTAAAATTGGAACCACATACAACAATACAGCCATATATAATATGCTCTTGCAAGTTTTTTTTTTGGCGGGAGATTTTGGCGCTAAAAAAATGACTGATGGTGGTAAAGAGTATTGAAGAAGATATGTTAGTGATAAAAGATGGAAATGAGGAGTGTTTTGTAAAGGGTGTAATTGTAGTGTTTGTAAAAGTGGTGTTCTTTTTTTGTTAAAAAAAGTAGGCAATTGCCTACATCATAAAGCATGTAACATTTCCCCAAACAAAATTAGAAGAAAAGATTAAAAAAAAAAAAAGAAAAAAAAAAACATAGTTTATGTAAAAGTACTATCTTATGTAACTAAAGAATTTATTTCGTCGTCTTTTTTAAAGTAATTCATATAATATGAGTCCGTTTGGCCCTTGCACGTTCGAGCTTCAATATTTATATAATGTGCTTTATTATTTATATTAGTGACATTTAACGCAAAATTGTGTTTAAATTGGTTGTACAATATGATTGATAATTTGTATTTCATATGTAAAGCGTGTTTTAATAATTGCATAATTATATTTATTTACCAGTTAATTTATGAGTGTAATTGTGCAAAAGGAAATTGTACCTTTTGCTATTCATTAAAAAATCTGGATCACATTAATTGCTCATTTAAAACTAAAATAAAAAGTGTTTTTGTGTTTTAAAGTTTTGTACCCTATGCTTTAAAAGTTATACATCTTAATTTTGAGAGAGAGAGAGAGAGAGAGAGAGAGAGAGAGAGAGAGAGTGTGTGTGTGTGTGTGTGTGTTTTTTGTGTATTATATGTAGTATAGATTTATTTACGAACAAAAACACTCATCTAACGATATGGTTCTTCGAAAAACTTTTAAACCTTTTTCTTTGTTTTGTCACTTACCTGCCATGCATATTTAAAGTTTAAACACAAAGAAAAGCGGCTAAACGTTGGTACATCATATGAGGCATCTCAAACAAATAAATAGTCTGTATATAAACACATAAATTAGGGATCTAATGTCCTTTGTGTAAAGACACCATATGGAAGTAGTTTGATGGATGGAGTTTCCTTTCCTCTTCGAAATAATATGATCAATTATATCACTAATTCATTGGTGGTAATATAAGCGTAAATGGATAGCAACTGGCAAAAACATGAAAAATAATAGTAATCTCTGAATGTTACACAATCAGTTTTACTTTTTAATAACAACACACACTCATACGATCCAATAAAATCATGAATTCACCATCAACTAATATGGATGAATAGATACATGATCTTGGTACAAATAAGGATTGTTTTTCAATTTAGAGTATTGAGATCTAAGGGGTTCCAAACTATGAACTCAATGGCAGGAACACGATCACCAAACAAGGGTAGAAAAATGACTCCACAAATTGGTTCATGAGATAAAAAAAAAAAAAAAAAAAAAAAAAAAAAAAAAAAAAAAAAATCAGTAAAACCTTTCATTAGGGTAATTTAGGAATAACAAAAATATTTTTGAAATGAAATAAATATATAACATGTGTCGTTATATTATTCTTAGGCCCATTTTTAGGTCTATCTATTTTGGCTCATTTATAATTTCTCTTATTTTTATTCTTTTTGTGTTACAACAGTTTTTCGTTTTCAAGTGACTAATTTAAGGAGATTGAATACATCGTCAAACCGACTTAAATAAGATAAACCTTTCTTTTTTTATGAGTTTGGCGTAGCCGGTTTTAAAGTATTTGTACTTAGCAAAAAATGAACATGACACTTCCCATATTTTAGTGACTAGGATCACAAGTTTTTTGCCATTAAACTATTCATGAAAGATTAAAAAAATAAAGATGTTTATATTGTAGTTTAAAAAAAAATCATTTTTAATTCACCGATTCAATACACCCAAAAAAAATATATATATATCATTTTTATCAGTTTACTAAATAATGATATTTTATAGCATATAATGGTTAAATTATTAATTTTATAGTGTTGGAATTTCATAAGATTTATAGTTAACTATTACAATTAGTTTGTGATAATGTGATATTTTATAGCAAATGGGCTATAATGAGGTAACTAGTGTTTTTTCTTTAAGAAATGCATAATGTCACACCCCCAAAATCGGGTCCAGCGGAAGCATACATGTAGCTGGGGTGTAACTCAATCGGTATCACAAAACAAGTACAAAATGGTTTTCACTTTAATTATTTAGAATAAAATCGTTTAACCAAAAATATTGAATTTACATCGTTAAAAGTAGTGCGGAAGTAGACCCTTAAAATAGTTAAAAACGGTCCTCAAATGATTAAATCAGAGTCTTCTATGACCATGCCCTGCCCTGCCAAAACCTCTTGTAGCGTGCCATTGCTAAATACCTGAAAATACATGCTAAAGTGTCAACACAATGGTTGGTGAGTTCATAGAGTCTTGTGAAAAAGAATGTAATGCATATGGATGAAGATGTCCCAGCAAAGGCATCGTAAATCCACTCAGTTCCAAGTCCCGCCATAAGAGACTTGTAACCTGTGTGTTTACAACCTACTGCCAAATATGTTATAGTCTACGTGAACATAAGTAATACTTGTATCTAAATTCAAAGGTAAATATAGCAAAACGACTATATAAATAATTCAGACAATGAGGTCATATGAACAATGATGACAAATCCCATGAAATGCAGGTAATCAAACATACCAATGAAATGTAGGTAATCAACCATGTAAAGCGAGTAATGCGTTTAAGTAACAAGCATGTATTCTCCCCCAAAGAGTTTACAAAAACAATTAAAATAGTAGGGGCTATGACTCACCTGGAGTAATGATGCAATGATGGTAAAATGATCGGGACAATAAGGCGCGAACACTAGCCGCAACCTAAGATGAATGATAGCGATCTAATTTAGATCATGAAATGATGTTGAAAATGTCCATGCACATGTTCCTATACCAATGAAATATATGAATGTTTAAAAGGTGTTTTTGTAGGAAATATCTAACATAATGGCATTATTGTAAATATTTAGTCAAGTGGAAGACAAGGGGGAGGGGGCGGCACATGCATAGAAAAATGGATGAGTGTGTAGTAAGCTTGGTGTTATCTGGTTTACGGAGTCAGTTTTGGTTCCGTTAATCGCTAAACGTAAAGTTTTAAATCGCGAAACGTAAATCCGGGTATCGTAAAAATACGAAACTTGAAAGAATGACTAAACTTGTCAAAATACCCCATAATAAAATATAAAATGAATGGTAAGTTCCATCGGGTTGCTTAAATGCTGTTAAAACTGGAAACGCGGGTCTAAAACGCGTAATTCGCGTAAAACGCTGAACTGGAAAACGTAAAATTCCAAAACTTTAGAATTGTCGTAAAATGAGAGAAAATAATATTTCTATCGTTTATAGTGTTTTATGGACATATCGGGGTGCCGGAAGGACGTTTAAACCTGAATGTAAATCTCGGACACGGCTTCGTGATTTTTGCAGAAATGATCCGACGAGCGCCAAACTCTCGGATTATAGTTAAAATAGTTTAAATTTCGCAAATATGAAATAAAAATTTCAGAGATGAATAGTAAAAATGAATAGTAACTGATGAATAGTAACTTCCCGAAATAAAAATGAAATTTCAACATGTGAAAAAGGACATGAAATTACGAGTTGTGACATTCTTCCCCTCTAAAAGGAACTTCGTCCCGAAGTTCAGTTTGTGTTGGTCTCTGAAGTGGTATTGGTGAAAAGATGATGATATTTATCGTGTAAGCCACTGAGCTCTAATGGGAGCTCCAGTCTGTAGGCCTCCAGGCCCATATGTCTGAAATATTAAATGGTCCAGTGTATATCGGGTTTAATTTTTTTTTTGAATTTTTCTGAATGGTATCATGCCTTTCCTAGGCAGAACTTTCAACATAACCCTACCACAAACTTGAAATTCCAATGGTTTACAACTTATCAAACTTGTAACTGATTCCTGATTTGTAGAAAATTCCTGGTTATATCATGAATGCCTACTGGACTAGTGAGTTGGGCTTTTTCCAAATTTCGATCCATCAATGGATGTTGGCACCTCGACCATAGAGTGCTCCAAATGGTGTAGTCTCTAAGCTCGTGCAGTAACTATGGTTGTAAAGGAATCTGATTTATGGCAAATGGTTAATCCAACCATTTCTAGAGTCAATCACTCATGCGATGCAGTTAACCATACCCAATAAATGCAGGTAAATCCATACCCGTTGAATGTAGGTAAATCCATACCCAATGCAGGTAAATCCATACCCGTTGAATGTAGGTAAATCCATACCCAATGCAGGTAAATCCATACCCGTTGAATGTAGGTAAATCCATACCCAATGCAGGTCTCCTTATGTTTGAATCGTTCTCTAATTCTGACCATTGGTCTGAAGATGATAAGCGGTGTGGTTTCAAAGGAATCTTAATGAAATCGCTAGGAGTTTGAGGTGAATCAAATTCCTCTATTAGGAATAATTGGAATGATTATCATGAATCTTGTGGAAAAACTTACAAGGTTAAGTCCGTCAAAGGGTGTTGTTGAAAATAATAGATTAGGATAAGGTTGTGATCCTCCGCAGGATGTCATAAATTGAGTCTTTCTCCACTTACGATGCTTAGTCTCCATTACTAAGATTTTCCCCAAGCTCTATGTCATCAAATCACAAAATCCTAAGTATATAAGTGATGTAATATAGTGATTGATTTTCAAAGTTTGTTTTGAGATTGTGTGTTTTGTTCATAAACCTTCCCTGAATAAATGAATTTACAACTTTAAGCAAACAGCTTTTTAAGTAACATTTTTTTCTTGATGTTTCAAAATTTAATAGTTATGCAAGATAGAACTATTTTCAACCTGGGGTAAATAGTATGGTTTGCCAAGGATTGATGTTTTAAAATTCCTTAACGTCCAATAGTTTTGTAGAGATTAACCAAAAGGAATTTGCTTATCAAAATAAGTGCCTCAGAAAAGTATTTCTTACAAGATATATGTTTTGCATAACTGTAGTTTAGAGAAAAATCCATGTAAAAGTGAAAGTATGAAGAGGATAAAATAGCCAGGTAGGTATGTCTGCACAAATGTATAAATGTCTAATATGTTTGAATAAAGTCTATTGGTGAGTCCATGTTCAATTGAATGTTCTACAGTCTTGGTTAGGAGATTGGATTTATCTCTATGGTGTTGTTTTGTGAGCACTCGTATCTAAACGAATCTTGTAATTCAGTCAATCCAATACTTTCTAGATGATGGAATTTTGGCGATCAGGCCAATGATAGTGGTTCGAATGGTTTTGTCATATCCTGAGATTTCTGTTGAGTTTTGAATGATCTTAATGTACCGAGGGATCCTCCTCCTAGATGGTATGGAAAGTCTTTCCTATGGAAGTCATTGAGAATATCCACTTATCAATATTAGGAGTAGTGAGTGCTAAGTGACATAGGAATCTATAGATTGTTAGCTAATTCCTTATATATATGGGGATGGGGAATGATAGTGATGGTGAGAAGGGAAAAAAACTGTGACAGCTGTGACATAATGAGATTGTGAGGAAAGTGACTACCGTGATGTAAATGTATTGTGCATAAACGTGAATGTTCATTAGATGAAATGACCAGTTGACGTGCTTCCAGGCGGCGGTTCACAAGATGATGAAAAATATAAACGTTCTGACAACGAGGGTATACACACACATGAATGGAACCTTTGGAAATTGAGTAGAGGATTCAATCCAAACAAAATTTTATTATAACCATTCTCAGTGTTGCAAAATTCATCTCTGAGTCGGATATAGGTAGTCAGCCTATGTCCTACTGTCCCGGGTCGAATATAAATGACTAGTCTATATTCCACCGAGGTTCCATGAATTTTGAAATACTCAGCTCAGTCATACTAATACTATGTCCTTCACAAATACCAAGACGTTCTGAAAGACTAAGGCAGGTGACCAAACTTAAGGTCAAATGATGAAACTATGCAAAGAAAAACATAACGCAGTGACATATATGATACGTGAATATGCTTATATGAAAGACAATTATAGTAATCAACTATAATAAATGAATATAATATATCAGATAATGAGACACAAATCTCATCACCTATGTCAGCAACTAACCACAAATGAGGCTTCAGCTTGGCAGGCAGGCACGTGACGGTCATAGGGTTAAGTTTTCTTGAAAGTAGCTATAGTCTAGGTTTTAAAAACACTTAGTTCGCTATAGCCAAAGCTTTGATGCCAATCTGTCACACCCCCAAAATCGGGTCCAGCGGAAGCATACATGTAGCTGGGGTGTAACTCAATCGGTATCACAAAACAAGTACAAAATGGTTTTCACTTTAATTATTTAGAATAAAATCGTTTAACCAAAAATATTGAATTTACATCGTTAAAAGTAGTGCGGAAGTAGGCCCTTAAAATAGTTAAAAACGGTCCCCAAATGATTAAATCAGAGTCTTCTATGACCATGCCCTGCCCTGCCAAAACCTCTTGTAGCGTGCCATTGCTAAATACCTGAAAATACATGCTAAAGTGTCAACACAATGGTTGGTGAGTTCATAGAGTCTTGTGAAAAAGAATGTAATGCATATGGATGAAGATGTCCCAGCAAAGGCATCGTAAATCCACTCAGTTCCAAGTCCCGCCATAAGAGACTTGTAACCTGTGTGTTTACAACCCACTGCCAAATATGTTCTAGTCTACGTGAACATAAGTAATACTTGTATCTAAATTCAAAGGTAAATATAGCAAAATGACTATATAAATAATTCAGACAATGAGGTCATATGAACAATGATGACAAATCCCATGAAATGCAGGTAATCAAACATACCAATGAAATGTAGGTAATCAACCATGTAAAGCGAGTAATGCGTTTAAGTAAAACAAGCATGTATTCTCCCCCAAAGAGTTTACAAAAACAATTAAAATAGTAGGGGCTATGACTCACCTGGAGTAATGATGCAATGATGGTAAAATGATCGGGACAATAAGGCGCGAACACTAGCCGCAACCTAAGATGAATGATAGCGATCTAATTTAGATCATGCAATGATGTTGAAAATGTCCATGCACATGTTCCTATA
This sequence comes from Artemisia argyi, assembly GCA_030686995.1. Lineage (NCBI taxonomy): Eukaryota > Viridiplantae > Streptophyta > Magnoliopsida > Asterales > Asteraceae > Artemisia > Artemisia argyi. The sequence continues at coordinate 210,538,233 of CM060685.1, forward strand.
CCACTCTACTCTTTGGAAAAACACTTGTTGTTATCAAAAAATATATATTTCAAGACTTAGGAAAAATATGGCTATTAGAAAAATAAGCTAGTTGCAATATATATATATATATATATATATATATATATATATATATATATATATATATATATATATATATATATATATATATATATATATATATATATATATATATATATATATATATCGTATGTTTCCATGTTAGTGTTGAAATCCTCGGGTTGAAATCCTTGAAATAACGCCTTGTAGTGATAAAATATTCTTGTAATAACTAATACTTCATTAGTTATAAAATTGGGTACTTGGTATTATTTCTAGAAATCTAGAGTTACTACGTAGTTTTAGAGTTAATATTTCTAAAAGCTGTCAAAATGAAATGAGTTTTGCCGATATTCAAACGTGAATATCTTTGTCGTTATAAGTCCGTTTTACTTGTTCTTTATATCCACGGTTACGTCTTAGTATGTAGTAATATATTTTGGAAAGCTAGAATCCTCCGGGTTAGGTCTAAAGTCTCTTTTTGTCCGACAAAAAATGTCCAACAGCATGTAATTTTCAGAAAAATACTTTTCGTCAATAAACTTGCAAAAATCATAACTTCTTCGTTATAAATTCTTTTTAATCCGTTCTTTCGCCTACGGATTCGTTTTTGAAAGTATTTTCTAAAAATTTTGCCAAAGTTTCCTTTGTTATTACTGATTTTCCAGGATTTAACAAAATGGGACAGTAGGTATATTTACATGTTACAAAACCATTTCCAAGGTCCAAAACTAGTTTCTACATCAACCAAAACTCTTGCAAACTTCACAAAACTATACTAATCCTACCATACACCTTCTTAGGGTGCCATGGGTTCCTAATGACTAGTAAACAAGTTAATTTAACAAAGGAACACCTAAAACCAATTCTGGGGTTTGTATGTTTCAAAAGTCTACAAAAATAAAGTGGTATTACTAGTTTGTGCATGAAATTAAGCATGAATACTATAAGATACATGTGTTAATTAGATGAAAACATGAAAATAAATTCGAATACACACTTTGAAATAATAGGTGGTGAGATGATTAGAAACCTTGGATTACTTGTGTTTTTGTGTTATGATTCTTGATTAGAATGACAAAAGGAACAACTTTGATGCTTTAAACTTTTGAAAAACTTCACTTGATCATGGATTTTGATGTTGGGTCGTGGCCTAGGGAGGAAGACAAGAGAAAACCTCACTTTGATTATGAAAATATATATATATATATATATATATATATATATATATATATATATATATATATATATATATATATATATATATATATATATATATGAATGTGTAAAAGGTGTTTTTGTAGGAAATATCTAACATAATGGTATTATTGTAAATATTTAGTCAAGTGGAAGACAAGGGGGGAGGGGGCGGCACATGCATAGAAAAATGGATGAGTGTGTAGTAAGCTTGGTGTTATCTGGTTTACGGAGTCAGTTTTGGTTCCGTTAACCGCTAAACGTAAAGTTTTAAATCGCGAAACGTAAATCCGGGTATCGTAAAAATACGAAACTTGAAAGAATGACTAAACTTGTCAAAATACCCCATAATAAAATATAAAATGAATGGTAAGTTCCATCGGGTTGCTTAAATGCTGTTAAAACTGGAAACGCGGGTCTAAAACGCGTAATTCGCGTAAAACGCTGAACTGGAAAACGTAAAATTCCAAAACTTTTAGAATTGTCGTAAAATGAGAGAAAATCACATTTCTATCGTTTATAGTGTTTTATGGACATATCGGGGTGCCGGAAGGACGTTTAAACCTAATGTAAATCTCGGACACGGCTTCGTGATTTTTGCAGAAATGATCCGACGAGCGCCAAACTCTCGGATTATAGTTAAAATAGTTTAACTTTCGCAAATATGAAATAAAAATTTCGGAGATGAATAGTGAAAATGAATAGTAACTGATGAATAGTAACTCCCCGAAATAAAAATGGAATTTCGACATGTGAAAAAGGACATGAAATTACGAGTTATGACACATAAGACATTGTTGAAGGTGAAGAGAACGTCGGATAAATCAAAATAAACACGAGTTTTGAAGCAGAAGACATTGTTGAAGGTGAAGACAACATTGAAGAAATCCATATAAACACGAGTTTAGAAGCTAAGACGACCATGAGGAATCATAACTTAAGTTATGAAATAATCCAGCGCCATGTCAGCGCAACACCAAATAACATAACACCAAAAAACACCAGGAAATCATAACACCCAATAACACCACATTTTTGGACCACTTAAAAAAAATAATGCAAACCATAATAACTTGGTATAACTCAAGTTATGATTTGGCAAGGGAGTCATAACTTGGCATAACTCAAGTTATAACTTGAGTTGATATACCAACTTGAGTTGTAACGTGGGAGTAACGTGAGAACTCAGGAAATGGTCATAACTTGCGTTACCAAGTTAAAAATGTACCAAAAGTGAGCTATATGAAACTTGTGTGGAAACAAAAGTGGCTAAGCAATGACTCAATGCAGCGAATGAGATTATGGGCATAGTAACGACTCAAATGAAAGATTTACATGGTCTTACTCTTGATGAAAGTCTTTTAGCGATGTATGTGGTTGGTAGGAGTGCACCACTTTTCCTAATGTTTGAACGGCTGGAGGATGAGGGAAAGATTCGTATGGCGCAAATGGTTACTAATGGTTACATAACCTAAGGAAAATAGTTTTTTCTTTTTCTTTTTTTTTGCGCAACATTATGTTGTTACTGTACTAATGTTTTATGAATCGCGTGACTTCAAGTTCTGGTTTAGTAATGGTAGCTAATTTATGCAACTGTTTGTATGAGTTGAGTTGTGTACAGATAAGATGGACGTACAGTAGATTAGTTCAATAACCAAAGACATGTATTTTAGTATGTTTATTTTGTGAACTATTTGAGCAAGAAACCGTGACATTGTATTGAATTATCCTTACGATGCAAAGAATTCCACAAAAATCATCTCCGAGAAAGACTTTTTGCATAAATCATCCTTTAAAAAGATAGTTTCTTTAGACTTTTGTCTCTTATGGATGAGTCATGGTGATATCTTTTAACATGCATGGTTTATTTGAAAACGGAAAAACTAAATGAACGGCTTTTGGAGTTTACTCTTACGAACGATATTAAAAACGAACTTAAGCTATTATAACCATTTTTGGTTTAAAAGTTGGTAAATCATAAATGGATATCGAGCTTATATTTCTTCCTTTTGAAACGAGAAGAAAATAAATATTGTTTATTAAAACATACATATTTGTCCAATAATTATCATTTTCTTGCTAGTTTCACTTTCAAAACGACGATGTAAACAAATACGTAAAAGCATTCCCGAACCAAAATGAGGCTTGATTCGAGTACCAAGAGTTATTTCCATTAAATCTACTTATATTTGATAAAGTCAGACTAATATTCTAACATTATAACAAAATATTTGACAAAAATAAAAGTCATAACTTCTCATTTCTTTATTACCATAACTTTCTCAATATTTATCAGCTTAACGTTTTTGTATCTATCGCAATATAACTCATCGTCCCTGAATCCGCAGTCGCCAGTCCGTAAAACAACAATGATAACGAAATAATACTAGTAGGAGGTTATTTAAAAAAGGGCAAATGATTAAAAACATTATAGTAGTATTTTAAAATCCAATCCAATCTTACAATCTCAATATTGCAAAATCAAAAAAAGTGATGAATAAAACCCCAATGTTGAAATCTTTGCTAGAAACTATACTTACAAAGTTACAAATAGTAAAAAAAAATAGAGTTAACTACAATTTTGGTCCTTGTGTTTTGGTGCGGATTTCACTTTTCGTCTATTTTTTCAAAAAGTTGTGGTTTTAGTCCAAAGTCGATAGTTTCATTCTACTTTTGGTCCAATTTTTTAACGAAGTTAGTTCAGTTAGTTAAGTCTAATTGTAAAGTGGCAACACTAGTCATTTAACCTAATGATCATTTGCAACGTTAGTCCTTTATACCAAAGATCGTTTGCAACGTTAGTCCTTTCAGTTAGTTAGTCCTTTAAAAAAAATTCAAAAAAAAAAATTCGAAAAAAATGTTTTTTTTTAAAAAATTTTTTCCACAAAAAATAATTCAAATTTAATTTTTTAAGAAAAAAAAAATTCTAATTTTTTTTTCTAATAAAAAAATCCGAAAAAAAATTAAAAAAAAAAGTTTTTGCCCAAAAGCTCTTTTTCCTAAAAAATAATTCGGAAAAAAACTTCTAAATTTTTTTTCTAAAATAAAATTCTAAATCGATTTTTTTTTGAAAAAAAAAATTCAAAAAAAAGCATTTGTTTAGAATTTTTTCCGATTTTTTTTTTTAGAAAATTTTCTTTAAAGGACTAACGTTGCAAACGATCTTTGATATATAGGACTAACGTTTCAAATGACCATTAGGTTAAAGGACTAATGTTGCCACTTTACAATTAGACTTAACTAACTGAACTAACTTCGTTAGAAAATTGGACCAAAAGTGGAATGAAACTTCAATTTTGGACTAAAACCGCAACTTTTTGAAAAAATGGACCAAAAGTGAAATCCGCACCAAACCACAAAGACCAAAAATGTAGTTAACTCAAAAAAATAAATCCCCAAAAACATGTGCAAAAACGAGAATCAATTTCCCCTCTAAAAAAGCCCCCCAAAATTTCACCATCCCAAAACTAAATTCAATTTCCCCCCAAAATCAAAACCCTAACCCTAACTTTTCAATCCCATAATATTAACCTTCAATTCACTAAAAGTTCACATTTTTATGTAATATCTCCGGCCTATTCACAAAACCCATCTTTTAATTTCATCAATTTGTTAAAAAAAATTTATTATACCAACAGCAATATCAAAATACTCCTTCTAATCCATTGATCTTCGGAACCTTATTTGTGAGCTTATATGATTTCGTCTTATTTTGAGACTTATGGGCTCACATAAGCTTATTATGATGTACAGTAATAACTTAATATAAGCCCATAGGTATCAAAATTAGCTAAACAATTTGAGCTTATATAAAGTAAGCCGAAATCATATAAGCTCACAAGCCCACAAATAAGCTTAAACGAACACCCCATGCTTATTATGAACTGATAAGTTTTTGTGGATTTGATATTACAAATTTTCTGTTAGGGTGAAGTAAGCTGTTTTTGATAAGCTGACCATCTACTTATTACCTCCTATTGCACTTTGATTTTGGGGATAAGCAGTTTTGAATGTATGGGATATGGACATGATTATATGCTTATTTGGGGGTTAAATAAGCTGATCGGCAGTTGCTTGTTCGGATTGTTTATTTGCTGTTGTTTTGAAGTAACGAATAGTTTATTTGCTTAATGCTTTTTTGGTAATAGATATGCACTTATGAGTGTTTGGGCACTTTGAGATTGTTTATTCCAAATTGAATATAGTGGTGGATTTGATATTAGCTGTTTTGAATGAGTTGATTATCTGGTTATGAGATTAAGTTATTAAAAATAGTAATCCTAAACACCCCTTATTGCGTTTTAATTTAGTAGATAAGCATAGTTGAGTGTTTGGATGTGATTTTATCCCTTTTTTGAGGGTAAAATAAGCAGTTTGGGCTTATTCAGACAATGTATTGCTTATGTATCTTTGAAGTACTCTTAGCGGAATTTCCAAACTCATATAATTGTGTAACTGATTGTTTTCGAGTGTCTGAATGAAACCTTTGCGTATGTTTATGGTCTTGTTGATACTGTTATGATGTGAATGCAGTTTTCTTCTGATGGTATACTGAATTGTCTCACACATGACGGGGATGTTTCAGAATTTGGATTGTTTTTATACTCCGTAACAGATTATCTGCTAATTGTGTTTTTTTAGCAGACGCATAAATTTGACTATGCTTATCTACTTAGTTTAGGGGTGAAATAAGGTATTTTCAGTAAGAAGTTTCAGATTGTTTAGTTTGAACCGGTTATTGTTAGTGAAACCCATTTTCTTGTTCTTGATGATGATGCATACATGATGCTTGTTTGATTATAGACGATCCTGGAATATCCAATTTGAAGACTTGTGAAAATACCAATATGGTATCAGAGAGACAAGGAATCAAACAACACAACAATTCATGATTTTGATCATCACTCAAGATTCAAAAGCCGAGACAAACAAAGTTGTCTAGGGCACGGATTGTTTCAATCAACACATAGAAAGAAGAGTATTGTGAAACAACGAAAGAAGGATACAAGCAACAGCAGAACGACAAACAAAACACTTTTGTTTAGACGTTGATAGAATACCGTAGGGTATAAAGGAAAAGTCGACTAGAAGATTGTGTATTACAGAGATACACAAAGGAGAAAGAAGAAAGAAAAGACGCGCAGAAATTTCATTGGCGTTGCTTGGATAAGAGAAGATACCGGTACAAGAAACAAGATAAAAAGGTCGTTGGCAATACAAGAAACAACAACAATTTAAAGAAGACACGCGACTTGATCACTCGCTGTAAAGGAAAAGAATACCGCTAGGTATTGAAGTTTGTTGGAAGAAATACGGTGTGGAACAAAGAAGGAAAAGAGAAAAGGGTACGCGGTTTTGAGTGATAAGTATGGAATGATTGAAAAACTTCAAGGACTAGATACCAAAGATGATAAAGCAGTTGTGACTGCATGTTATAAGAAGATTGTTGATCTCATTGTAGTCTACCATGAAATTGCATAAGCTGGTTATAGAAGATTTCTTGTTAACAACAACAAGAACGCACTTGTTGGTTTTACTACAACGCAACAAGGGAAAAGGAAAAGCCGATAGAAGTGGGTGAAACTAAGCAGCCAAGGACTCACCAGGCCAGAAGAATAGTGCATGTAAATCGATGTTGATGCACAGTGCAGTGAAGGATGGAGCAATAGAGATAAGTTAGAATCATTTTGGTGTTAGTCTTGAAGATGATGAAGAAGACAACATGATGGCAGTCAAGACAGCAATGAACCTTAGACATTGCTTGAAGAAAAATGAAGATCACTCAAGGAGAATTTGATACTAACACATTAGGGGGGAAATTGTTAGCCTGTTTAATGTTGTTAGTACAAATATGTTAATGTTTAGGTTTAAGACTTTTAGTTTATGTGTAATTCGTATGTATGTTTAGTGTTTGGGTCAGAATGTTAAACATTGGGTCGACTTCTGTTATAAGTCCAAACAAAGCCCAATGTGATGACAGTTATTTAGTTTAACCGTTTTCAACAAAACGTCACAACGTTTTGTATGAAGCAGTAGGTCGTTTAGTTGAAACATCATGAGAGTTGGTTTAGTATATAAGGGTTTGATCTTCGACCTGTGAAGATAACCCATTCGTTAATAATATATCAATTATAAGGGTTCAAACCCATTTTCTTGTTCTTGATGATGATGCATATATGATGCTTGTTTGATTATAGACGATCCTGGAATATCCAATTTGAAGACCTGTGAAAATACCAATAAGAGTATGGGACGAGTACATTAAAGTAAGTTCTCAGCAAACACCCTTATTACCCATTTGATCTCTTGTCAGTAAAATGTATCCCACATTTACCCATTGGAGTTAACCCACAGCAGGCCCTGGTACCGGGCAAGCTTGGCGACGACCCAGGGCATCATGTATTTAGGGGCATCATATTTTAAATCGATGTTCTATACTTTGTGAGGACAAGAACACAATATGAAGACTAAGATATGGGTTTTTCATGTCAGAGAGGAAAAAAGGCGATAGCATGATATGTATGGAGAGGATAGAAAAAGTTGACTTATTGTTATGTAAGGTCGCACATGGGTGAGGGAGTGACACATAAGGAATAGAGTTAAAAATGAAGAGTGTTTTTTTTTTTTTTTTTTTTTTTTTTTTTAACAAAAAATAGTACGGAGTATTTTAAAATTTATTTAATGAAAGATACTACTTTTACATAAACTATGATTTTTTGTATTTTTTTTTTAAATTAGCATGCATATTCACGTACTATTATATGATCATTAAATCATCATCTTCATGTTATTTGTTTGTGATTTCGTTGCATGTTCCACGTTGCTACTAACTTTTGAACTTCGATATAATAAAGTAAAATTGGTGGGAAAGTATTCACATTTCCTAATCACTTGGGAGGCCTCGTGGTCCCTTCAAACAACTAGATGAAAGGTTACACGTTGCTGGTATCTTTAATTGTGATTCATTTAGTCAATATCTCAATAATACAGTGTTCCTTTTCAAAGAGTTGTGTTTGTGGAAGATATTGTTACATCTTTTGATTTTAATGAATATAGAATATGCATATTATTGGTGTTCAATTCATGCACTTCAGCTCAAGAATTCATTAAACTGATAATGATTTAAATGATTTATTTTGTCGTCTTTTAAAAAAAAAGTTCATGTAAAAGTACTATCTTATGTAACTAAGGAATTTATTTCGTCGTCTTTTTTAAAGCGATACATATAACATGAGTACGTTTGGCCTGTGCCTATTCGGGGCTCGAGCCCGTGCCTGTAACACCCCCAATTCATGGATGCAGCGGAATTCGAACTGGGTGTTACTGGACGGCACAATAGTCACAATAATAGAAAACGAACTCCAATTGAGTCGTTTTTAAAAGATTTATCATTCAAATTATATAAATATCAGAGATTACAAAATGAGGTCCCAAATGGTTCCATGTTTACAAATTAAATGAGTTTTGAATGATAATAAAATTTATAGCCCTCTTGAGTATCCGTGTCCTTCCGTGCCATCCTTGATCGTCATGAACCTGAAATACATGCTTGAGAGGTCAACACAAAGGTTGAGTGGAATTCGTAGAGTTTAGTTAAATCGTTTGAACACAATAATCGTAGTGTGAGCTATAGACTCACACTTATAGTTAGAAAACAAAATCGTTATTTATTTCACTAAGCTCATGCAACCAAAACATTAACATCGAACCAACAAAATTGGCATTATAGAAGCCCTATCAAGGTACTTTTGCCTTTATACCGCTAAATCTCAAATATAGTGCATTTGTGTGAACTCATCGTTGTTCAACGCAAATGGGATCCGTCAATCCCAATAGATCTATTCACAATATTCGCGCTCACTAAAGGTAGTGACTAATGGTTCATGATATAGGGACTTCGAACATGGCAATCGTTACTTAGTGACAATAAAACATAGTCGTGAAGCATACATTAGAAAGCATCGTGTTCGAGTAGAAAAATAATAGCATGTATTCCCCCCATGGGTTTGTAAAATAGTTAAACAATAGAAAGTGGGGCTACGAACTCACCTTAAGTTATGTAGTGAGTAGTGAATGTGATGGTCGAATCGCGAAGGTTTCTATGAGCAACCTATAATAGAATGTTGCGACTTAGGATCGGAGTAAAGAATAGGAAGTAGTGCCTATATATATATCTTGCATTTAATCCATGATGTGGTATGATGTATAGTATAAGTCTTTGAAAGAAAGATTCATGAACATGTATGTTTTGTATATCGTTTACTACCGTTCGGGCCGACATAATTCAGAAGTCATGTTAGTAAGCGTTCGAGGAGCCAGGACACTTTAACTCGTAAATCCACAACTCATCTCGACGGCTTACACAATGAACTCCTCACATGAGGCTCCCTACTATTGTAGTAGTTGATAAAATATATAGATATAAGTTTTGATCCGAAAAGTTACATGTCCGATATTTGGATAAACTTAGGAAAGTTTATTGGTACATGAAGATTGTTATTAGGGGTAGTTTCATAAGTCTTGTATGACCATATTTCCTTGTAATATCCCATGGTTCCTTTTTAAGTGAAGTAGATCCAAATTGCTTGTTCAAGTTATCGCCTAATTCATTGTTTCATGTTTACGCCTATGTAAGTTGGTATGGTCATTTCGTCATGGCCTAGCCATGACCTTTGGTCCTTGTTCCAAGGTCATGAGACACAACCTTGGCTCTAGCCATGGTGGTGGTCTTGATTATAGGTCATAATAACTCTTGTTCCTTTTAAAGTATAACCATAACTTAGTGACTTATTATATGTAAATAGCTGTTAAGAAACTGAGAAATATCTCACTCAGAAAGCGTTTTCAAAGCTCGAGCCTCTTTTCTCCTGAAGGAAAACGTGATTCCGGACAACTTTCGTGTTTTAACTTTTTCATGAAACGGACCAGAAAGGCCTCTTTTTGCGTGTTTAAAGTTTCTGTAACAGAAACATTTTAGGCAGTTTTGCCGGAAATCTTTGGTAACTTCAAATGGGCGTAACTTTTGACTCGTATACTCGTTTTAGGTGGTTCAAATTGCTACGGTTTCCTTGTTAAGTCCTCTACTGTAATATGTAATAATCCAATATCAAATTTTTACCATTTTGATCAGGTCTTTCCAAGAAAATCACTAGTTTACTTGTTTTAGTAACTTATCTTAACAATCCATTATAACAACATCTTTTACTCATTTTTATACATCATGGACATAAATACAACACATAATATAGCAAGAATAACATGTAAATGATATGAACATGATTAATAAACAAGAAGCATGTTAGGTTTAGGCTTACAACTTGTGGCTTTCAAAGATGAAAGGAAAGTAGCAAGTAAGGAAAAGAACTTTGATAGACTTGCTTCAACCCTTTTTCACTTCATGTAATCTTTCTACCCTTGGTATTCTTGAAAGATGGATGATGAAGGTTGAGGTGAATTGAGTGGATTTAAACTCAAGAGAAATCACCAAGTATAATAGGGTTTGGAAGTGTTTTGAGAACTTAAGATCAAACTAGGGTTTCAACCTTGAACTTTCACTTGAACCTTGCTAGAAATTAGAAGGAAATCAACTAAGTGTGGAGTGGTTTTGGTGTTGGTGATGGACGGCAAACAAATGGGAGGGGGGGTATTTATAGTGTCTTGAGGAGGTTACATGCATGGACTAGTCAAAGGCTTGTTTAGGAAGCTTGTATACATGTCATTCATCCAAGAGTAGTTTGCATAAGATCAAGCCACACCAAGGGGTGACCCCCCCTATAGGCGGTTCACAAGTCTAGGGGGGTGAGGTGTGCTTGGTCTTGATAATATCCTAAGTATTTGGTTAGTTTTGACTCCGGGAAATGCCAACCGTAAGTGATTAGGCCTCAAAACGTAAAACCGGGTGTCGTAAAATTATGAAACTTGAAAGTATTGTTAGACATGTCAAAATAGTCCATAATAAAATATAAAATGAGTGGTAGGATCTATCGAGTGCTAAAACCCTGCTAAAAACTGGAAACACGGGTCTAAAACGCGTAATTCGCGTAAAACGCTGAACTGAAAAACGTAAAATTCCAAAACTTTTGGAATTGTCATAAAATGATAGAAAATCATATTTCTATAGTTTATAATGTTTTATGGATATATCGGGATGCTGGAAGGACGTTTAAACCTAAAAGTAAATCTCGGACACGGCTTTGTGATTTTTGCAGAAATGATCCGACGAGCGTCAAACTCTCGGATTATCGTTAAAATAGTTTAACTTACGAGAATATGAAATAAAAATTTCTGAGATGAATAGTGAAATGTGAATAGTAAAAGTGAATAGTAAAAATTTCGGAAATAAAAGTTAACCTGAAATTGCGAATTGTTACAGTCTCTACCCCTTACGGGGAACTTCGTCCCGAAGTTCTGTGTATGTTATATGTTGGAGTGGTGTCGATGAAGAGGTGTGGTTACTTATGAGGATTAGAGTGATGTAGTTTGATTTGTCGTTTCAGTGTATGGCGTAGGATGAGGTTACTTATGAGAAGTTTGTTTCTAAGAAAACATACGGGTGACTGCTCCCAGCATAACATGATCCCTCCTGAATTAGACATAGGTGATCAGGCTATGTATAATTTAGGACTGATAATGTGATGTTCGGTTTAGTCACGTATGGTATTCAATCTGTAAGGCTGATGAGGTTGCTTGTGGTGTAACTAAGGATGATTTGAGCTTTAAAAGTGCATCAAGATCAGAAAGTGAGCTTGTGGGATTAAGGGTTGTGAAAATGATGATGGTGAGAAGGTTAAGAAGGTTTGTGTTCTTCATTTTGGTATGTTGAGATTTAGTGGTTTGTGATGAAAGTTGGAAATGAAGGCATGATATTGATTTATAGGGTGGTATCAACGAAGTGATTTTTCTAGGATGGTGGTAGAATATCTTGGAGTAAAAATGATGTGAAACAATAAAGTGATAACAAATTAGCTTGAAGTAAAATTTGTTGAATGGTTTATAAGATAACTGAGTAAGTCTCATAGAATGGTAATAGTCTGCTAAATAATCAAATTGGTTTGGAGATAGAAAGTACAATAGATGAGAATTATCACAAAGAGTCGTTTATTGAACAACAAATATTCTTAAGTCATAAAACTCCCATTACTAGGGATACACGTAGTACAACATAGTGCTTAAATAAACATGACTGCTAATTTCTAAACTTCATCGTTCTGCAGTGTTGTTGAGATTCTGATAAGCTCCATCTCCTCTTATCATATATGCTCACCCTTGGTTGTCTTCAACTTGTTGACCTTGGTTTTGGGGACATTGGTTCTTGTAATGTCCACTTTCTCCACACCCGAAGCATATAACTATCGGTTGTGTGTTGCTACCGGTAGCTACATCCTTGACTCTACAATCTCTGGCAAGGTGTCCAGTGTTCTGACAGTTGCGACACTTAGCCGGGCAAGGACCTGAGTGATGGAAGTTACACTTATTGCATAGTGGAGCATTCCCGGTATATCATGCGCCTCTAGTTGGTGCAGCCACATAAGCCTTTGCGGTCTCTTGTCTTTTGTTTTGCTGGTTGTTGTTTTGAGTTTGGTTGTTGTTGTTATTGTTGTTACTTCCATGATTACCATCCCATGGTCGCTTGTTGTTGTTCCTATTGTTATTGTTGTTACTGTAGTTGGAGTTGTTGGGGTTATTGGTATTGCTGGCGTTGTTGGTGTTGTTGTTGGTGTTGAGGTTGGTTTGCTTTCGGGTTTCTGTCATTCGTACCACTTGGTCCATGAGGCTGCGGGACATCCGCATAGCTTCATCAAGTTCCTTTGGATTTGCCGAAGTTACATGCCCTTGTATGCTGGATGGAAGTCCCCAGATATATCTTTCCAACAATTTTTCCTTTGTGGAAACCATTGTTGGACAAAGTATCCTTAATTCTTGGAATCGACGATTGTAGGTTATGATATCATTTCCCCTAACCGTATGATCCCAGAATTCAACCTCCAACTTCTGTATTTTACTTCGAGGACAGTATTCCTTGATCATCATTTGTTTCAAATTAGCCCAAGTAATTTTGTAGGCATTCTCAATACCCATGGGTTGAGCAATTGAGTTCCACCAGGACAACGCCTCATTCAACAGAGTACTCATGGCATACTGAACTTTATCCTCCTCGGTACATTTACTAACCAAGAACACCGACTCCGCCTTTTCGAACCAACGGGTCAAACCTACAGCCCCTTCCGTACCCTTGAATTTGATGGGTTCACATTTCAGGTAGGAAATGAACGAGCAACCCTTTGGTACTGTAGTAACATTGGTCACCGGAGGGGTAGGTCCTCCAAGGTTAAGACTGGCAATTCTGGCAGCCTCTGCAGCTATCGCAGCTTCCGCAGCAGTGGCGGCTTCTGCGGCTGCTGCAGCATCAGCAGCTGCTGCAGCATCAGCAGCACCAGCAGCTGTGGCGGTTTCGGCAGCTGCTGCAGCTACGGCTGCTCGTTCCGTGATAAGTGCTGCATTGATACTGTCCTTTACCAGTTTGCGGATGGCGGCTTGCGTCATTGTTGGTGGTGTTTGTTTCTTTGGCGCCATGATTCTATTGTTCAAAAGATACATTGTAATTAGAGAGTTGTGAGATGAGCACAATTTTTGATAAGAATGATAGGATAATAATGTTTGAAACTTAAAAGCATAACACATGATAGTATATAAAACAAGAGTTTTATTCGTACAACGTTGGTTGATTTACAAAATCGAAACCTTTTACAAGCTTCTTCAAAATTTACTAACTGATACTTTCAGTTTAGTAATTACAACGTTTTTACTATCGCTAGTTAATACATAGATTTCGTAACATTTACTAACTGAGTCTAATCAGTTTAGTAGTACAAAAGTTAACTAGTATCATCACACTAGTTTATTGTGGATTAGAAGGTCCGAGCAGCTCTGATTGATCGGCAACTTCTTGGTTTAGTGTGTCATAGAGGTACGAGTCGATGAAGTTTGAGAAGCTGTAGTTTTCATGTTGACTTTCTTGTTGGATCAATGGTGGTCGAGGTACGATCCATAATGAGTGATCCAAATCATCACATGTAGGGATATCAAAGGGAAGTGATAGTGGTGGTGGTAATGGCTCTAGTACATATTCGTATTCGTTATCCTCCTCGGAGTCTGCCTCAACCCAATTTTGTTCAAAATAATTAGAAGTATTCGATGCAAAAATATTTGGCATTGGTTCATCCTCTTCTTCGTCGGTTGAATCTTCGAAAGGTTCTTCTTCGTCATCAGAAGCGAAGGTATTTACGAAGTCAAATTCGAACTCAGGTGAGGGTGGTAAGACTTGGAAGTTATTAGGTAGAGTGGGCACATAATCGGGAAAAGTGGGTACGCACATGATTTCTATAAGAAGAATTACAATGTTAATATAATTCTATCGTTTATGGGGAGTGCTCAAAATATGGCAAGCATATATATAGCAATATACTAATATGTTTATGTAGCCTAACTTGCATAATAAGTCCATAATCGTCTGGAGGATGGAAGGCACGAAGAGCGGAAGGCTATAAAATGTTTTTGTTTGTGATTGTAGTTATAGTTTAGGTCTCAATTAGACCCGTTTCTCTATAACCATGGCTCTGGTACCAATCTGTAACACCCCCAATTCATGGATGCAGCGGAATTCGAACTGGGTGTTACTGGACGGCACAATAGTCACAATAATAGAAAACGAACTCCAATTGAGTCGTTTTTAAAAGATTTATCATTCAAATTATATAAATATCAGAGATTACAAAATGAGGTCCCAAATGGTTCCATGTTTACAAATTAAATGAGTTTTGAATGATAATAAAATTTATAGCCCTCTTGAGTATCCGTGTCCTTCCGTGCCATCCTTGATCGTCATGAACCTGAAATACATGCTTGAGAGGTCAACACAAAGGTTGAGTGGAATTCGTAGAGTTTAGTTAAATCGTTTGAACACAATAATCGTAGTGTGAGCTATAGACTCACACTTATAGTTAGAAAACAAAATCGTTATTTATTTCACTAAGCTCATGCAACCAAAACATTAACATCGAACCAACAAAATTGGCATTATAGAAGCCCTATCAAGGTACTTTTGCCTTTATACCGCTAAATCTCAAATATAGTGCATTTGTGTGAACTCATCGTTGTTCAACGCAAATGGGATCCGTCAATCCCAATAGATCTATTCACAATATTCGCGCTCACTAAAGGTAGTGACTAATGGTTCATGATATAGGGACTTCGAACATGGCAATCGTTACTTAGTGACAATAAAACATAGTCGTGAAGCATACATTAGAAAGCATCGTGTTCGAGTAGAAAAATAATAGCATGTATTCCCCCCATGGGTTTGTAAAATAGTTAAACAATAGAAAGTGGGGCTACGAACTCACCTTAAGTTATGTAGTGAGTAGTGAATGTGATGGTCGAATCGCGAAGGTTTCTATGAGCAACCTATAATAGAATGTTGCGACTTAGGATCGGAGTAAAGAATAGGAAGTAGTGCCTATATATATATCTTGCATTTAATCCATGATGTGGTATGATGTATAGTATAAGTCTTTGAAAGAAAGATTCATGAACATGTATGTTTTGTATATCGTTTACTACCGTTCGGGCCGACATAATTCAGAAGTCATGTTAGTAAGCGTTCGAGGAGCCAGGACACTTTAACTCGTAAATCCACAACTCATCTCGACGGCTTACACAATGAACTCCTCACATGAGGCTCCCTACTATTGTAGTAGTTGATAAAATATATAGATATAAGTTTTGATCCGAAAAGTTACATGTCCGATATTTGGATAAACTTAGGAAAGTTTATTGGTACATGAAGATTGTTATTAGGGGTAATTTCATAAGTCTTGTATGACCATATTTCCTTGTAATATCCCATGGTTCCTTTTTAAGTGAAGTAGATCCAAATTGCTTGTTCAAGTTATCGCCTAATTCATTGTTTCATGTTTACGCCTATGTAAGTTGGTATGGTCATTTCGTCATGGCCTAGCCATGACCTTTGGTCCTTGTTCCAAGGTCATGAGACACAACCTTGGCTCTAGCCATGGTGGTGGTCTTGATTATAGGTCATAATAACTCTTGTTCCTTTTAAAGTATAACCATAACTTAGTGACTTATTATATGTAAATAGCTGTTAAGAAACTGAGAAATATCACACTCAGAAAGCGTTTTCAAAGCTCGAGCCTCTTTTCTCCTGAAGGAAAACGTGATTCCGGACAACTTTCGTGTTTTAACTTTTTCATGAAACGGACCAGAAAGGCCTCTTTTTGCGTGTTTAAAGTTTCTGTAACAGAAACATTTTAGGCAGTTTTGCCGGAAATCTTTGGTAACTTCAAATGGGCGTAACTTTTGACTCGTATACTCGTTTTAGGTGGTTCAAATTGCTACGGTTTCCTTGTTAAGTCCTCTACTGTAATATGTAATAATCCAATATCAAATTTTTACCATTTTGATCAGGTCTTTCCAAGAAAATCACTAGTTTACTTGTTTTAGTAACTTATCTTAACAATCCATTATAACAACATCTTTTACTCATTTTTATACATCATGGACATAAATACAACACATAATATAGCAAGAATAACATGTAAATGATATGAACATGATTAATAAACAAGAAGCATGTTAGGTTTAGGCTTACAACTTGTGGCTTTCAAAGATGAAAGGAAAGTAGCAAGTAAGGAAAAGAACTTTGATAGACTTGCTTCAACCCTTTTTCACTTCATGTAATCTTTCTACCCTTGGTATTCTTGAAAGATGGATGATGAAGGTTGAGGTGAATTGAGTGGATTTAAACTCAAGAGAAATCACCAAGTATAATAGGGTTTGGAAGTGTTTTGAGAACTTAAGATCAAACTAGGGTTTCAACCTTGAACTTTCACTTGAACCTTGCTAGAAATTAGAAGGAAATCAACTAAGTGTGGAGTGGTTTTGGTGTTGGTGATGGACGGCAAACAAATGGGAGGGGGGGTATTTATAGTGTCTTGAGGAGGTTACATGCATGGACTAGTCAAAGGCTTGTTTAGGAAGCTTGTATACATGTCATTCATCCAAGAGTAGTTTGCATAAGATCAAGCCACACCAAGGGGTGACCCCCCCTATAGGCGGTTCACAAGTCTAGGGGGGTGAGGTGTGCTTGGTCTTGATAATATCCTAAGTATTTGGTTAGTTTTGACTCCGGGAAATGCCAACCGTAAGTGATTAGGCCTCAAAACGTAAAACCGGGTGTCGTAAAATTATGAAACTTGAAAGTATTGTTAGACATGTCAAAATAGTCCATAATAAAATATAAAATGAGTGGTAGGATCTATCGAGTGCTAAAACCCTGCTAAAAACTGGAAACACGGGTCTAAAACGCGTAATTCGCGTAAAACGCTGAACTGAAAAACGTAAAATTCCAAAACTTTTGGAATTGTCATAAAATGATAGAAAATCATATTTCTATAGTTTATAATGTTTTATGGATATATCGGGATGCTGGAAGGACGTTTAAACCTAAAAGTAAATCTCGGACACGGCTTTGTGATTTTTGCAGAAATGATCCGACGAGCGTCAAACTCTCGGATTATCGTTAAAATAGTTTAACTTACGAGAATATGAAATAAAAATTTCTGAGATGAATAGTGAAATGTGAATAGTAAAAGTGAATAGTAAAATTTTCGGAAATAAAAGTTAACCTGGAATTGCGAATTGTTACAGTGCCCGTTCAGGCTTGAATATTTGTATAATGTGCTTTATTATTTGTATTAGTGACATTTAACGCAGGAATTGTATTTAAATTGGTTGTACAATATGATATATAATTTGTATTTCTAATGTGAGGGGTGTTTTAATAATTGCATAAATTATATTTATTGACCAATTAATTTATGAGTGTAATTGTGCAAAAGTAAATTGTACCTTTTTTTTAAGAATTATATTCATTTAAAAATCTGGATCATATTAATTGATCATTTAAAACTAAAATAAAGAGTGTATTTTGTGTTTTAAAGTGTTATACCCTATGCTTTAAAAGTTGTACATCTTAATTTTAAGAGGGAGAGAAAGTGATTTGTGTATTATATGTAGTATAGATTTATTTACAAACAAAAAAACTCACTAACGATATGGTTCTTCGAAAAACTTTTAAACCTTTTTCTTTGTTTTGTCACTTACCTGCCATGCATATATATTTAAAGTTTAAACACAAAGAAAAGCGGCTAAACGTTGTACATCATATGAGGCATCTCAAACAAATAAATAGTCTCTGTATATAAACACATAAATTAGGTATCTAATGTCCTTTATGTAAAGACATTCATACGGAAGTAGTTTGATGGATAGAGTTTCTTTTCCTCTTCAAAATAATATGATCAATTGTATCACTAATTCATTGGTGGCAATATAAGCGTAAATGGATAGCAACTGGCAAAAACACCAAGAACAAATGTGACAATCTATATTCATGAAAAATAATAGTAATCCCTAAATGTTAGAAAATCAGTTTTACTTTTCAATAACAACACACAGTCATACGATCCAATAAAATCATGGATTCACCATCAACTAATATGGATGAATAGATACATGATCTTGGTACAAATAAGGATTGTTTCTCAATTTAGAGTTTTGAGATCTAAGGGGTTCCAAACTATGAACTCAATGGCAGGAAGACGATTACCAAACAAGGGTAGAAAAATGACGGCCCAAATTGGTTCATGAGAGAAGGAAAAAGACCCCAGTAAAACCTTTCATTAGGGTAATTTAGGAATAACAAAAATATTTTTGAAACGAAATAAATATATAACATGTGTCATTATATTATTTTTAGGCCCATTTTTAGGTCTATCTATTTAGGCTCATTTATCATTTCTCTTATTTTTATTCTTTTTGTGTTAAAACTGTTTTTCATTTTCGAGTGACTAATTTAAGGAGATTGAATACATTGTCAAACCGACTTAAATAAGATACACCTTTCTTTTTTTATGAGTTTGGCGTAGCCGGTTTTAAAGTATTTGTACTTAGCAAAAATTGAACATGACACTTCTCATATTTTAGTGACTAGGATCACAAGATTTTTGCCATTAAACCATTCATGAAAGATTAAAAAATAAAGATGTTTATATTGTAGTTAAAAAAAACTCATTTTCAATTCACCGATTCAATACCAAAAAAAAAAAAAAAAAAAAAAAAAAAAAAAAAAAAAAAACTCATTTTTATCAGTTTACTAAATAGTTATATTATATAGCATATGTTGGTTAAATTATTTAATGTTATAGTGTTGGACTTTCATAAGATTTATAGCTAATTATTACAATTAGTTCGTGATAATGTGATATTTTATAGCAAATGCGCTATAATGAGGTAACTAGTGTTTTTTCTTTAAGAAATGCATAAGACATTGTTGAAGGTGAAGAGAACGTAGAATAAATCAAAATAAATACGAGTTTTGAAGCAGAAGACATTGTTGAAGGTGAAGACAACATTGAAGAAATCAATATAAACATGAGTTTGGAAGCTAAAGTGTTGCCTGTTAGGGTGGATGTTTCTTTATTCGATGGAGGTAAAGAGAGTGCCGGTAATAGACGCAAAAGAGATGAAAGTAGCGAGCTATATGAAACTTGTGTGGAAACAAAAGTGGCTAAGCAATGAATCAATGCATCGAATGAGATTATGGACATAGTAACAACTCAGATGAAAGATTTACATGGTCTTGATGAACGTCTTTTAGCGATGTATGTGATTGGTAGGAGTGCACCACTTTTACTAATGTTTGAACTGCTGGACGATGAGGGAAAGATTCGTATGGCGCAAATGGTTGCTAATGGTTACATAACCTAAGGAAATTAGTTATTCCTTTTTTTATTTTTTATTTTTTTATTTATTTATTATTATTTTTTTTGCAACGACATTATGTTGTGTCTGTACTAATGTTTTGTGAATCGCATGACTTAAAGTCCTGGTTTAGTAATGGTAGCTAATTTATGCAAGCGTTTGTATAAGTTGAGTTATGTATTGATAAGATGAACGTATAGTAGATTAGTTCAATAACCAAAGACATGTATTTTAGGGCGCGCTTGGTTCAAAATAGGGAATGGTGGTGGCTGCTGGTGGTGGTGGTGGTGGTGGCTGGTGGTGGTGGTGGTGGTGGCTGCTGCTGCTGGTGGGTAATCATTACCATACCTCCCAATTTACTCGGTAATGGCCCATTACCCAATATTAAACAATGATTGCATTCCCTAGTCATAACCAAACATGTTTAACCTTTACCTTTCCCATTCCCCACCCCCTATTACCCCCAACCAAGCACCCTCTTAGTATGTTTATTTTGTGAACTATTTGAGCAAGAAACCGTGACATTGGATGAGTCATGGTGATATCTTTTAATATGCATGGTTTATTTGAAAACAGAAAAACTAAATGAACGGCTTTTGGAGTTTACTCTTACAACGATATTAAAAATGAACTTAAGCTATTATAACCATTTTTGGTTTAAAAGTTAGTAAATCATAAATGGATATCGGGCTTATATTTCTTTTTTTTTTCTTTTTCCTTTTTTTTGTTCTTTTTTTGAAACGAGAAGAAAATAAATATTGTTTATTAAAAATTTAAAACATAAATATTTGTCAAATAATTACCATTTTCTTACTAGTTTCACTTTTAAAACGACGATGTAAACAAATACAGTAAAAGCATTCCCGAACCAAAATAATGCTTGACTCGAGTACCAAGAGTTATTTCCATTAAATCTACTTATATTTGGTAAAGTCAAACTAATATTCTAACATTACTACAAAATTATTTGACAAAAATAAGTCATAACTTCTCATTTCTTTATTAGCATAACTTTCTCAATAATTATCAGCTTAACGTTTTTGTATAATTTCGCAATATAACGAAATAGTACTTGTAGGAGGTTATTTAAAAAGTAGTAAGTTGTAAAAACTTCTATGTTACATACTCCGTCTCTAAAATTTCAAAAGTGCAAGCAAAGTCTGTCAAGAAGCTTCATTCATTTTTTGTTCATGTCTAAACCGGTTCACTGATATACTCTGATCATATAAGTAAAAGGTTGAATATGAATATTGCGGTCATTTCACTTTTGCCCAAGACGAAAATTAATTATTTTTTATTATTATTTTTTTTTTCAAATATCACGTATGCACTGCAAAGTTATGCAAATTGCGCCGATTTACTCTTTAATAGGATACTATAATACAGTAGTTGTTAAGAAACTAATTATATTCAATCATTAACATTCACAAACATCAATCATTCTCGATTATAAATCATGGTTGTTAAAATTTCGATCATAATCTTAATTACTTACAATTTTACGATACTAAGAAGCAAAATGATTCAGATGTTACGTATGATTTTTGACAAACTTTTATACGATCCTGATCTCGACTATAAGATCTTAAGATCTAATCAGATTTGATATTACTTTTTCGAATCACAAATTAAAAAACAAAGTTATGGATTGTGTTTTATATAATTTTAAAAACAGTGTGTTAATCTTTTTATATATTCCATATTCATAATTTAATACAATATTTTCATTAAACATTTCAATCCCACAAAACTAAATACTAGTAAAAAAGATGGTAAAAAAATAAATCCCTCAAAACCCCCCAAAATTTCACCATCCCAAAACCAAATTCAATTTCCCTCCAAATCAAAACCCTAACTTTTCAATCCCCAAAATTAACCTTCAATTTCATAAAAAGTTGACATTTTTATGTAATATCTCCAATCTTTTCACAAAACCCATCTTTTATTTTTCATCAAATCTATGATTATATGCTAATTTGGGGGTGAAATAAGCTGATTGGCAATTGTTCAAATTGTTTATTTGCTGTTATTTTGAAATAACAAATTTGCTCTTACGGTGAAATAAGCTGTTTTCTTAGGTTGAACAAGCTGATCATCTGCTTATAAGCTGTTTGAAATAGTAATCCCAAACACCACTTACTGTGTTTTGATATTGTGGATAAGGTTCGAGTGTCTGAACATGATTATATGCTTATTTGAGGGTGAAATAACTCAATAAGCTGATTGGGAGGTGTGCTGGCCTAATGGAGATTAGATAGGATAATTTGAAACAAGGAAGGTTTACCGATAGATATGATATCAAACCCTTTATACATTAAGTCCTTTACTTACTCTTTTTACTTGCAGGTGCGGTTTTTTGCGACTATTTTTCGATATTCGAAACTGTTTCTATGATATGAATGTTGGATTCATTAGTATTGTGAATTGCTTGATGTGGGAATTGGGATTGTTGACTTTTGAGTTGAAACTGTCATGATGTGTTAAGTATGCTGAATTGTTTGACATGTGATGTGGGATGTTTGGGATTTTTGCTTATGTAAACAGCTTATCTTCTTATTGGTCTTTTTAAACATATGATGAAATGTAACTATGCTTATCTACTTAGATTAGGGTGAATAAGCTCTGTCAAAATAGCATTTTAAGCTTAGGATGAAATGTGAAGTATATGCAAGTTTAATAGTGTGTAAGGGTGTGTTTTGGAATTGGGATCTGCTAATGGATAAGCTTTTTTCGAGTGGTTGATGAAAAGAGTGCTTATGCAGTATGTTTATGATCTTGTTCGAACTGTTATGATGTGAATGCAGTTTTCTTCTGTTAGTAGACTGAATTGTTCAACATGTGATGGGGGTGTTTGGGATTGTTTTATTGAAATTAGATACTTGCTAGGTGGTGTTTGGGATTGCCTTATTGAAACAATTTATCTGCTTATCGTGTTTCTGGAAATAGATATGCACTTGTTAGTGTTTGGGCACTCTGAGTTTGTTTATTCCAAACTGAATATAATGGTGGATTTGATATTTAAGATTACTCTGAGATAAGCTGCTTTAAATAAGTTGATTAACTGGTTATGAGCATAAGTTATTAAAAACAGTAATCCTAAACACCCCTTATTGCGTTGATGTGGCAGCTTAGCAGATTTGAGTGTTTGGATGTGATTATATGCTCTTTTTAGGCTGAAATAAGCAGTTTGGGAGTTGCTTATTTAGATGGTGTATTTGCTTCTGTATCTTTGAAGTACTCTTAGCAGAATTGCCAAACTCATAAATCGCGTAGCTGATTGCTATTTGACATGTGACTCTTCTTGAGATATGGTTTGTACATTATTCATTAAGCAGTTTGAGATTGTTTATTTTAAGCTGATTATACTTGCTGGATTCATCATTACAAGTTTGCTCGTAGGTAAAATATGTTGTTTTTCATAAGTTGATCATCTGGTTATGAGCATAAGCTGTTTAAAACAGTAATCCCAAACACCCCCTACTGTGTTTTAATACAATAGATATGCAGTTTTGAGTGTTTGGATATGATTATATCATCCGTTGATGGTGAATTAAGCAGCAGTTATGAGTAACAGTTTTGGGGCTGCTTATTCATATATCTTGACTGAATCTGATTAGTTTACCTCTTATATCCGTTATTAACAGAATTGCCAAACACTCAAATAGCTATGTGTCTAGTTATTGTGACACTATCTCTTGAATTGCATTATGTTACAGTCAATCCTTATCTCAGAATTGCCAAACACTCAAATAAGCAGGTTTAATTTCAATCCCAAACACCCCCTGAAGTCTATGCAACCATAAAAGTAATTGATTAGCAACTAGTTTAGTGATTTGGCTAGTCTTGTATTGATTCTGTATGTCAAGTTGACAACAAACTAGTCCTTCCGAGTTATTAGTACCATGACTCCCTTCTTACAAATAGGGACATGTAAATTTTCCTTGAAGCAACTAGGGGTGTCGAAGTGTTGATAAATTTACGCTGAATTACATGATGTTATAACAATTTATATTCCTTTAAAAGGTTTCTGATTCTATGTTATATTCTAGACCAACATGGGAAGGTGGTCAGTATGATGGAGATGAACAGAGTAGATTGGCTGCTCTTCGATTAGCAATGGAATTAGGAGCTGATCACATCGATGTTGAGCTTAAGGTTCCTTTCTTCTTGACATTAAATGAATCTCTTCGTGCTCATAGGCTCGTCTAAAGTACGATACTGTTATTCGTAACTCAAATGCAGGCCGTTGGACAGAGCAAATCACCTTTGTTATACAATAAAGCTTTCTGATCAGTTGGTTTTAATGGAGTTTATGTACATTTGTTGGTGGATAATGTAAAGAATTTCCTTGATACTTACTCGTCCACAGATTTCGCTGGGTTCAGGTTGAGTTTTATTTATATTATCGGGGCTAGGATTTCAGTTTCTAGGGCCTTTTTTCCCGTAAAATATCTACATCCTCTCATATATGTGCCTTCATACTTATTTAACTTTCTCTGCGCTTACAAGTCATTGAATGGTGGCTTTGTTGTACCGGTTGGGTCTTTTAACAACTGGTATATATAAATTTGAAATTTATATAAATAAAGTTGACATTTTTTATTTAAAGTAATCATATTGACCATTGGGTAACCTGGTACCGAATGCCCAAACGGCATACAAAGCCATCTTTTATTGAATCAAATGTTATATAACCATACAATGACTAAAAGGGCACACATGTGAAAGTACGTTGATATTTTATGGAGAAAAACCCGTATTTCTACTTATTCAGATTAGAAAAATGTATCATTTTTTGATGCAGTAGTACCATTCCTCACAAAGAATCTTTACTTCAATGTTGTGAAGAGGTTGATCCGTTTGCAAAGGTAAGTTTCATTTTTATAGAAACCTTAAGCGTTGAGGCTGATGTAGATGATTATTAAATTCCGGATTTTTATGTATTCTGTTATTGATTGTATGCTACAGTCAATAGGAGCAGTCAACTACGCTATCAGGAGACCAAAAGATAGGACGTTATATGGGTGTAATACAGACTATGTAGGCGTTATTTCTGCTATTGAGGATAGTCTGCGAGGTTTCTTTCTGTACTTTCTATTAGAAGTGGTAATTTGGGCTGTTGGGTCAAAACCGTGCCTTTTGTCCACTTATAAAAGTTTCATATTATATTTCACGTGTGACTTTCAACCCGTTTAACCCATTTGACCCGTTTGAGGTTTACTTAAATCCTAAATTGCTGCAACTGTTTACAGATTCAGGCGTTCAAAATGGTGCAACAGGATTACTCTTGGCTGGTAGACTATTTGTGGTTATTGGTGCTGGCGGTGCTGGAAAAGCTATTGCATATGGAGCAAAACTGAAGGGTGCAGGGATTGTGATAGCCAATCGGACCTACGGTTAGATTCTACTAGTGTTCATATTACAATTCCTAGTACTCGTACTTGATTATCTGCTTATTGTGTTTTTTGAGCAGATGCATAAATTTGACTATGTTTATTCTACTTAGTTTAAGGGTGAAATAAAGTCGTTTCAGTAGATGTTTATAGGAGTTTCAGATTGTTTAGTTTGAACTGGTTATTGTTGGCAGATTCAGAATCGTAAGTTTAACCTTACGGGTGAAATAAGCTATTTTGGATAAGTTGGTCTTCTGGTTATGAGCATAAGCTGTTTAACTTAGTAATGCCAAACACCCCTTGTTGCGTTTTGATACAGTAGATCAGCAGTAATAAGTGTTTGGATATGATTATAGGCTCATTTGATGGTGAACTAAGCAGCAGCTATAAGTAACAGTTTCTGAGTTTCCTATTCATACGGCATATCCGATTCTGATTATTTTACGTCTTAAATCCTTAATTAACTGATTGCCTAAAACTTAAACAAATGCAATATCTGATTATCTGTTTTAGTTACTGTAGAAGCCTATCTATACACTTTTTGCAGCATTGCCTTCTGTTATAGCAATTGCTTATTTCATGAAAGCATAAGCAGTTTTAATAAGCATTACCAAACATCCCCTGAAGTCAATTTAATCATAGAAGTATTGATGTTGTATATTATATGAATCCTTCTTACATAAAGGGACATTTATATTTTTCTTTAGGACAACCAGGGCTATTGGATTTTTCTGACACACATGGATTTTACACTTATAATCATGTTTAGCTTTTTGTAAATGCACCGGGTCATTTGTAGTTCTGGTTCCATGGTATTGTCCTAAGGATATCTGCTCGGCTTATGAGCAAATTGAACTTTAAAGTTTAAACGTAAGAACCTTAATGGTCAATAAGCTTATTTGACTCTCCTTATTTTTTGTAAGTCTACTTTTCCACGCTTATTTTTTAGACTAATGAGCTTATTATAGCTTAAAGATGTAAAATAAGCCCATAAGTTGGAAAATAAGCCTGAAAAATGAACTTAGGAAATATAAGCATAGTTAAATAGGCTCAAAAAGCCCAAAAATAAGCTTAAACAAACACCCCCTTAGGGCTTATGCGCTTGTCAACTTGAGCTTATGGCTTATTCAAGTTCATAAGCTCATAAGCCCTAAAATTTAAGCTTATTAGCTTTTTAAGAGGTCAATAAGGCTATTAAGCCGGACAACTAAGGTTAAAGAAACACCCCCTAAGCTCAAGATTATGTGCTTATTTAGAAGGTTTTAATAATTTTATTTTATGTGGCTTATGGGCTTATACAAGCTTGTAAGCTTTTTTTATCATAAGCTAATCAACACTCGACAAGAGCTTATGAGTTTATTATCTTAAGCCATAATATGCTGATTGGAGATAAGCTCATAAGCTTAAGCCTACACAGTAAGCTTAGACAAACACCGCATATTTATAAGCTTAGTTATCTACTAACCTGCTTGGCTGCTTATTACAATACTCTGTATAAGTTTATTGGCATGAAACATTATTAGTAGCCTTCAAGTGGCCAAAAGCTTCAACCCGTTTTAGTAACTTAAATAAACTTGATGGCAACACGCCAACACCAATGGATTACAAGACCCAATGAAGAATTATAAAGGGATTAGTATGGACCTCCACTTATTTTGGCATTCTTTTTGTGGTTAATATTTATGGTTTATATTATATAATTGTAGCCAGGTCCCGTATATTCACATATAATAGATATCAACACTGTTTGTTGCAGGCATGGCAAGTGTAGCTCGTGCAGGTTACCATTATGGTTTCTGTGGTGGCAATATAGTCTATGAAGGTAAAGGCACCATGGACAGAAGAGGAAGATAAAATGCTAGTTGATGCACTCTTGGAACTACATGTATCAGGAAAGTTTGTTCATACTCATATTGAATCCGACTGTGAATGCAGTGCACCAGTTGATAGATCCTGATAAGCAATATCCTGATAATTTCTTTTCGATGAATTCTTTAAGGCACAGGATGGCAACTATCAAAGATGACTTCTAGGAGTACCAATTAGTATGTTCTCAACAAGTTTGTATTACTATTTCTATTGTTCTTGATATTAGAACACGATGCTATCATAGTGATTTAAAAAGAAAAAATGCTTCAAAGATGACTTTTAGGAAACACTCAGTATGTGTTTAGCTAAGTTTTTAATTTTCGCAACTTGACCGGTTACACATTCACAATGATCAACCTGATTATAACATCGGTGATTGTTAATAGTTGATGAGAATATGACATGACATAATGCTTCTTCGCATGCTTTCCTTGTAGCATCGTTCATAAGATCCAACCAAACGATTTCCCCATTACGACATGCTTGGTACTATCTTTGTTAAGGACACAACTAAGGGTTCTAAAGCTGACAGTCTTGGAGTCAAAGCTAAAGACATGGTAAAAGAAAACCAAACTATTCCGTGTTTGGAAGATAAGGAGTTACACGTTAGTGGGAATCTTCATTCTATGCAGTTCAAGTGAGTGAAAGCAGTAAACTCAAAAGAAATGAGGGCGACGAGGTAGGTGATAATTGTGTGGAATCAAAAGTGGCTAATCAAGGAAGCAATGCAGTGAATGACATTATGGGCAAAGTAGCAAGTCAGATAAAAGATTTACCTCGTCTCAAACTTGATGAACGTCTTTTGGCTATGTCTGTGATTGGTAGGAGTGAGCCACTCTCTGTGATGTTTGATCAGTTGGATGAGGATGGAAAAGTTCGTATGGCACAAATGGTTGCAGTCGGTGTCATTAAATAGTCAAAGTAGCATGTTTAGTTTTGTGGCATTTTGTGAAACTTGTTTAACGGCCAATATTCTCACATATATCTTCCCATTTGGTTTTGTCATTTGATATCGTGTTGTTAGGCGTGTGAATCATTAAGCCATATTATTATGCTTTGCAGCCTTAGGTAGCTAGTTTAAAGTCTTATGATTCCGATTTAGTATGAGGTTTGTTTGTGAATTGTGGTTTCTCAGCAACATCAAAGTTCTGTATTTCTTTCAGCTATTTTATTCTAGTGTAACTAATGACAAATCTATGTATTGGAGTTGCATTTAATATGTTGCACCTGGACAGCAACTTATAAATCACAATCGTTGTTAAAATTTTGTCATTTTAAAAATTTTCCCAATAGAAGATGAGCTTTCCAAAAAGATGCTAGGCATTACTCCTTTGTCAAAATGAGCTTGTTAGCATTCATATCAGGAATCTACACTCATTTTGCCGATCCCATTATATTTGAAAATGATTTGAATATATTTTTTTCTTTATTTACAACACATCAATGTACAAACATAGAAAGCAGGGTATAGATATAGCACAACCTTTTGATACATAAGTTGGTGTGATGAATCAATCAGAAAGTTAAGTGTGCAAATCATCTTCCGTTATATTTGTCACGAAACATAAATAGATGAAAGAAATAACTTATCAATATAAATCACCTAATGTACACACGCATAAAGAACATGAACCTTTACACTTACATGATTTTATAACTATCCAGGTTTCACAGAGCATCTTTCTGATACTCATAGTAAAAAACGAATGCTAATGAGAACAGGGAAAATTCTTTTACACTGGACGAAACTCGAGGCCACATACAATTAGGCCAGACATAATTCCTTCATGACTTGTAAATTTCATTTCAATAGAAAGAGAGTCATCTTTGAATTCATGAGTCGACTTAAATTTCCACACTTGAATCTCCATACATCCATCTTCCCTTTGTTTCGGAACCCGAGTGATACCATTTATGTTCAACGGTCATTTGCAACGTTAGTCCTTTATACCAAAGATCGTTTGCAACGTTAGTCCTTTCAGTTAGTTAGTCCTTTAAAAAATATTTCGAAAAAAAAAATCGAAAAAATGTTTTTTTTTTGAAATATTTTTTTTCCAAAAAAAATAATTCGAATTTAATTTTTTAAGAAAAAAAAGTTCTAATTTTTTTTTTCTAATAAAAAATTTCATAAAAATCCGAAAAAAATTCTAAAAAAAAGTTTTTTTTGCCCAAAAGCTCTTTTCCCTAAAGAAATAATTCGGAAAAAAACTTCTAAATTTTTTTTCTAAAATAAAATTCTAAAAAATGCGAAAAAAATTTCAAATTTTTTTTTGAAATTTATTTTTTGGAAAAAAAAATTCGAAAAAAACATTTGTTTAGAATTGTTTTCGATTTTTTTTTAGAAAATTTTCTTTAAAGGACTAACGTTGCAAATGATCTTTGATATATAGCACTAGCATTTCAAATGACCATTAGGTTAAAGGACTAATATTGCCACTTTACAATTAGACTTAACTAACTAAACTAACTTCGTTAGAAAGTTGGACCAAAAGTGGAATGAAACTACCAATTTTGGACCAAAACCGCAACTTTTTTAAAAAATAGACCAAAAGTGAAATCCGCACCAAACCACAACCACAAGGACCAAAAATGTAGTTAACTCAAAAAAATAAATCCCCAAAAACACGTGCAACAACCAAAATCAATTATTTCCCCTCTAAAAAAACCTCCGAAAATTTCACCATCCGAAAACCAAATTCAATTTCCCCCCAAAATCAAAACCCAAACCCTAACTTTTCAATCCCACAAAATTAACCTTCAATTCGTACAAAGTTGACATTTTTATGTAATATCTCCAATCTTTCCACATAACCCATCTGTTATTTCCATCAATTTCATCAATTTATTAAAAAAAAATTTGATTTTTATTGTTTTTTTGTTTTGTGCAGGTGAGATTAATAATAATGGGGGACGATGAATCAGAAACCCACATCAGGTAATTCAAAAGAAACCAATCTTTAAAAAAGACCCATTTTCATTAACTTCATATATTTACTTATTTTTATTGTTTTTGACTTTTTTTGTTGTTGTTGTTGTTGTTAGGTGACACCTGCAGCTGTTGTTGTGAAGATGGGTGGTGAAAATGAAAATGGAGTAACAAGGAATAACAACACATTGATATGTGCACCAATAATGGCTGATACAATTGACCAGATGTTGGTTCTTATGAATTTGGCTAAGTCTTATGGTGCTGATCGTTGAGATTAGATTGGATAGTTTCAAACTTTTTTTAGAGGGGTTTAATGTCAGAGAAAGTATTCAGACCCTTGTTAAATTAACCCCTTTGCCTACCCTTTTTACTTACAGGTGAGTAGATTCTTTTTTCAGACTTTTTTTCGATATTCGAAACTGTTTCTATGATATGAATGTTGGGTTTATTAGTGTTTTGTTTTTGAGTGTTTGGGCACTTTGAGATTGCTTATTTTGAACTGATTAGGAATTATGAATTAGGTATTACAAGTTTGCTCTTAGGGTGAAATATGCTGATCATCTGCTTATAAGCTGTATGAAGTAGTAATCCCAAACACCCCCTTATTTCATTTAGATATTGTGGATAAGGTTTGAGTGTCTGGACATGCTTATATGCTTATTTGAGGCCTTGAGGGTGAACTAAGCTGATTGGGAGATGCTGAATTGTATTGTGCTGACTTAAGTTGAAGTTAGATAGGATAGTTTGAAACAAGAAAGGTTTACTGATAGATATGATATCAACCCTTTATAATTTAAGTCCTTTGCCTACTCTTTTTACTTGCAGGTGCGTTTTTTTGGGACTGTTTTTCAATATTCAAAACTGTTTTCGTGATATGAAATATGATGTGTTAGTATACTGAATTGTTTGACATGTGATGTGGGGTGTTTGAGATTTTTGCTTATTTACACAGCTTATCTTCTTATCTCTTTTTTTAAGCAGATGATGAAATGTGACTATTCTTAGCTACTTAGTTTAGGGTAAATAAGCTATTTGTAATTATAAGTTTAAGTTTAGGATGAAATAAGCAGTTTGGGAGTTTAAGTTCAAAATTAATAATCCTAAACACCTCTTATTGCTTTTAATGTAGTAGATAAGCAGAGTTGAGTGTTTGTATGTGATTGTATCTTTATTTAAGAGTGAAATAAGCAGTTTGGGAGTTGCTTATTCAGACAATGTATTTGCTTCTGTATCTTTGAAGTTTGTAGTACTCTTAGCAGAATTGCCAAACCCATATAATTGGGTATCTGATTGTCTTTCGAGTGTCTAGATTAGAAATGTGCTTATGCTTATGATCTTGTTGATACTGTTATGATGCGAATGCAGTTTTCTTCTGATGGTATACTGAATCATCTGACATTTGATGGGGATGTTTCAGAATTTGGATTGTATGAATAGTCTTATTTCTGATTCAGTTCTTGCAAAACATAACAGTAAAAGTTAAATGTTCATCTATCCGGTGTTTGGTATTGCTTATTAAAACTACTTATCTGCTCATTTCACTTGCAATGAACATTTTTTTATCGCAAATACCCCTCAAAACTGTTTATTAGTTGTATAAAAAAGCAATAAGCAGTTAAAATAAGCTGTTCCAAACATCCCCCTAGTTTTGTCAAGATCAGGGCATTAGTGCTACTTGATTGGCTCATTAGTATATTATTCAACTTAGTAGTTGGAACAACACTTTATGATTGATTTTTTTCCTCTTGAACTAGGTAATAAATTTAATGGTGATGAGGCTGACCCGTTTCATACGCTACAAAGCACTCTTCCGTTTGAGGACACTGTCAGGTGTGAAGATGAGTTAGCAACTCAGGTGATGGACCTCGAGGGTGAAACCCAACTGTTTAATCTTGCAGGCGAGACCCAAGTGGTGAACTTTGATGACGACATTGAAGAGATGGATATTGCTGACACTATTGAAAACAACGAGACACAGCTATTTAATGATTGTGATACTGAAGAAGTTGCAGATACTGATAACGAAGGAACTGAAGTATTGGTTGTCTCTGATGAGGAGACTGATGATGATTCCGCAAGTCACCTAGGCAAGAATGACAGAAAGGAACATGAGTCAGAAACAAATTGCAGAACGAGTGAACAACTTACATCAGGTAGTTTGTTAAAGGATTATTTGCATAAAATACTAACTTACTTTTTAATTTGTTCGATTGGAGTCACTGTACTTTTTCTTACCTGTGTTTTTATGACATGAGTTTTATGGTATTCAAGTGACAGGAGGTGGTTCGAAAGTCAGAGTCCATCATGTCTTAAATTAAGTTCAAAACCAGACATTGAACATCAAAGAATACTGCTTGAGAAGCATGACAAGTTAATCGATCGACCTGGAAACGGAAGTAAGTCTGGATTTGGTAGGTCAACTGCAAGGAAACTGTTTTCTGATGACTCATTTGATAATACAAATGACGATATTGCCCTTGGTGGCTTGAGTTACATTGATTCTCAAGAGCCTGGTGACGCATCACAAGCAAACGCCCTTGACTTTGTGGATAACTTTTTGAAAGTCAATATCGAGTCTGGTGAAAAATGTGACATCAGTAAGTCAACTGGAGGAAAGTCAAAGCCGGTTTTAAGTGCTAAAGGGACTCAAGTCTTTGCTAAAAGTGCCAGTCTTATTAGTGCAGTTGATAAAAGATCGATTTTTAATTTCGATGATAACTGTGAAGATGACGGAGAAGCTGAATTTTTCAAAAAAAAGAAGGAATTGTTTTTTGGTAGTGGAAGTCGGAAGGCAAAATCGTCCGTTTCTTCTGGAAAAGGCCGGAAGGTGGGAGAGCCACGACGCAAGAACATGACGGGTTTAGTTTGCTCTGACTCGAAGGTGGTTTTGGGTATTCCAAAATCAAGTGATAAACCAAAGAAAAGCTTAGGAACACACATAAAGGATTTGACATTGCGGAAAAATCTTATTAATGAGTTGGATGAACAATCAACAGATAAACTACTGCCAAGTGGCACGGATATTCAGAAAAACACAGAGGCTCGTTTCGACACACAGATGGCTGCCGAAGCAATGGAAGACCTATGCACAATTCAAACTCGGGCCCCACCTTTGCCTAACGAGGGAACCAGAACAACACGTTCAAAGTCAAAGTCAAAGTTGACCAGTGATCAGCCAAAGGAAATGAAGAAGTGGACCAAGTCAACTGCTAAAAGGAAAGTTGCTGTCAGTGAAAGCAAGAATCTTGAAAAATCTGACATGGCGAAAAGCAAAGGAAATTTGTCTTTGAAAAGACGCGCAGCTGTTGCACCTGAAACTGTTGTTGACCAAACATCGGTCAAGAAACAGTGTATACAAAATGTTACGCCAGTAGCTCGTCGAACTAGAAAGTCCATTGTAAACGAGTCAAACAAAGTCGAAATTGCTCCTAGTTGTCCCACAGAGACGATCAGTATTCCAACTGGATTCCATCCGAAAGGCAAACGAAGTAGCCCAAAATTGTCATCCACGAGATTAACAAGGTCAAAAGCTGCTATTTCTAGTAAGCAAGAAAAAGGCTCACTAAAAGAAAGATGTGAACCAATTTCTTCAACGTGTACTACACCTGTCAACCGTGCAACGCCTGTTAAGGATTCATCTCCAGTTTGTATGGGAGATGAATATCTTAAGCAGTCATGGAGGAGGAGGGCGTCACTTATACAAGAAGTCCGCAGCTTATCTCCCGTGGGAACATCGATTCTGTCTCCAAACAAAGATACACGTGAGAGACGAGATATATCTTTGATTCGTGTTTTGTTTAGTCGCCACTTAGATGGCGATATCATCAAGCAGCAAAAAAAGGTTTCTATTTTTAGACTCTCCCACCTGAGCAAATCTTTAAGTATCTTGTGATATGGTATTTTGTGTCCCATTTAGATCATTTTTTACCAATAACCTGTAAAACCTGGCTTCCAAAATTTGCCTTTGTAAAAATGTCAAATATATAGTAAATTACAGAAAGAATCCCTGTGGTTTGGTCAAAAGAACCGAAATAGTTTCTTGTCGATACAGTTTGCATAAATGGTCACCAAACCGCATGGACAATTTCTGTATTTTACTCTTACATTCATCTATAAAAGTGGCACATCAATTTATAATGTCATTTTATGAATAAAAACGCTGATAAGGGTTACAAAATGGCACAAAACCATCTTTAAATGACTTGGATATACAAAAAACTGTGACATGATGAAATTGGACTAGTGAAAAAGTATGTTGGTATTTTGCGCAATAAAATAAACTTTAATCTTAATCATTGCTCGATATAATGGCTATATACAGATTTTATCTCGGTTGGGGGCTTCTGAGACATCGTCAATGTCAGATGCAAGACACTTCATAGCAGATGATTTTGTACGTACAAGAAATATGTTGGAAGCAATTGCGCTTGGGAAGCCAGTAGTTACACATCTTTGGCTCCAGAGCTGTGGAGAAGCTTGCTGTCATATTGATGAGAAAAGTTTCATACTGAGAGATGCTAAGAAGGAAAAGGAAATCGGGTTTAGTCTTCCTACTTCATTGGCACGTGCACGGCAAAGTCCACTGTTAAAGGTAATAGACTACTGTTATTGGATGTATATCATATAATGTAGATGCAGTTTTTTTTTTTTTATAATATTGTAAATTTTGTAGGGGCAAAGAGTCTTGATTACACCAAATACAAAGCCTGGTAAAGAGATATTATCCAGCTTGGTTAAAGCTGTTCACGGAGTGGTACGTAGTTTTCTTTTGCAGTATTTTGGTCTTGACAAGTTTAT
The DNA here is from genome assembly GCA_030686995.1 of Artemisia argyi. Taxonomy (NCBI): domain Eukaryota; kingdom Viridiplantae; phylum Streptophyta; class Magnoliopsida; order Asterales; family Asteraceae; genus Artemisia; species Artemisia argyi. The sequence continues at coordinate 210,573,318 of CM060685.1, forward strand.
TGAATTTCACTTTTATTGGGATTACCAAATAACTGAAGAACTTTTGATTTAATTTTTTGTTCAGAGTTTCAATGTTTACATGTGTCTGATTCTCAATTGTACTATTTATGTACATCTCGAGTCGGTGAAGAGACGGTTTGTGTCCTGTTTGGGTCATTTTCTTATATAAAAACCGTTAGATTGATGTATATCAATGATAGGTTTATATATGTGAATTATTGTTTAAAAACACCAACATTGAGAGCTACACAATGACCCAAACATGACACAGAACCATCTTTGAATGACTCATGTACAAGAAAATTATGTTGATATCTTATAGAAAATTTTATTTATTTACTTTTTTTTCCTTTGGTATAAACTTTTTCTATTGTTATATATAGAGCAACAAGGGTGACGTGTAAATTTATTTTCAGGTGGTTGAGCGAATGGGCAGAACTGCCATGAATGATAAAATTTCTGAGGGATTATTGATTCTCTCATGTGAAGAAGATTATGGAGTCTGTGCGCCCTTCCTTGAAAAAGGTCTTTATTATTTTTCTGAAATACTTTCGGTAAATACAGAGTTATGTTATCATTTGTTGAACCGTTTAATGTCATCTTTATGCAGAAGCAGCAATTTATAGTTCAGAGCTTCTCCTCAATGGCATTGTTACCCAGAGACTGGAATACGAAAGGTGGGTCCTTTAACTTTATTTAGTGCAAGTGGCAAATATAAGGCATTTATTAGAAAATGGGTGACTACCCGCTGGTTGTTGATAACGGGTCAAAACTTGCATAATCTATTTTGAAATGCATAACTAAAGTGTTTAACTAAAAGAATTTATCTTATCGTTTGAAATTTAAAATTGTATTTCTTATTTACAAATACAAAATAGGCAAAAGAGCATTGACGGGTTGGTCTAACCTGACTCTACTAGTGTGGCCCACACATAAAATTTACCCATAGTGACCCATCACTAAGCGTGCCTGCTATGCCACGCCTGATATCCATATACTTATCTATTGGCCAACAATGAGTCCTTCGTGGAATGATTGGTTTAATTGGTCTTATGTTTTATGGTACACATTGCCTCTTTGTGGAACATGAGAAGAGAACCTGATCGACAACGTGGGTGAAGAAAGATGACAAGCATAAGGATGTTAGCAAAGTGATATAAACGCCCCTCCCAACAGATTTCTGAAACGCTCTTATCTTGAAATCACTAAAGAAATGGAAGATAAGGATTCAATGGCAACAATATTCACTAATCTATAGAATTAGAAACAAGAATAGTGAAGGGATTGTTATTGATAGATGAACAAACAAGTTTGTTACAATGAGAGAATACAGAGAGAAAGTTATTTGGTTTACAAAAGCTTGATATGAGAAAAATGAAAGGCAATTGCCTTTTATAGGCTAAAGGCAGAATTACAGGTTGTGGCGCCAAAGTCTAACAACTTATGGATATTTGTGATTCCAGTCCTTTGTCTTTTAGGAATGTTGATATTTGGTCCTTATTACTTTTGACCCGTAACAATCCCTCCTTCTTCAAACAATGCTTGTCCTCAAGCTTGTTTCTCAAACTCATGATATCTTGAATCAAATCACCATAACTTCCCAAGTAGCATCAGCATATTATCAAATCACCATAACTTCCCAAGTAGCATCAGCATGTTACACTTTACCAGCTACTTGCATCAGCTTGTATTCAACAACTTTAACCATAAATGATAACTAGACTCAACTGAACTTCACTCTCAGGTTGAACTTCACACTGAGTTTCCGACTTCAGGCCATTTTGGACTTCATGTATTTGCTTCTTTACCAGCCACCCACAACTCCTAGCAACCTTTGTCAATGTTTACCTGCAACCTACTGATAAAGGGATTACCTTCTTTAAGTGTGATGAGCTCATAAACATCTATAAGTACTACCCCTGAACCATCTCCCAAACGCCCCAGAACACCCACATCAGACTCCCTATCCGATCCATACAACTTTTTTACATTTGTCATTCCTTCCTTCTTTCTTAATGGCCATCTCCAAATGTCAAAGTTCCATTTTTTATACTTAAATTTGCAGTCATTACCACCTTCTTTCTTCCTTTTACGCCATTCCCACAAGTCAAACTTCCAAAGTCTGCTCTTGAATCTGAAGTTAAAATGACTACTTGCCTTTTTCCCGTGAGGCCATTCCCACATACCAAACTGTTCTGCAACTTCCTTCATCTTCTTTGGTTGATTCAGCAAATCCTTATCATGATGAATACTTTCTAAAACTTTCTGAACATCAAAACCAAAAGTCTCATCATCTATACATCCTTTCTCCACTCTTTTGCCCCCAACAAACATCGAATCATGGTAGTTTTTGAACAAGTAATCACCAAACCTGTTAGCAGCAGCCAACACACTAACTCCCACATTGCCCGTAAACCCATCCATTTCCGTCAACAACTGATGAAGTGTTTGTTCTCTATCCTCATCTTCCCATCTTAAACCCACTTCTCTTTGCTTATCTATCCTACCAACAAACAAAATACAAGGCACTCTCGACTTCCAATGAACCTTTTGAGCAACTTCAAATGATTTTCCCATATCCGAAGAACAATATCCAAACAACTCAAATTCCTCACTTCCTTGAACAGATTCGTCAGGACTCGCAAAACATGCATTATCAGCTTCCTGTTCACTTTCAAACTCCTCATTGATATTCTTACCAATATGCATACAGCTCCCAACCAGTGACATTGATTTTTTATCTTCCCTTAATGACTGTGTTACAACACATATTTCTTGTTCCTCAACCAAAGACCTCAATGTACCTTTATTCATTTCACATCTGTTATCAAGGCTATCAAACACCCCACTCAATTTTGGCTCATCAATAATCACTACAGGACTGTTATCATGTGCTTCTATACCCTCATCCTTTTCAATAGTCTTACTAATGTCTTTAACTGCCATTTCTTTAGATTTTCCACCTTCCTTCCAAGAATCATCACCACCCATCAAACCAATGGTTATTCCTTCTACCCCATTTGCATGATTTGATTCTTTTTTGTTATCCACTTCATTACACAAACCACCACCAACAATCGAACCACTGGTCATATCTCCTACTCCATTGGTCCCATTTAATTCCATTTTCCCAATCATACAATCTCCTTCTTCAAGTCCATCAAAAACAGCCAACTCCATACCATCATCGCAACCCATCCAACGAGTACCCATCAATCCAATGCTTACTTCAATTACTTCATTTGCATTACTTGATTTCATAACCTCATCACAAGTTTTATCAAAATCCATAATAGCGTCTTCAACACAAAGAACACCAACTCGAGTTTCTTCAATCTTGTTGAGTTTAAAACCATTTTCATCGACTTCATCCAACTTCACTGATTCACTTAATACCATAACCACACCTTCAATATCATTCCCAATATCTTCCTTTTGATCCTTTTTTCCCGAATCATTATCAACAACTCTAATACCGAAATCACTATTTTCTTTTTCAACCTCTTTTGACTGATTATATTTCAAAACATTCTCTTGCAACATAGCCCAATTATATGCATCACGAAGTGTATTTGGTTTGAAAAGTCTAACTACTTTTCCAATTTCTAGTTGTAACCCGAAAATGAAGAGATCAGTAAGATACCATTCATCTAAACCTTTATCGCTAAACGAAGAATTGAAAACATTGTAATACTCGACCACTGTACATTCTTTTTTGAGAAGTTTATTCACAGACATTTCATCAAACACTTCATGATCATCATAACAAGTATTTTTTCTTGCTAGATGTTCTACTTGTAAGTTGAGTGCTGCTATCATACTTGTCAACATCATGATTGAGACCAAAACTAACTAACTGTATCAAGATCTAACCAACTGTAACAAACTTAAATGGCGGTGAAAATGGTGGTTTATGATGGTATAATGGACAGGAAAGTGTTTTGATGGTGTAACAGAATTTCGTAACGGTGTAATAGATTCTTGCCGGAAAATTTGCAGGTTCGCCGGAAATTGACCGGAGAAGATGATATGAGTGCCAGGAAAGGCGCTCTGATACCAATTGAAACGCTCTTATCTTGAAATCACTAAAGAAATGGAAGATAAGGATTCAATGGCAACAATATTCACTAATCTATAGAATTAGAAACAAGAATAGTGAAGGGATTGTTATTGATAGATGAACAAACAAGTTTGTTACAATGAGAGAATACAGAGAGAAAGTTATTTGGTTTACAAAAGCTTGATATGAGAAAAATGAAAGGCAATTGCCTTTTATAGGCTAAAGGCAGAATTACAGGTTGTGGCGCCAAAGTCAACAACTTATGGATATTTGTGATTCCAGTCCTTTGTCTTTTAGGAATGTTGATATTTGGTCCTTATTACTTTTGACCCGTAACAATTTCTTTGCTACCTGCACATTCTTCACTGCAAACTTACAAACAGTAAGAAAAAACCGCAAAATTTCATCAAATCCCTCAAAACCAATTCAATTTCCCTCCACTTTTCCGCCAAATCAAAACCCTAACCCTTCAATCCCACAAAAAAGCTTTCAGATCAGTTGGATTTAATGGAGTTTATGTACATTTGTTGGTGGATAATGTAAAGAATTTTCTTGATGCTTACTCATCTACAGATTTCGCTAGGTTCAGGTTAAGTTTTAATCTCTTCTATTAGAGCTATTGTTGTACATAAATGAGTCTTTAAAGGAAGTCTTTGTACAGTTTGGGTCATTTGGTAACGGGAAAATTTAACATTATATATCAATCTAAATCACACATATATAAACCTATCATTTTTGACAGTTGGTTTTTGTGTTTCCGAATGCCCAAACAGTCTATAGAGCGATCTTACAATGAGTCAAATGTTATAAAAAATTAGAATGGCTAAAAGGGCAAAAATGTGAAAGTACGTTGGTATTTATGATAAAAAAAAACCCGTTTTTCTACTTATTCAGATTAGAAAAATGTAACATTATTGTTTGCAGTTGTACCATTCCTCACAAAGAATCTTTACTTCAATGTTGTGATGAGGTTGATCTGGTTGCAAAGGTAAGTTTCATTTTCATAGAAACCTTAAGCATTGAAGCTGATGTAGATAATTATTAAATTACGGCTTTTTATGTATTTACAGTCAATAGGAGCAGTCAACTGCGCCATCAGGAGACTAAATGATGGAATGTTATATGATTGCAATACAGACTATGTAGGCGCTATTTCTGCTATCGAGGATAGTCTACGAGGTTTCTTTCTGTACTTTCAGTTAGAAGTGATAATATGGGTGGCTGGGTCAAAGCAGTGATTTTTGTCCACTTACAGAATTTTCATATTATATTTCACACCCATTTGACCCGTTTGAGCTTTACTTACAACACAAATGAGTGCAAGTGTCTAGAGGTTCAGGCGTTCAAAATGGTGCAACAAGATCACCCTTGGCTGGTAGACTACTTGTGGTCGTTGGGGATGGCGGTGCTGGAAAAGCACTTGCTTTTGCAGCAAAAGCAAAGGGCGCAAGGATTATGATAGCCAATCGGACTTACGGTTAGATTCTACTAGCGTTCACATTACCATTTTTAATACCGGACTTAATTGCAAATAAAACATTATACTAGTTTTATAGCATTCTTATAAGTTCAGTATGGGTGAAAGTCAACTGTATAGTTCGTCATATTTAGAGGGTGTTTGGATGTGAGTGGTTTATCAAAACATCAAAAATTGATTATTAGCTACTTCAAGTCAGAGTAACCAATTGATCAGTTGCAAAATTGAAATCCAAACATCCTTTATGCATAATTAATACACCAACTAAAGTTCTCTTACTGCATAGATCATGTTAGAGAACTTGCTGACATAATTGGTGGAGAGGCTATATCTCTTTCCGATTTGAGCACTTAACAGTCCAGAAGGTGGCACGATACTTGCAAACACCACATCAATTGGTATGCAGCCAAATATTGGTGAGACTCCTATTTCCAAGGTTTTCCTATCTACTTTTTTCTGGTCATATGTTTTGGTAATAATGGTATGCAGTTGGATCAGTTTTTATATTATTTATCGCAGGAAGCTTTAAAGTCGTATGCATTGGTATTTGATGCTGTGTACACACCAAAAATATGAGAGATTTACAGGGTGGAGATGTTTATAGGACAGGTGTATGAACAATATGAGAGATTTACAGGGTTACCTGGTAAGGTTTTAAATGCAAAGTTATGATATTTCTTATGAGTTTTTACATATTACCAATTGCAGCGCCTAAAGAATTATTTAGGGAGATTATGGAAAAATCTTAATTGTCTCGGGAGCTGCCGTAGGTATGTATCTTTTTCTATCCTATCTTCCTTTATCTTGAATTTTGAGTTTGTAGGTACCGTGGAACAATAAACTAGGCAAAATAGTTGGAAATGTTATTGCCATTGATACCTTTTCCAATCATATGAAGTTATGAAAAAATGAAAAGATTTGACCGTCACATACTCGTATTCTTATGCTTATCTCTCTCACATCGTTAATCTTCATCGGAATACCTTAGATTAGTCCAATGTTTATTTGGCATGATCAAATTGACCATTTGTGTTCTGTAAATTGTTAAATTTTGATGATATATGATGTGATTGACCACTTTTGTTCGAGTATGGAGTTAAAAATAATATTACCACTTTTGTGTTCTGTAACTTGTAATGCTTCTAGAGTGTTTGCCGGAGATAGATTTTTTGGTAATAAGGAATAAGTCAACCTTCCTCTGTTGTGGAATTTTTTGGTAGATTTTTTGAAACCTTTTTTTTTTTCTTTGAATCCTTGGTTCTCTTGTCACGCAAAAACTCTATAATAATCTAATTATAGCTATTGGGGATAGGATATTAAACTTTACCCATTTGACCTATTGGGGGATAGGATATTACCCAAATCAGCCCAGTAAACGGGTCAAAATTTCTACCTCTGCAGACTTTAACTTTGGATGAATGTTTTATTGGTTGACTATAAAATTACGTAAAGCTGAAGTTTTTGTTACTTTATATGCAGAAGCAGGAGGCTCGAGAGTAATATGTGTTGTGCAAAATGGTATACACACGAAGCACGGAGGAGGTGGTTATAGTTCTTGTTTCTTTACAGTAAGGAATTTTATATTTGACAGCCATTGTATTTTTTTTCTTTTTTTTATACTAAAATTAAATTTATTTTTAAAAATGCTACGCAGATGAAGTACTCACGAATATTTGTAAAAATTTACTTTTGGTAAAGAGAGTGGGATTGAAACTGTACGGTAAAATCCCTATTTTCATCTTCTCATTTCAGCCTCTTTCATTATCCGGTAAGAAAATAACTTTTCATTTTCATTTTTTACACACATTTATGTTGAAACTAAACCCAACTTGCATTTATTGTTACTATTTATTTATTTTTGTGTTACATCTTCTAGTACTTTCTTTACAATGAAGATAAAGTTAACGGATAGTAACAATGATGCTGCAGTAGCTCAAAGAAAGTTAAGAGGTTAAATAACTTGAACGAAAGACAAACACGAACTGTTTGGTAGGCACATATTGGTGCAAAGGTGGGGCAAACATTATGGAAATTGAAGTACGTGGTGCAGAGGGTGCAGAGGGTAATACCGTAATACTAATACTGGCGAAAGGAATAACGTGAAGGTGGTCTAAGGAAGCTAACTTGAATATTTACTAAGGTAGGTGGTCCTTGGTTCAAAGTTCCAACATTTGATGAAGATGTTGAGTATTGTTATAGACTAAGAATCACTACTAAGGTGGAAATTGTTTTATTACAATAGCGGTTCTTAATGGCCTAAAGTGTAACTAGTCTATGTATAAGTATTTAATTGTACTTAGTTAAATAGAGTTAGAGTTAGACTTAAATTAGGGTTGCTTAGTGTGCAAGACAAGCAAAGATACTATGGAATTCTAATGGGTTAATTACTTGAAAAATGTATCATACTTGCCACTTTTTGTTATTGTGTGTATTGAATTTATTTTTTTCTTATTGTGTATTGAACTTTTAAATTTCGATTATTGTGTGTATTTTATGAACCATGTAAAATGATCATTTTACCCTTTAAAATATGAAAAAAGTAAGGGTAAAATGGTCATAAAATACACACAATAATCAAAATTTGAAAGTTTAGTATACACAATAAGAAAAATAAAAATTCAGTACACACACAATAATAAAAAGTGGCAAGTATGATACATTTTCAAGCAATTAACCCAATTCTAATTCCATAACGATTGTACCCCTCATTTCTATGAAAGGAGGGAGGTGAGGGGGATGCTAGTTTGTACATTCTTCCTTACTCATTTGTATCTTTTTAAAGATGTAATGTTTGAGGTCACGTGTGTGGTTACTTTGAGTCAATATTCCACATTAGCTTTCAAGTTTTTTGTTTTTCATCCAACTAGTACTAGCATGGTACCCGGACAAAGCGATGATGGGCGAATTTTATTTCGATTTCCGACTATGATGGTAGTGTAAGGGAGGAGGTGGTGTACGAAAGGTATGGAAAATGCGTCACATTATCAGCGGGTCAAAAAAAGATTGTGGTATGGAAGTGAAACTCGGGTGGATTTTAAGACGAATGGAGGTTGGGGGCATAAATACTTTATAATAGAGTATACACAATTATCAAATATGACCATGTCGGAAAATACGTTGCTATTTTGATGGAATTTTCCCGGTTCTCTTTCACTTAAGTTATTTAGGATCACAAGTAGTACTAATGAAATCATAAACAAAGACCTCGTGTTTATGTGGATAAATAATTTACTTACTTTCATGGCTGATGCTAAGATTATGCAGTTGTAACACCCCCAAAATTTGATACAGCGGAAGACTCAACAAGCTTTCGGGGTGCTACGGGGATTGGTATCCAACACAAGACAATATAGAACGAGATAAAGTAAACATAGTAAAAACGCAACCAAAATGGGGTTTTAAGGTTTACATTTATCCCAACATCTTTCAGAGTCAGGCCCAAAATAAAATAGCAATAGGTCCAAATTTAATTATCAGAGTTTAGAAAATATAGATCCATAAACCGTGTGCCTTAGCCGAGCCTTCCAATCCAAGCATGCACCTCAACACTTAATTACCTGAGAAAACGTGCTAAAAGTCAGCTTTTGCTGGTGAGATCATAGGTTTAAATTCAACTAATAATATAGTGGACATATACGCAAAACGCTTGCTAGCTAGACTAAGGATTCGCTAAAAGCCTGCGGATACCCTCCGCTCTCAACATAACACACGGATACCCTTCCGCAATAACCAAAACACACGGATACCCTTCCGTAACAACATAGATATTCGGGTAACCCCCGCAATACCAATAAATACTCGGATAACCTCCGCAGTATTAATAACCTATAGGTGCACACTACAGTATCTAAATAAGCCAACCTTGAATAGTACACACGAACCGCGTGACTAAAGCTGACAATAATAAATAAGCCAACCTTGAATAGTACACATAAGAAGTGACTAAAGCTGACTATACATCCTAGTCCATATGCATAGCAAGTTTAGAAATAATATAAAAGCGATAATAGTCCACGTAAAATGATTTGCACGTTTCTCACCCCAATCGTTGAAAACATAGTTCAAGAGTAAAAAGTGGGGCTATGACTCACCTCAAGTCCAGAAAATAGTAAGACGAGGTAGGTAGAAATAAGATGTATGATAACTCACGAAACAGCAACTACGGACTTGGCACGACCTAACAATATTAACTCTTTCAGAAATCATTTCCAAATGTATATGCTATTCCCAAACCCGGACGAGAATCCGTTTTATTTCCGAAAATCCATTTCGTATTAGTTTGGTGTATTTGCGTTTGGTATCCATACGGGTGGCGGGTCGACTCAAAACAAACCAACAAGATCACACATAGAAAGATAAAATAAACTATAGATCTAATATTAGCCCAATATATCATTTAAATAAATCGCCAAAGTTTACCAAATCCGTCGATTTGATAATCCTCATATTTATTTACGTAATATACCGTTCCAAGATTACACCCAATCTAAAGCACATATACAGCACATAGCACATAATTACTATATAGTATATATCATAGTTTAATAAATTCCTCATATATATCGTCAAATTGGCCAGATTTCCCGATATATACACCCGAAATCTATTACACTTTACATATACTACAACCTATGGGCGTCGTAGGATACGATGCCCACTAATATATTCGTTTCATATAACCAAATAACCCGGCTCATCCTTACGGTTAAGCGGTTATTTACTTATAGAAAACGTCTACATTAGTCGTCATATATCCGTGACAACACGAACGTCGCAAATAATAACTTACCTGGACCCGAGCGACAACAATTTCGCCTAACTCAATAAGTTTATTCGTTATATATCCGAAATGACATTTTATTAATCGTTTCATAGTTGTCGGGAGTTTCTCGTTTTATAACACAGTTTTTATAATAATAATACGTTTAATAATATTATGCCACTTTCGTAGCATAATATATATCTAATCGTATTATTTATAATACGACTCGTGATTATTATTATTATTAATATACGCGTTTATATAGTTATATATACGTTATTCACATATATACTTTCGTATAAACGTTCATATTATCAATAATCATTATTACGAGTTTTATTATTCTCGTTTTAGTTTTTAATAGTTATTGAGTTATACGAAATGGTCATATGTCCGAGTCATGACTCTCGGCTCATTGTCCAAGTCCAATAATAAGCAAAAGTCATAAATAACAAATCTCCGCCAATCACAATCTCAAACCACGGGCTACAACAATAGGGTCTGACTACGGCACCCGACTAACCTATCTCCGTCAATCTAACGACCGTCTCACAATCGGTCCCCAATCGCACTTACCAATCGACAACAACTTCACAATACCAAAAACCATATCCAATTCGACCCATATGTATACGGCCGAGAAATAAATACCACAACAACAAATAAATAAGTTCACCATTATACAAAAATAACATTAACAAAGTTAATGTGTGGGTCGGTTTACCAAGCCGACCCGAGCCCTCGACTCACTTGAGTCTCGGCTCCGAACCGCGAGTCGTTTAGACTCGAACCAAACACAAGTATCATATAGCTCACTTGAGCTTAACCAAGAAGTCATATAAACCATTTGACCCAAATGGTCAATTCGGCAACAAAAATGGAACTCGGCTAAAAGCCGCGACTCAAAGAGTCGAACCACAAAATCATACGAGCCAAACGGCTCGAACCACACCCAAAGAGAACCCCTAAGAGGGTCTCGGTATGGTCAAAGAGCACAAGAAAAGAACCCCGAGACCACATGGTCTCGGCTAGCTTCGGGTCGAGGTCACAACACCCTCGACAACAATACACCCAATCAATCAATCATCCACAAAGACCATAGCCACACAAGGCTCGAATCAAGAAAAATAAAAATAAGCCGAGAGCTTTGCTCTCGGTTCCAAGTCAACCGTGACCCAAACCACGAACCCGGATACCAAACAATCTTTTAATCACAAAACACTCATTTCCATTCGAAAATCCATTTGATTCTCCAATAAATCATTCGTGTAGCCACGAATAGAACCAATTCGTGGCTCCCAAAACTCATGAAAAGGCTTATCCTCACCTTCTAAATCCTTCAAAAGCACGGATCTAGAAAACTACCACAAATTCGGATGAATAAATATAGATTTGGTGGTGTTAATGATGGTTTTAGGATGAGTTTCTTATACCAAAAGAAAGAGGGGAAAGAGAGGAATAAAATGGTGGTTTTAGTTTTGTTGGGGGATCGGAGGTGCGGCGGTGGTGGCCGGATTAGTGTCGGCGGCTAGGGTTTTGGTGTGAGGGGGAGAGATGAGATGAAAGAGAGAGATAAGAAATGAGTGAGTGTGAGTTTGTGTTTGTGTGTGTAGAACCGGACCAAACACACCTATTTTAACTTTTTTTTTTTTTTTTTAAAGTTATAATAATAATAAGAATAATAATAATAATAGTAATAATAATAATATTATTACGGTTGAGCGGGTAACGCGGGTAATTGTAAAAACACGTGGCCCGAACCCGAACTCATTTTAAAACTTCAACATTACTCGAGAACCTCTCGTAAATAATTAAAAATATATCGGACTCGTTAAGACGAATCATAAAATTGTCGTTAGGTAATCCTAGTGCCAAAGTCAACGTAGTACCAAGTGAGAATTCAAATATACATCTCCGATCGTATAATCAAAAATGAATTATGAACATAATTCACGAATTCCATAACGTCATTAATTAAAATATCCATAAAATAGGTCTTACAAGTTCGTTGTGAAATGAAAATTTCAAATAAAAATTATAGACGAACTTAAATTGAAATGCGGGTTTTTAAAATAGCTCCCTAAACTGCCGGTTGTCACATCCTCCCCGTCTCAGAAGGAAACCCGTCCCGGGTTTCACTCGGAAAAATTTTTCATCTACGAAGTGAAAAGCTTCGGATATCTCTTACTGAACTCGTCCTCACGTTCCCACGTAAATTCTGGTCCATGTCGGGAATTCCAACGAACCTTGACGAGCGGAATGCGACTCCTCTTGAGTCGTTTAACTTCACGATCTAAAATCTCAATCGGTTCCTCCACGAAATTCAGTTTCTCATCAACACGAATGTCTCTCATTGGAATGACGGGCATTTCATCAGAAAGACATTTCTTCAAATTACTCACGTGAAACACGTCGTGAACTTTGCTCAGTTCGGATGGTAATTCCAACCTATAAGCCACGGGCCCAATTCTTTCTAAGATTAAGAATGGTCCAATGTAGCGTGGGTTGAGTTTACCACGTTTCCCGAAACGTATTACACCTTTCCAAGGCGAGACTTTCAGCATTACTTTGTCTCCAACCTGGAACTCTAAAGGTTTACGTCTCTGATCGGCATAGCTCTTCTGCCTATCTCTAGCCGCTTGCAACCGATCACGAATCTGAGTTACTTTCTCGGTAGTTTCCAAAATAAGCTCAGGGCCTGTAAGTTGACTATCTCCAACTTCTGCCCAACCAATAGGCGAACGACACTTTCTGCCATACAAAGCTTCGAATGGTGCAGCCTTAAGACTTGTGTGGTAGCTGTTATTATAGGAGAATTCCGCAAGGGGTAAATACTTCTCCCAGCCTTTACCAAAGTCTACGATGCATGCACGAAGCATATCCTCTAACGTCTGAATGGTCCTCTCACTTTGACCATCAGTTTGGGGATGATATGCAGTACTCATATCAAGCCTCGTCCCCAAAGCCGTTTGAAGTGATCGCCACAAATCTGACGTAAAACGACTATCACGATCCGAAATAATAGTTATCGGGACTCCATGACGCGAAATAATTTCCTTCACATATAACCTCGCAAGCTTATCCACACTATCATCTTCACTAATAGCTAAGAAATGAGCAGACTTTGTCAGACGATCCACAATTACCCAGATAGCGTCACAACCGCTAGCTGTCCTTGGTAATTTGGTAATGAAGTCCATAGTAATCCGCCCCCATTTCCAGACTGGAAGTTCTGGTTGCGTTAGTAGTCCTGACGGCCTCTGGTGTTCAGCCTTAACCTTGGCGCATGTCAAGCACTTACTAACATACGATGCTATATCTGCCTTCATATTTGGCCACCAATAGAACTTCTTAAGATCCTGGTACATTTTATCGGAACCAGGATGAATGGAGTACTTTGACTTATGCGACTCATGCATAATCAATTCTCGAATTTCTCCATATAAAGGTACCCAAATCCGATCTCCAAAACATAATAATCCATCAGAACGCTTAACAAATCCTTTCTCATTATCAGCCATCCCAAATATATTCTCGGCAGATCTATTTTCTGCTTTCAACGCTTCCGTTTGAGCTTCGAGTATCTGAGATGGTAATGGCGATACGATAGTCATTCCTAATGACCTAACTCGTAATGGTGGTACTCTTTCCTTTCGACTAAGAGCATCAGCAACAACGTTTGCTTTACCAGGATGGTAGCGAATTTCACAATCATAATCGCTTAGCAACTCGATCCAACGTCGTTGTCTCATGTTGAGCTCTTTTTGATTCAAGATGTGTTGTAAACTTTTATGGTCAGTTAATACAACACACTTGGTTCCGTACAAGTAGTGTCTCCATATTCTTAAAGCAAAAACCACAGCACCGAGCTCCAAATCATGGGTAGTGTAGTTTTTCTCATGCTTTTTGAGCTGTCGGGAAGCATAAGCTATCATTTTCTCTCGTTGCGTTAACACGGCTCCTAAACCTTTATGTGAGGCGTCACAATAGACGACGAAATCCTCGTTACCTTCTGGTAACGCTAAGATAGGAGCACTACACAACATTTTCTTAAGCAATTGAAACGCTTCCTCTTCTTTATCTCCCCATTCATACGTAACACTCTTTTGAGTCAATTTGGTCAATGGTTTAGCTATCTTCGAAAATCCCTCGATGAATCTTCGGTAATAGCCAGCTAAACCCAAAAATTGACGAACTTCGGTTAGGGTTGTAGGTGCAGCCCAATCTTTTATTGCTTCAATTTTTGCAGGATCCACGTGGACTCCTTGTCTATCAATCACATGACCCAAAAATTGTACAGTCAGAATCCAAAATTCGCATTTCGAAAACTTGGCATAGAGTTTCTCCTTCCTGAGCAATTCCAAAATGAGTCTTAAATGCTCCTCATGCTCTTTCTCACTCTTTGAATAAATCAGAATGTCATCGATGAATACAATCACGAACTTATCCAAGTATGGCTTACACACACGATTCATGAGATCCATGAATATTGCTGGTGTGTTAGTCAACCCAAACGGCATCACTTGAAACTCGTAATGCCCGTAACGGGTTCTGAAAGCCGTTTTCGGAATATCCTCCTCGCGAACTCGAAGTTGATGATATCCCGATCTCAAGTCGATCTTCGAATACACACTCGATCCTCGGAGTTGATCGAACAAGTCATCGATCCTAGGTAACGGGTATCGATTCTTCACCATTAACTTATTCAACTCCCTATAATCAATACACATACGAAACGATCCATCCTTCTTCTTCACAAATAGGACTGGGGCTCCCCAAGGTGAAGAACTTGGTCTTATGAATCCCTTTTCGGCTAACTCCGCCAATTGTTTCGACAACTCTTCCAGTTTGGTAGGTGCAAGACGATAAGGTGCTCGTGCTACAGGTGCAGCACCAGGTATCAACTCAATCTGAAACTTCACTTGTCTAGTCGGCGGGATTCCCGGCAAATCATCGGGAAACACATCAGGAAAATCACGAACTATAGGCACATTAAATCATATCTTTATGAGTTGTTTCTTGCACACATTAAAGATAACATTTCTCCCACTTGTGCATAGAACAACCTCATATAGTTGATAAACAACACGCTATGCATTTGTTTATGTAATCAATATGATTGTGTCATAGATCTTAGCATAACAAGTAGATGTAGACCAACAATGTCTAGTAAGGAAACGTACAAGACTATCCTTAAAAGTATGATTGTCTACATTTAGAAAGTAATATCTTTAGCTACCAAGATGTCAAAGCTTGTAACTCCCACTGAATTAAAGATCATTACAATAATTCTTTATTCAGTAATAAGTACACAATACTCCTACTGAATTTGACAACATTGTAAGTGTTTCATATCTAGTGAAAACAAATATTGTGCTTTTAACTTTCTTACACTTTTAAATGTCCATACGTAACAATTACTTATGCATTAAAGTGTATTTTACTACGTAAATGATGGACTATCCACCAAATGCTATTAACTTGAAAAATTGGACATGCAATTTATTCCTTAATAGGTCTACCATCCTACAATGTATGTAACACCTTTTAAATAGTCAAAACAACTAGTTTGTCTTTAAACATTTTGCGGTAATTAGTCTAGCTTCTAATTATAATAACCAGAGGTGGCAAAATGGGCGGACCGGGCGGGCACGGGCTACGGGCTAAACGGGCGCGGGCCAAACGGGCGCATGTTATACGAATCGTCTTAAAAAAGACCTAAAACAACAAAAAAAATTCCTCAAACGTAACACCTCATTTATATTTAAGTAACTAAATATATTATGTCCATAAGTTTTTTCGTTAAAAACAATTTAATGCGAGAGAAAAACATGTGCCCATTTTGCCCATTTAATTTCTAAATGGGCAATATATGCCCATTTCAATAAAAAGATGGGGACCGAATGTACCCAAATCTTTTAAAAATTTGCCCATTTAGCCAATTTTTTTGATTTTGGGCACAAATTGCCACCTCTAATAATAACTCATAAAATGTCATACATAATTTTCTGTTAACCAAATATCATATTTGTTACTAAGAATTTAATCACCGAATGAGGATGATGAAATCCCTATGGAAAATATGCGCAATTTTCTTAACTATTAAAAATTTGCTATGAGTTATATTAGAATTTAGACATATCTAATATTCCTATTATCCTTTTTCATTCATGAAAAGAAATAGGATTTCTTTTGTGTGACGTTTTGTGAATCCTTGTGACTTATATAATTGTGTTAGGCGTGAGACTTGTTAACCCGAAGATTATGGTCTGAAACGTCACGTAGTGTAATGTCTTACTACCCTAATGTGTTGGTACTTGGTGACATCCCATAGCGTGTTTGTTCAGGATCATCAAAGTCTGTATGCTATTATTGTTAAATGTACGAATAATTATTAATGTGTAAATGTCTAGTATCGAACCCGAGACCTCGGGATTGCACACATTACAAACGAGAATTAAAGATTAATAAATATTAATCGTTATGCATATTTATTAATAACACAAGTTTATGGACTATTGATCATTAGTTATTAAATGTATGGACTAATTATCATTAGTAACGGAAGAAAAGGACTAGAGTGTAACTTGGTGACAAGAAGGTTCCAGAATGACCTCCCTTGGTCTATGGCTGGTCGACACAAGCCCAAAGGGGGTATCCCTTTGCCCTAACTTGCTCCCAAAGATTCCTCTAGTATATATACAAGGCCTAGGTTAAAAGCTTACACATCTTTTGTGCACACACTATACCCTAAGGCTTCTTTTCTTCCTCTCTTTTTCCAGCCGATCGAACCAACAACCCTTAAGGTTTTGGATCGATTTTTTCCATACAAAACCAATACTTGTGTTTAATCTTGCAATTACTTTAATTCGGGATTAGTTTGTGAGTACAAAAACGAGGTAACAACTCACTATAGTTGTTATCAAGAGATCGATAAACAAAACGGTAAGGGGTTTATCAAAGATCTAGTTTTCACAAGTTCAAGGTTTTTGAAGTGCATAAGGTATGTTCCGATTTATGTTTTAGTTAATATTTACGTGTTATATTTGATCCTTGCTTCCGCATATACATGTACTTTGATTGTCTAATTCTAACAATTATCCTTCTAGTTTACTACTGAACCTTGTCACACACTTAGCATTTCATTAATGGTTTTGATATTAATCTATTTGATCTTAGCAATAAGATCAACTCATTATCTAACTTGTCGGTTTTGTCGGGTTTCGACCCGAACCGACCCGACATGTCCGAAAAAGTGCAACCTGATACAATACCGAGTTTCATTCGGTTGGGTCGAGCGGTTCGGTTTCGGTCGGGTTTTCGGGTCGGGTCAGGTTCCCAAAAGCTCAGCCCTATCGTGAACAACTTGATAGATTTGAGAATTTAGATGGATTGGTATGCCCTTTAACATCCCCCAAATAGACATTTTTGTTTAAAGAAAACTTATAAACCACTAATTGTCAAGTGTGGTAATTGCATGTTATTGTAATAGACTATTGACTTTTTGACGTACTATTAAGTTCACACAAATTGTCTATAATGTATAGTAACCATCCCTTTTATTGAATTATTCAAAGTTTGAAATAAAAAAATAAATAAATAACAAAACAACAAACACAAATATGATATGCATGCACCTTCCAAACACGAAAATGATACTGTTAAACAGGTCTTCAAGGGCTGCTACAGCCTAGTGGTCTTAATTTATTTTCAATTAGGTGATCCTTATAATATGGTTCCAATTACAACTAATGAAGTGGTGGTAACTTATACAGTTATACTATACATGCATGACACTTTAATGTATAATACTATAATGATAATCTACATACTTTTGTCATTAACCAGGTGAACAAGCCAATCCGGACATAGAATCTATTCCAGGTTTAATCATATACATAAAATGACAGAGTAACATATTTCGTCAAGTGACCCAAAACATGTGGTTTCCGAATTTTAGAAACATTTCTGTGACAACGACACATCTCATCAAACACGTTACATGAATACATGTAGTGGAGTGGTGGTAATATGGTTCCTATTAATTGCAACATACACGACATCCCATACCGTGTTTGTTACGAATCTACGTGTGACAAAATCTGAAATTTCATTTACAGATGTAATGTAGTAAAATGGATGAAAACCACAAAGGTTTATAACTAAAACTTTTCACTTTGTTTTTCCAAATGATGCTCAGAATCAAGTTTGTGCAGCATCCTTTTGTTTGTTTCTCGACGAAGTCTTTAATCATCTCCTTCAAATGCTGTGTACGAACAAAATAGTTGTAATTAGCTTAGGATATGAAGTTACGTCTTAGAGAATAGATTCATTATAGTACATTAAAGTCCCACTAAAGGATTGTTTTTGGCAAAGCTCGATCATTTAATAACATGAAAATGACTCATTCGACCATTGAAGTCAATATGGGAGTCTAGTGTTTAAAATAGAGTAGCAAATTTAACGCTGGCATATGATGAAAATTTGGGATCTAGTGGTTAGATAGAAACCCGCAGTTCGTGATGAAGCACAACACGTCTTCTTCAGTCGTCTATTTTTCTGCAACATCAAACAAATACACAATTAAAACTAGAAATAACAGAAATGTTAAAAAGTTAACAGGAAATTATTTCTACTAAAATGCAGTATGTAATGCTCTCTAGGAAGAACACAAAAGCAGTTGAGCAAAGAACGCTAATTTCCACTGGACAAAATATGGAAAACATAATCCATCCCATTATCACGATATTTGGAAAACATAACTCATTATAAGCTCATCGGATTGAACTAGTAGAGGGCTGAGGCAACTTATTACGATTCAATAATCCCATTATCACAAAACACAATATCAGTACCACAATCGAATGCCCACCAAACAACAAATTCAACAACGCCATACCCCTCAATCTATCCTCATCAAGAACAGTTAACATCAGCACTCCCTCACCACGAACAATCACCACTTTACCACACCCTTTAAATGCAAACTCATCACTATACAATGACAACCCAACTTGCAAAACCCAAGTACCTTTCAAAACAATCCCACCCGACAACTAAAAATCAGCAAAAAATGCAGCCGGCCAAATGGAAAGATAAAAAATAAATGGCTTGATATTGCCACCTCTAGTTTACAGCCTATAGAACTGCTTTATTAGAGGAAACTGAGTTGTTAGTTTAGAACTGCTTTATTAGGTGTGTGCCCTACCCAACCCAACTCATTTCACCCTTCCTATAAAGTTACCCATTTTAGCCCGTTGTCTGACCCACTCCCTTTGCCAGGGCAATTATGGAATTGATCAGAAAGGCTGAAGGAGAACATAAAACAGGGAATATACCTGACCAAGTCTCAACCGGTGGCTGTCAGGGTAATGGAAGAACGGGTAAAGGGCTGCAAAACCAAGCAGTTTTTTGTGGAATGTCCTGCTGATCACTTTTCTTCTCAACTAGAAGATACGTACACCTGCCAGTCGGGATCAGTAACATCAATGGGATTGCTACCTGATACAGAAACAGTTGAAATGGAAAATTTAGCTCTAATATATGCAGATAAGCATGCAAAACCACATATTTATTTATTAATCGAGAGCAGCTGACTGTTACCATCAACAAGGAGAAGAACAAGTGGTACCAATCTACAGTAAAGAAGACCCATAGATTCGCCCTCGACGCAGACAACCTAAATCATAATAGATAGGATTGAGCAACTGCATCTCAACATATTAAAACATGATACATGCAAATAAAACACGACTTTTCAATAGACACTAAAGACCTCTATTATTTACTCTGTAATACGTGAATCAGAAATGGTGGTAAACATGACATGACCTTTGATGTAAATGGTAAGTGTAATACGCACCTCAAGCTCATCTGCTTTCGAATCCTTTAACCCCTTGCTATTCACAGATGGCTGAAGTATTTTCCCATCTGAAAATCAACCAAGATATCAAAATAAAAAGGGTGATAGGAATCAAATTAATGAACCCACGGAGACACTTTACATACTTGATATACTGATTTTCTGTGGAAAACGTTTTGAGGAAGTCATCTTTTGTCAAGCAAGATCATCTGCAAAAATACTCTGCACAGAAGAAAAAGAGATGGTTATCAACTCATCAGCATCGCGCTGCTGCACACAAATAACAACCAACATGCAAAAGATGTGTAGGATGATCAACTCAAGAGAAGTTTTAAGATCCGTGACTCCTTTTCCAGCCTTTACCAGTGACATACAATATCAACCATTGAAATACACGAAGTCAGATTTATACCTAGAGAAATCAGTCATTAAAGAACCGGAAACACGATTCAAAAAAATATAGTACACAATGTGTACTTACATCAGATGTGCTCTCAAAAGAAATATCAGCATATGTTTTAAATGATATGCTGCTGATCCAGACAGTGATCTGCAATAATTTTTTACACATTAATACTGAAAACCAAAACACGATTTCTTTGCATGATAGAAAGATTATGAACAATGACGATCCAGGAGCTATGACTATTACAAGTGCAAAGACCCCCAATAATATATGAGTAGCATATGCTAGAAACCACTTATAAAATAACTTAAATATAGATAAGTTGGATAATAATGATATATACCTCCATCTTCTACAAAAAAGATACTTGGGTCAACAGGTTCAATGGGGAAGCTTTCCGGATATCCCTCTTCCTCTTCTTTAGAGACTGAAATTTAATATTCGAAGACATCATCAGGGCTAACACAAGCTCAGACAGAGTTACAAACTACGAAATCCACTTAAAAACAAGATAAACAAAAAGACACAAAGAATAAACACATCTTTAGCCACTAAGCAACTAGCCAAACATACCAATAGTCATTTATACCTCTATACGTATTATTTGAGAACAGCAACTCTAACTAAAACTTTGAACATCAAAAAAGTGTATCAATGCGCAACTCCAAATTGACAATTGCCACAAAATTATATCAGAAGGGGTGGTTGTGAATTGCAAATTTTCAGCTTACGCTCTATAAGCACTTCAAAATAAGCACCCACCAATGTGATTATTGCATAAGCTCATAGAAATCCAAACACTTAAAGAGATGCATTTTTTACTTTTAACTACACAATATGCATTCCCAAACACCCTCTAACCAAATCTAACTTCATATCAACTCTAAAAAGTAAAATTTCTTTAAATTTAAGTATCTTCTTAGTCCTAATATATCAAAACCTCAATACCAAATTTACATTTTGAAAGACTACTAACTATTCCAACTTGGACAATAAATTTACAGCACATCCAAACACTCTCTATAGTATTATCCGAAACAATTACTGGTTTTATAGTTAGTAATGATAATTATGTAATTTTACATCTACTATATAAAGTCATTTTCCTCCGGATTCAACCAACTTAGACCTATAATTCTATGGTCAAATATTCGTTAATCTGTTTGACTACATTTACGTTAAATTTGAAGCATCAGCCTAAATTCAATTCAACTACAACAAATGAACATCTAATTTTCTTACTAAAATACAACTATTAAGAAGCACATAATCAGCTGTAAACAATATAACTGGTAATAATTAAGCACATAAAATTTTCCTACTAAAATTCAAGTATTAATAAGGACATACAGAGCTGTAAACAACATAAGTATCTAATCAGCAGAAAATTCAAAATAATATGTAAACAACACATAATCAGTTGTATTATGCCTAACTTGATAACGGCGACGACGATTGAAGACGGTTATGGTGGCGATGGTGCTGGAGTTAGGGCTTCGGAGGTGGTGGATAACGACGGTGGAGGTGATTAGGTTGACGACGGAGTTAGGGTTTCGGTGGTGGTG
Source organism: Artemisia argyi (assembly GCA_030686995.1). Taxonomy (NCBI): domain Eukaryota; kingdom Viridiplantae; phylum Streptophyta; class Magnoliopsida; order Asterales; family Asteraceae; genus Artemisia; species Artemisia argyi. The sequence goes on from CM060685.1 coordinate 210,595,450, forward strand.
GTGGAGCGATTAGGTGAGAGAGGGACACGGTCTTTACTTCTATATTTTGTTTTTATTTTTATCTTTTGTTGTTTTTTATTGACTTTTTTATCTTTAGTGGGTAAATGTTGTCCCTTTAGCAACTGCAATGCTAAAACCTTTAAAAGCTTTTTAACATTTAATTATATTACTTTTTTAATATCAAAAAGTTATTGTAATTAATGTCTTCCAATTGCTAAAACCTTTAAAAGCTTCAACCGGTTTTAGTTTGCAAAGTCATTGGCAAAAGCTTTTTGAAAAGTCTATATGCAATGCAAAAAAGTCATTGAAAGACTTTGTCAAATAGTAAAAAGCTTTTATAAAAGCCTTTCAAAAACCTTGCGGTGCAGATGCTCTAGTTTGTAAATGGAGTTGAGATCTGGGAGAGGTTTAAAACTTATATACATCCTGATAAACAAACTTATATTATTCGAGAACACCAACTCCAATTAAAACCTTGAACATCAAAAAAGTGTACCAATGCGCAACTCCAAATTGATAATTGCCACAAAATTATATTAGAAGGGGATGGTTGTGGATTGCAAATTTTCAGCTTACGCTCTATAAGCACTTCAAAACAAGCACCTACCAATGTGATTATTGCATAAGCTCATAGCAATCCAAACACTTGGAGATGTATTTTTCACTTTTAACAACACAATATGCATTCCCAAACACCCTCTAATCAAATCTAACTCTAAATCAACTCTAAAAAGTAAATTTTCTTTAAATTTAAGTATCTTCTTAGTCCTCAATACCAAATTTACATTTTGAAAGACTAACTATTCCAAATTCGATAATAATTTACAGCACATCCAAACACTCTCTATAGTATTATCCGAAACAATTACTGGCTTTATAGTTAGTAATGATAATTATGTAATTTTACATCTACTCTATAAAGTCGTTTTCCTCCGGATTCAACCAACTTAGACCTATAATTCTATGGTCAAATATTCGTTAATCTGTTTCACTACATTTACGTTAAATTTGAAGCATCAGCCTCAATTCACTTCAACTACAACAAATGAACATCTAATTTTCTTACTAATTCAACTATTAATAAGCACATAATCAGCTGTAAACTACCTAATCAGCAGAAAATTCAGAATAATATGTAAACAACACATAATCAGTTGTATTATACCTAACTTGATAACGGGGAGGTGGTGCCGGAGTTAGGGTTTCGGTGGTATTCGATAACGGCGGTGGAGATGATTAGGTTGACGACGGAGTTAGGGTTTCGATTGGCAAAATTATGGTGGTTGTGGTGGTGGTCGATAATGATTAACGGTGGTGGAGAGATTAGAAGAAAAGAGGGAAAAAGTCTTTACTTTACTTTTATATTTTGGTGACTTTATTACTGTATTTTTTTTAGCCTTGATTTGTTGACTTTATTATTTTTTTTTTAATAGCTTAAATTTCCAACTAAAAAGAGTGGAGTTATAAAATTGACCCTTTATATTTTCTTGTTGCTTTTTGTTTTTAATAGCCTAGATTTGGTGACTTTTTTTTTTATTTTTTTTTTTGTATGTTTAGAGCATAAAGATTCAGGTGCTTTGAAGAGGTTTTGCTCCTTATTTGGGTCTTACTGGGTGTCACATTATTAATACTCACACTTCAAAATAGCGCCTCATTAATAACCAAGGTTGCAAAAAAACGATAAGTGCTAGTCGGGCGGTCGACCACCGCCTAGCGCCTGGGGGATTGACTTTTTCTACATAAAAAAATTAAAATTAAATGTATATTAATAAATTTAAATATATTTTAACATAAAACACTAAGCTTCAAATAATTGATGTTATAGTAATGCATTATTTATTGTTGTTAACATCTCATGTTCACATTTATTTCACTAAAAATAAAATAGACATGTTGACAACAACTCAATTGAACAAACACATAATGATAGAATGTCAAACCCACAAGCAAAATCAAACACAAAAAGGGAATTTAATACTCATTTTGCATATTAATTATGTGTGTGACTGTGACAAAATCCACACACGAAGAAAAACCTCAAAACCCACAGTCCCACACATGAACAAAACACCAAAAACAATCTAAACTAAAAATACGAAATCTAAACCTCCACATATTAAGTTCGGATGTATGTGATTTTGGAAAACAAAGAGGGGTTTCAATTAAAATAATAGCATGCCTTCAAATCTTTAATAATATGTGTTTTAAATTTTTAATTGCGAGTGTTGTGTTTTTATCATCATGAATAGTTCCAATTGTAGATTCAAATGCGTATTTGGTCAGAGTGTATGAAAAGAGGGGTTAATTGGGGTAAAAAAAAACCCCTAATTTGAAGTTTTTTTTAAGTGTTGACCGCCTAACCCGATTTGACCCGCCTAGGCAAGATGTTGACTGCCTTTTGGCCAAAACCCCTAATTCGTCTACCTAGCTTCAAATCGCCACGGTAAGTGACCGCCTAGCGCCTAGGCCGTTTTTTTCAACATTGTTCATAACACAAAACAACTAAGTCATTTGTGCCCCACTCACTCAATATAAAGCACACACACTCACATACCCAATGGATAGTTTCAAAGTTTTAGTGAGTATTTGTCATAAATTTTGTAGTGATGTCTGTATGCTATTATCTTATTAGTCTACTATTGTACAAATCTGTGTATGAGAGTTTCGCATAAAGTTTGTCACTCACTATCTGACTTGTTGGTATTTGTATCTCGCGCAATTACCAAGTCTTATTATAGGATTAGGATTCATCCTAACCTCATAACTTGGAAAGCAAATCAAAGAATATGACTCCCTTCTCCTCTCCCGAAAACCGGTAGAACAAACACCCCTCTCTAGTGTTTCGGTTTGGTTTTTCTAAGTTTGACAAAGGGTTGTGCTAGACAAGATCGTGACTGATGTTTGAAAATCAAATATATAGTATAGTTTTCTCAAAGGAATTGCTAAGGAGATAAGCAAAACCCGATGTCGTAGTCCGTGTGAAGGTGTGAATGGAATTCAAAATTCCCGATTAGTGAAAAGTGTAGTGAAGTGGGATAAAAGTGAAATTGATGAGATTTAAACTAATAAATATGAAAATAAAGCACAAATAAGCAATTAAGCAATAAAATCTAATTACCAATTTAAACTAAACCTAAAATGTAACGTAAAGTTGAAAACGCGAGCTAAAACGTAATTAAACGCTACTTAAAGGCAAACTAAGCTAGGAAGGCACCTAAAAACCTCAAATTACTTTCTAAAAGTCCTAAAGGGTTAATAAAAATTTCAGGAAAAAGAAAAATATTTTTTTGAATTTTCTTTAATTAATTATGAATTAAAAATTAATTAAAAGGGAAAATTAAGAGAAAAATAGCAAAACAATTTGGAAAATTATGAAAAATTAAAGAAAACTTTTAATTGATATTAGAAAGTAATTGGAAAAAGAAAATTTGAAAAATATTGAAAATTACCCTATAACACAAAAGTCTCGGGAAATCCCGAGCCCTTTTTGAAATTTTAAGAAAAATAAGTCTAAACTGAAATTTTTTAATTTTCCTAAATTAAACTAATAAAAAAAAATTTCCAAAAAAAAGTTTCACTAAATTTTGATTATTTTTGGATTTTTTATGATTTAATTACTAAAGAAAAGAAAATAAAATGGGAAAAATAGAAACTGAAATCAGAAAAATATGAAATTTTTTATAAAAGTCCTAAATTATAACAGAAATGTATGAAAAATAAGAAAAGTGAAAAAACTATTTGGAATAAGCAAGAAATAAGGTAAACAGTTTGCAAATAAGCTATATTAGAAAAAAGAAAAGAAGCTATAAAAGAAAGGGGAATGCTAGACTAAATGAAAAAGACCCAATGGCACAGTGGTGAGCGTGTTTGGGGGTGAGCTGGTTAGCCAGGGTTCAAATCCCACCAGTGGCAATTTTTTTGAAATTATTATTTTTTTATTTTTCTTTTTATAAAACTTTAAAATAAGCAAAAATAAGAAACTTTAATGAAGGAACCTTTTTTGAAAACTTGAAATAAGATGAGAAATAAGCACTAAGTGCACCAGAAGGTACTACAACTTATTTTGAAACCAAAGTAAACAAGCAGGCTACTCTAAATGATTATAAGCTAAACTCAAGGTGCAATTATCTAAAAACTATCTATCTCTATCCTAATAAGCTATAATAAGCAGGAAAGTAAGCTAGATTAAGCAGAAACTACAACCAATGAGCAATACACTATCCTACACCTGCTCAGGTATTGCAGGTCTAAGGGCACAAAAGAACGACCAAAATAAGCAGATTAAATAGGCAGAGAGAAGCCAAATAAGCACAGAATCTAAAACTCAGCTGAACAAGCTTCTAATAGCCCCTAAATTCAAACACTTAGCTTAAAAGAGAAATTAGAAAAAAAAAAACTTGTGAATGTAGCTGTTTAGACATAACTCAATGGTGCAGGGGATCCAACTGAGCAGACAGGTCACTTTAAGATCAATTTCAGGCCATCTAATGAATAGCAAACTGAGAAATTCTTGTTGTTACAGATGCTCAAGCAACCAATTTACTCAAATCAACAAGCAAAATATATTTCCAAACAATTATGAAGCCTACAAGTGATCTACAAGTTCTGGCCAATTCTGAGTACAAGATTTTTTTTTGACTTTTTGATATTTTAACTAAGTTGACTTAATCTAAATTCTAATGATCTAATATGAATTATTATGTAAGATTAAGCTAAAATGCAACTACTATAAGCTATATAAACAAGATTTGCAACGATCTCTATGATTATTCTAACTAAATACACCAACAGTTAACTGTTATTAAAATATAAGAACAAATTTGACTTTTCTCTAATGAACCTACTGTTTTTATGCTTTATATGACCTAAATGAACCTAGTATGAGTTGTCTAAACTGATTGCAACTTCTGAAACACAGTCAATCACATAAAAATTTCCTGTTCCAAACACCCTTTAACCAACTGTTTTGCAAGTTTTGTGAAGCAATATAATGATTTAAACCATAATTCCAACACTTAAGCTTACATAATGATGCAACATACTGATTTAAGCACAAATATTCAGATCTCAAACACAATCAACCACAGATTACCACAATGCAAATATATAGCAGTATTGAAACAGTAGGATCAAATATCATGCAAACAACTGTTAAATGATGAAAACTACTACTATTAAGCTATAATATGAATAAACTGAACCAAGTAAACAGTAAACAAACACTGAATTCAAGTCTACATTAATAACTCTAATTATGCAAATTTAAGCTTTAAAATGTAAAGGAGAACTCACTAGACCAATCCCAGCTGAACAGGGATACTCTTGAACTTAAGCCTATCTTTAATAGGCTTTAAAACAGATACACGCCACCTTCTGAATAAGCTTGAGCTTATAGAATAAGCTGTTTGACTTTCGTTGACCAAAAGAGCTTTTGAGAGATTTCAACTTTTTATCCTAAATAAGTACTCACAGAAGCTATGTTAAGCTAAAATGAGCAGTATCTAAATAGAAAACAAGCTTATTGAAGCTTGGTTTTGATTAATGAGAACATTTTTTTTTTATATTTTCTGATTTTTTTTATGTTTTTGATATAAGTTGAACAAAAATCAAATAGTAAACTTTAGATAAGCTAATATTAATGTTTATAAGTTAATGAAACAGTGAATGAGCTTAAACAACAAATGAAAAATAAATTTGAAAATTAAAGGTAACTTAATAACACAAATTATGAAAAGTAAACTATAATTATATTAATTGAAAGATTGATTACATTACTTGAACTGAAATTACATTAGAGAGAATAAAATGGCAGCATAACACTACATAAAAACTACACCCTAAACAAGTGAGATGAGAGGGGTATTTATAGTCGTGTGGGGTGAGGTCTAGGGTTTCTTCAGAAGCTACTAGATCCTCTTAGGTGTGCTTTCTCTCCATCAATACCAGTCATTTGGATTTAGCTCTAATATATGCAGATAAGCATGCAAAACAACATATTTATTTATTTATCGAGAGCAGCTGAATGTTACCATCAACAAGAAGGACAAATGCTACCAATCAACAGTAAAGAGGACCCATAGATTCGCCATTGACGCAGACAACCTAATCATAACAGATAGGATTGAGCAACTGCATCTCAACATATTAAAGCGTGATACATGCAAATAAAACACGATTTTTCAATAGACACTAAAGACCTCTATTATTTACTCTGTAAAACGTAAATCAGAAATGGTGGTAAACATGACATGACCTTTCATGTAAATGGTAAGTGTAATACGCACCTCAAGCTCATCTGCTTTCGAATCCTTTAACCCCTTGCTATTCACAGATGGCTGAAGTATTTTCCCATCTGAAATCATAGATCCGTATATCGACAAGCATCAAAAATCAACCAAGATATCAAAATAAAAAGGGTGATAGGAATCAAATTAATGAACCCACAGAGACACTTTACATACTTGATACACTGATTTTCTGTGGAAAACGTTTTGAGGAAGTCATCTTTTGTCTCAGCAAGATTATCTACAAAAATGTTCTGCGCAGAAGAAAATGAGATGGTCATCAGCATTGCGCTACTGCACACAAATAACAACCAACATGCAAAAGATGTGTAGGGTGATCAGCTGAATAGAACTTTTAAGATCCGTGACTCGTTTCCCAGCCTTTACCAGTGACATATGATATCAACCATTGAAATGACATGAAGTTAGATTTATACGTATAGAAATCAATCATTAAATAACAGAAACACGATTCAGAAAAATATAGTACACAATCACAATGTGTACTTACATCATATGCTTCAAATGATATGCTGCTGATCCAGACAATGATCAGGATGAAGTTTTTACACATTAATACTAAAAACCAAAACACGATTTCTTCGCACGATAGAATGATTATGAACAATGATGATCCAGGAACTTTGACTATGCCCCCCAATAATATATGAGTAGCATATGCCAGAAACCACTTATTAAATAACTTAAATATCAATAAGTTGGATAATAATGATATATACCTTTAAGCCTTGGTGTATATTTTTCCATCTTCTTCAAAAAAGATACTTGGGTCAACAGGTTCAATGGGGGAAGCTTTCCGGAGATCCCTCTCCCTCTTCTTTAGAGACTGAAATTTAATATACGAAGACATCATCAGGGCTAAGACAAGCTCATACAGAGTTACAAACTATGAAATCCACTAAAAACAAGATAAACAAAGCGATACAAAGAATAAACACATCTTTAGCCACTAAGCAACTAGCCAAACATACCAATAGTCATTTATACCTCTATACATATATACATCATGATAAACAAACTTCTATTATTTGAGAACAGCAACTCTAATTAAAACCTTGAACATCAAAAAAAGTGTATCAATGCGCAACTCCAAATTGACAATTGCCACAAAATTATATTAAAAGAGGTGGTTGTGGATTACAAATTTTCAGCTTACGCTCTATAAGCACTTCAGAATAAGCACCTACCAATGTGATTATTGCATAAGCTCATTGCAATCCAAACACTTTGAGATGTATTTTTCACTTTTAACAACACAATATGCATTCCCAAACACCCACTAACCAAATCTAACTTTATACCAACTCTAAAAAGTAAAGTTTCTTTAAATTTAAGTATCTTGTTAGTCCTAATATATCAAAACCTCAATACCAAATTTACATTTTGAAAGACTACTAACTATTCCAAATTCGAAAATAATTTACAGCACATCGAAACACTCTGTATAGTATTATCCGAAACAATTACTGGTTTTATAGTTAGTAATGATAATTATGTAATTCTACATCCACTCTATAAAGTCATTTTCCTCCGGATTCAACCAACGTAGACCTATAATTCTACGCTCAAATATTCGTTAATCTGTTTCACTACATTTACGTTAAATTTGAAGCATCAGCCTAAATTCACTTCAAGTACAACAAATGAATATCTAATTTTCTTACTAAAATTCAAGTATTAATAAGGGCATACAGAGCTGTAAACAACATAAGTATCTAATTAGCAGAAAATACAAAATAATATGTAAACAATACGTAATCAGGTGTATTATACCTAACTTGATAATGGTGATGACGATTGAAGACGGTTACGGTGGCGATGGTGCCGGATTTAGGGTTTCGGTGGTGGTGGATAACGACGTTGGAGGTGATTAGGTTGATGACGGAGTTATGGTGGTGGTGGTCGATAATCATTAACGGTGGTGGAGCGATTAGAAGAAGAGAGACTTTACTTTTATATTTTGTTGACTTTATTAGGAGTATTTTTTTAGCCTAGATTTACTGACTTTATTTTTTTTATTTTTTTTTTTGAAATTATTTATTTATTTTTTTAATAATTTAACTTTCCGAGTAAAAGGAGAGGCGTTATAAAATTGCCCCATTTATATTTTGTTGTTACTTTTTTTGGTTTTAATACTTAATAGCCTAGTAGATTTGGTGATTTTTTTTTTTTTTTTTTTTCTTTTTTTTAAGAGCATCAAGATTTAGGTGCTTTGAAAAGGTTTTGCTCCTTATTTGGGTCTTACTGGGTGTCACATTATTAATACTCACACTTCAAAATATCGCCTCATTAATAACCAAGGTTGCAAAAAAACGATAGGTGCTAGTCGGGCGGTCGACCACCGCCTAGCGCTTGGGGGATTGACTTTTTCTATATAAAAAAATTAAAATTAAATGTATATTAATAAATTTAAATATATTTTAACATAAAACACTAAGCTTCACATGATTGATGTTATAGTAATGCATTATTTATTGTTGTTAACATCTCATGTTCACATTTATTTCACTAAAAATAAAACACACATGTTGACAACAACTCAATTGAACAAACACAGAATGATAGAATGTCAAACCCACAAGCAAAATCAAACACAAAAAGGGAATTTAATACTCATTTTGCATATTAATTATGTGTGTGACTGTGACAAAATCCGCACACGAAGAAAAACCTCAAAACCCACAGTCCCACACATGAACAAAACACCAAAAACAATCTAAACTAAAAATACGAAATCTAAACCTCCACATATTAAGTTCGGATGTATGTGATTTTGGAAAACAAAGAGGGGTTTCAATTAAAATAATAGCATGCCTTCAAATCTTTAATAATATGTGTTTTAAATTTTTAATTGTGAGTGTTGTGTTTTTATCATCATGAATAGTTCCAATTGTAGATTCAAATGCGTATTTGGTCAGAGTGTATGAAAAGAGGGGTTAATTGGGGTAAAAAAAAAGAAAAAAAACCCTAATTTGAAGTTTTTTTTAAGTGTTGACCGCCTAACCCGATTTGACCCGCCTAGGCAAGATGTTGACTGCCTTTTGGCCAAAACGCCTAATTCGTCTACCTAGCTTCAAATCGCCACGGTAAGTGACCGCCTAGCGCCTAGGCCGTTTTATTCAACATTGTTCATAACACAAAACAACTAAGTCATTTGTGCCCCACTCACTCAATATAAAGCACACACACTCACATACCCAACGGATAGTTTCAAAGTTTTAGTGAGTATTTGTCATAAATTTTGTAGTGATGTCTGTATGCTATTATCTTATTAGTCTACTATTGTACAAATCTGTGTATGAGAGTTTCGCATAAAGTTTGTCAATCACTATCTGACTTGTTGGTATTTGTGTCTCGCGCAATTACCAAGTCTTATTATAGGATTAGGATTCATCCTAACCTCATAACTTGGAAAACAAATCAAAGAATATTTCTCCCTTCTCCTCTCCCGAAAACCGGTAGAACAAACACCCCTCTCTAGTGTTTCGGTTTGGTTTTTCTAAGTTTGACAAAGGGTTGTGCTAGACAAGATCGTGACTGATGTTTGAAAATCAAATATATAGTATAGTTTTCTCAAAGGAATTGCTAAGGAGATAAGCAAAACCCGATGTCGTAGTCCGTGTGAAGGTGTGAATGGAATTCAAAATTCCCGATTAGTGAAAAGTGTAGTGAAGTGAGATAAAAGTGATATTGATGAAATTTAAACTAATAAATATGAAAATAAAGCACAAATAAGCAATTAAGCAATAAAATCTAATTACCAATTTAAACTAAACCTAAAATGTAACGTAAAGTTGAAAACGCGAGCTAAAACGTAATTAAACGCTACTTAAAGGCAAACTAAGCTAGGAAGGCACCTAAAAACCTCAAATTACTTTCGAAAATTCCTAAAGGGTTAATAAAAATTTCAGGAAAAAGAAAAATATTTTTTTGAATTTTCTTTAATTAATTATGAATTAAAAACTAATTAAAAAGGAAAATTAAGAGAAAAATAGCAAAACAATTTGGAAAATTATGAAAAATTAAAGAAAACTTTTAATTGATATTAGAAACTAATTGGAAAAATAAAATTTGAAAAATATTGAAAATTACCCTAAAACACAAAAGTCTCGGGAAATCCCGAGCCCTTTTTGAAATTTTAAGAAAAATAAGTCTAAACTGAAATTTTTTAATTTTCCTAAATTAAACTAATAAAAAGAAATTTTCCAAAAAAAGTTTCACTAAATTTTGATTATTTTTGGATTTTTTATGATTTAATTACTAAAGAAAAGAAAATAAAATGGGAAAAATAGAAACTGAAATCAGAAAAATATGAAATTTTTTATAAAAGTCCTAAATTATAACAGAAATGTATGAAAAATAAGAAAAGTGAAAAAACTATTTGGAATAAGCAAGAAATAAGCTAAACAGTTTGCAAATAAGCTATATTAGAAAAAAGAAAAGAAGCTATAAAAGAAAGGAGAATGCAAGTCTAAATGAAAAAGACCCAATTGCGCAGTGGTGAGTGTGTGGGGTTGAGCTGGTTAGCCAGGGTTCAAATCCCAGCAGTGGCAATTTTTTTTGAAATTATTATTTTTTTATTTTTCTTTTTGTAAAACTTTAAAATAAGCAAAAATAAGAAACTTTAATGAAGGCACCTTTTTTGAAAACTTGAAATAAGATGAGAAATAAGCACTAAGTGAACCAGAAGGTAGTACATCTTATTTTGAAACCAAAGTAAACAAGCAGGCTACTCTAAATGATTATAAGCTAAACTCAAGGTGCAATTATCTAAAAACTATCTATCTCTATTCTAATAAACTATAATAAGCAGGAAAATAAGCTAGATTAACCAGAAACTACAACCAATGAGCAATACACTATCCTACACCTGCTCAGGTATTGCAGGTCTAAGGGCACAAAAGAAGGACCAAAATAAGCAGATTAAATAGGCAGATAGAAGCCAAATAAGCACAGAATCTAAAACTCAGTTGAACAAGCTTCTAATAGCCCCTAAATTCAAACACTTAGCTTAAAAGAGCAATTAGAAAAAAAACTTGTGAATGCAGCTGTTTAGACAGAACTCAATGATGCAGGGGATCCAACTGAGTAGACAGGTCACTTTAAGATCAATTTCAGGCAATCTAATGAATAGCAAACTGAGAAATTCTTGTTGTTACAGATGCTCAAGCAACCAATTTACTCAAATCAACAAGCAAAATATATTTCCAAACAATTATGAAGCCTACAAGTGATCTGCAAGTTCTGGCCAATTCTGAGTACAAGATTTTTTTTGACTTTTTGATATTTTAACTAAGTTGACTTAATCTAAATTCTAATGATCTAATATGAATTATTATGTAAGATTAAGCTAAAATGCAACTACTATAAGCTAGATAAACAAGATTTGCAACTATCTCTATGATTATTCTAACTAAATACACCAACAGTTAACTGTTATTAAAATATAAGAACAAATTTGACTTTTCTCTAATGAACCTACTGTTTTTATGCTTTATATGACCTAAATGAACCTAGTATGAGTTGTCTAAACTGATTGCAACTTCTGAACCACAGTCAATCACATAAAAATTTCCTGTTCCAAACACCCTTTAACCAACTGTTTTGCAAGTTTTGTGAAGCAATATAATGATTTAAACCATAATTCCAACACTTAAGCTTACATGATGATGCAACATACTGATTTAAGCACAAATATTCAGATCTCAAACACAATCAACCACAGATTACCACAATGCAAATATATAGCAGTATTGAAACAGTAGGATCAAATATCATGCAAACAACTATTAAATGATGAAAACTACTACTATTAAGATATAATATGAATAAACTGAACCAAGTAAACAGTAAACAAACACTGAATTCAAGTCTATATTAATAACTCTAATTATGCAAATTTAAGCTTTAAAATGTAAAGGAGAACTCACTAGACCAATCCCAGCTGAACAGGGATACTCTTGAACTTAAGCCTATCTTTAATAGGCTTTAAAACAGATACACGCCACCTTCTGAATAAGCTTGAGCTTATAGAATAAGCTGTTTGACTTTCGTTGACCAAAAGAGCTTTTGAGAGATTTCAACTTTTTATCCTGAATAAGTACTCACAGAAGCTATGTTAAGCTAAAATGAGCAGTATCTAAATAGAAAACAAGCTTATTGAAGCTTGGTTTTGATTAATGAGAACATTTTTTTTTATATTTTCTGATTTTTTTAATGTTTTTGACATAAGTTGAACAAAAATCAAATAGTAAACTTTAGATAAGCTAATATTAATGTTTATAAGTTAATGAAACAGTGAATGAGCTTAAAGAACAAATGAAAAATAAATTTGAAAATTAAAGGTAACTTAATAACACAAATTATGAAAAGTAAACTATAATTATATTAATTGAAAGATTGATTACATTACTTGAACTGAAATTACATTTGAGAGAATAAAATGGCAGCATAACACTACATAAAAACTACACCCTAAACAAGTGAGATGAGAGGGGTATTTATAGTCGTGTGGGGTGAGGTCTAGGGTTTCTTCAGAAGCTACTAGATCCTCTCAGGTGTGCTTTCTCTCCATCAATACCAGTCATTTGGATTTAGCTCTAATATATGCAGATAAGCATGCAAAACAACATATTTATTTATTTATCGAGAGCAGCTGAATGTTACCATCAACAAGAAGGACAAATACTACCAATCAACAGTAAAGAGGACCCATAGATTCGCCATTGACGCAGACAACCTAATCATAACAGATAGGATTGAGCAACTGCATCTCAACATATTAAAGCGTGATACATGCAAATAAAACACGATTTTTCAATAGACACTAAAGACCTCTATTATTTACTCTGTAAAACGTGAATCAGAAATGGTGGTAAACATGACATGACCTTTCATGTAAATGGTAAGTGTAATACGCACCTCAAGCTCATCTGCTTTCGAATCCTTTAACCCCTTGCTATTCACAGATGGCTGAAGTATCTTCCCATCTGAAATCATACATCTGTACATCGACAAGCATCAAAAATCAAAATTACGCTACTGCACACAAATAACAACCAACATGCAAAAGATGTGTAGGATGATCACCTGAAGAGAAGTTTTAAGATCCGTGACTCCTTTCCCGGTCTTTACCAGTGACATACAATATCAACCATTGAAAAGACACGGAGTCAGATTTATACATACAGAAATCAGTCATTAAAGAACCGGAAACACGATTCAAAAAAATATAGTACACAATCTGCACTTACATCAGATGTGCTCTCAAAAGAAATATCAGCACGATAGAAAGATTATGAACAATGACGATCCAGGATCTTTGACTATGCCCCCCCAATAATATATGAGTAGCATATGCCAGAAACCACTTATTAAATAACTTAAATATCGATAAGTTGGCTAAAATGATATATACCTTTAAGCCTTGGTAGCCGTATATTTTTCCATCTTCTTCAAAAAAGGTACTTGGTTCAATAGGTCCAATGGGGAAGCTCTCAGGATATCCCTCTTCCTCTTCTTTAATTAGAGACTGAAATTTAATATACGAAGACATCATCAGGGCTAAGACAAGCTCAGACAGAGTTACAAACTACGAAATCCACTTAAAAACAAGATAAACAAACAGATACAAAGAATAAACACATCTCTAGCCACTAATCAACTAGCCAAACACACCAATAGTCATTTATACCTCTATACATATATACATCATGATAAACAAACTTCTATTATTTGAGAACAACAACTCTAATTAAAACCTTGAACATCAAAAAAGTGTATCAATGCGCAACTCCAAATTGACAATTGCCACAAAATTATATTAAAAGGGGGTGGTTGTGGATTGCAAATTTTCAGCTTACGCTCTATAAGCACTTCAAAATACGCACCTACCAATGTGATTATTGCATAAGCTCATAGCAATCCAAACACTTGGAGATGTATTTTTCACTTTGAACAACACAATATGCATTCCCAAACACCCTCTAACCAAATCTAACTTCATATCAACTCTAAAAAGTAAATATTCTTTAAATTTAAGTATCTTCTTAGTCCTAATATATCAAAACCTCAATACCAAATTTACATTTTGAAAGGCTACTAACTATTCCAACTTGGAGAATAATTTACAGCACATCCAAACACTCTGTATAGTATTATCCGAAACAATTACTGGTTTTATAGTTGGTAATGATAATTATGTGATTTTACATCTACTCTATAAAGTCGTTTTACTCCGGATTCAACCAACTTAGACCTATAATTCTACGCTCAAATATTCGTTAATCTGTTTCGCTACATTTACGTTAAATTTGAAGCATCAGCCTAAAAAATTCAATTCAACTACAACAAATGAACATCTAATTTTCTTACTAAAATTCAACTATTAATAAGCACATAATCAGCTGTAAACAACAGAACTATCTAACGAGCAGAAAGTTCAAAATAATACGTAAACAACACATAATTCAACAGTTGTATTATACCTAACTTGGTAATGGCGAAGACGATTGAAGACGGTTACTGTGACGATGGTGCCGGAGTTAGGGTTTGGGTAGTGGTGGATAACGACGGTGGAGATGATTGGGTTGACAACGGAGTTAGGGTTTTGATTGGCAAGATTATTGACGTAAAAAAATCTGATTAATAAAAAAATCTGATTAATAACATATCGAGCAACTCCATCTCTAGATAGAAAAAATCTGACCAGAAGCATGTTCACTCCTAGGTTTAGAACATCGACGTAAAAACATGATACACTGTAGAGGTGAAAGAATGCGCAGGTTGTGTAATGGGTTAGGGTTGGAACAGGCTTCAAACGCGTCATCCCGGAACATTTTTTTGTAAAAATTTCCAGAATTTTATAAATAAATAGTGTGAATATGATTAATAAAATGCCTTTAAAAAAAAGAATATGATTAATAAAATGATTTATGAAGTTTAATGCATTAAACCCATAGTCTGGGAGACCTTTCGGCCAGTTTCTGACCCGTTTTGGTCTAAACGGACATTTTTAGTTAAAAAGATTTGCTCATTAGAGATATAACCAAATTACCAGAATTGATCCATCCATATGTCAGTGGGTCAAAATTGCCAGGTAGGCAGCTATAATTTTTTTTTTTTTTTTTTTTTTTTTTTTTTTTTTTTTTTTTTTTTTTGTCAAGAGACTACCTGGAGGTCACAGCTGCAAGAGCACGACCTGGTTGACCAGCAATGACATCATAGCAACGTCTGCAAAGAGTCGGGTGATCAAGAAAAGAACCAACTTGAGTCGATAAGTTCACATTTTGAACCTTCTGCAAGTGAAACACCAGTCCATATTTTCTTCTCCCCTATAGAATCATCAATGAACAAATGTAAATAATATTTTATCAAAACCTTAAAGGCTATATTGTGTGCTTCAATACTATATACTAGGCTTAGAAATTTTGATTTGTTTCTAATGAATAAGTAGAGTCCCGCGCGTGCGGAGGGTGGGGGTCTTTGAACAAACTTTTTGGGGCAAAAAAGTGTTTTGGGTCAACCACCCAATCCATTCAACTTTTTTTTTACCCGAACCCTTCCATTTTGCAACATCCACAAGTGCAACTTTTTGACATTATTTAAATGTACAAAGTATCATAGAACTAACTTCAATATACTAGTTATAAGGTAATTTGTATAAATCAGATCTTCATTATCGCTCCATGGTATAGACAAACTAGTTATATGAAAGATAGTGCTATGAACCCCGTGTGTAGAAGTATTGAAATACACCTGAATAATCTAAGCTAATGGAGTCCGTTATAGCTCTAACGAGATCAAATGCAATTTCACACAAAAAGAGCTATAACATATCTTTTTATCTTTGCTGTAACATATCGAGCAACTTCATCTTTAGATAGAAAAATTCTGACTAGAAGCATGTTCACACCTAGGTTTAAAATATCGATGTAAATACATGGTACACTACAGAGGTGAAAAAATGTGCAGGTTGTGTAATGGGTTAAGGCTGGAACAGGCTTCATACGGGTCAACCTTTTTTTGTCAAAATTTCTAGAATTTATCGATAATTAGTGTGACTATGATTAAGAAAACTGTATTTGCATCAATAATCCCATCTTTATTAATAAAATGATTTATGAAGTTTGATGCACTAAAGCTACAGTCTGGGGAGACTTTTGGCCAGTTTCTGACCCGTTTTGTTCTAAGCAAACCATTTTAATTAAAAAGATTTGCCCATTAGAGATGTAACCTAGCCTGAATTGAATCATCCATATGTCAATGGGTCAAAATTGCCAGGTAGGCAGGTATAATATGAAATTATTTTTTTTGTCAAGAGACGAATACCTGGAGCACAGGTCACAGCTGCAAGAGCACGAGCCGGTTGACCAGCGATAACATCATAGCAACATCTGCAAAGGGTGGAGTGATCAAGAAAAAAACCAACTTGATTGAAGAAGTTCATATTTTTAACCTTCTGCAAATGAAACGCCAATCCATATTTTCTTCTCTCTTTGAAACAAATTATCTCCAGAATATGGTACATTTTCAATTCATCAATTGGTGCATCCTCAAGGTAGAAAGAATCTCAACTACACTATCGACAACTAGCAATGGAATATAGTCATTCAAAATTCATTATTATGAAAGACAAGTCCAAACACAATCACATTTAATAGTGTCATAATCTTACCACCAGCTCAAATTAAAATATACCCACTCAGAATACCATAAAGTTGGCATCTATATGCAGCATTCAAGAATTACCATCTCCTTGATTAATACTAATGTTAATTAAACTATAACCCTCTATGAAAGGAAATCTGCATATCACAACTCCCTTTTATAACAAATAGGTTTCATAGGTGCTACTAGTTTATCCAATTTTGCTGAATAAAAACCAAAACTCCGCTAAAAAAAGGCCATTTAAGTCCACAAAATATTTCTATCCAACAAGTCTAAAAGATCTAAATGATATGACAAATTTACACAACTATTGAAGCATACGTCTTTATCAAACAGTTAGTTTGCAACTCAGTTAGATCTCAAGTTTCGAAGATCAAAACAATAATATTATGCCAGTTATACATACTTAATACTTGCACCTGAGATGGAGTCCATTCTACTTGATTGATCGCACTCATAGCAGTCTCTCTGAATACTTCAATAGACACAAACCACTGTTCGCCAATCATATGGAAATTTGTGCTCTACAAAGATAAAGAATAATGGCATTTAGTTATACTATTTACATGCCATCAAAGGAACAAAAACAACAGTAGTTTATTAATACTTCCGGGTGAATGTTATGACTTACTGTAAGGTTCTAGCATGACAATGAATGAAAGTCCATCTAAGTGATCTATTCCAGGAGGATTGTCGTCACCAATTACATCACGTCCACTAAAGATCCCAGCTTCTTCAGTGAGCTTTTCTTCATCATCGAAACTCAATGATGCTAAAAGAAGACGATTCTGTAGATGATGAACAGCTTATCAGTGACAGAATCCGAACACTTTTGTAGGATAAGACTAATGAATAATGTGAACATAAGTACTAACAAGAAAATAAAAATATAATACTTTGACTAACTATAAAATTCGATCCAATATTAGATTAAAAATCTCATCAGTTTCATGATTAGGATATCGAACATGCATACGAAGATATCAAGAGGACAAGTTAATGGTGTACGAGTTCTTCTCAAGAGCAGATAACAAGGTCAACAAAGAAATGTCAAAACACCATTACATTTATGAGTATCAAAATCCTACTACGCCGTATCACAGGCTTGTTCAAGTACAAATACAATCAAACAATCATGATAAAAGTATAAACCCCATCTCTCATAAGTCAAAAAAGACATATGAACTTCAAGCTCTAATGCCTTAAAAGTTAAATCATAAACAGAGCAACAAAAAAAGTTCCCATTATAATGATATTTAATAGCTACAATTTATCCAATTTAGCTTCATAAAAACCAAATCATCCACTAAAACAAGGTCAATTAAATCGAAATGACCAACTTGTATCACTATTCAAGTAGACATTTCATCAAACACTTGGTATACCATCTTCTTGGTTGTGGATTGCAAATTTTCAGCTTACGCTCTATAAGCACTTCAAAATAAGCACCTACCAATGTGATTATTGCACAAGCTCATTGCAATCCAAACACTTAAAGAGATGTATTTTTTTTTCACTTTGAACAACACAATACGCATTCCCAAACACCCTCTAATCAAATCTAACTTTATACCAACGCTAAAAAGTAAATTTTCTTTAAACTTAAGTATCTTCTTAGTCCTAATATATCAAAACCTCAATACCAAATTTACATTTAGAAAGACTACTAACTATTCCAACTTGGGGAATAATTTACAGCGCATCCAAACACTCTGTATAGTATTATCGGAAACAATGACTGGTTTTGTAGTTGGTAATGATAATTAAGTAATATTACATCTACTCTATAAAGTCATTTTCCTCCGGATTCAACCAACTTACACCTATAATTCCACGGTCACATTTTCGTTAATCTAATTTTCTTACTAAAATTCAAGTATTAATAAGGGCATACAAAGCTGTAAACAACATAAGTATCTAATCAGAAGGAAATTCAAAATGATTATGTAAACAACATATAATTCAACAGATGTATTATACCTAATTTGATAATGGCGGCGACGATTGAAGACGGTTACCGTGACGATGGTGCCGGAGTTAGGGTTTAGGTGGTGGTGGATAACGACGGTAGAGATGATTTGGTTGAGGATGGAGTTAGAGTTTCAATTGGCAAAATTACGGTGGTGGTAGTGGTGGTGGTTGTAAATAATGACGGTGGAGTGGTTTGTTGAGAGGGGGACAAAGTCTTTTTACTTTTATATATTTTTTTTTATTTTTTTATCTTTTGTTGCTTTTTTATTGACTTTTTTTTATCTTTAGTTTAGTGGGTAAAAGTTTTTAGGTCCCTTTAGCTTGTAGATTGAGTTAAAATTTGGGAGAGGTTTAAAATGCAAAAATGAGAAAGAAAATATATAATTATAAAACATATATTATTTTAAATGAAAATTCGGTATAACGAAAAAAAGAAGATTAGGAAAAAAAAAGTTGGCTAAGTATGTGGACGAGAATGAAGTAGAAGTGGGCATTTGTCAAAATGACTTTAATCCTTTTTCAGAACCTACCATATTAATGAGGAATCACATTTAAAAGTGACATTGCCATTTTTCAATCTAAACCACAAACCAAACTACATTTTACTATCACATAAGTATAAAAACCAAACCAATGTGTTAAAAAAAAGGCCACCTTAGTGAGTATTTGTCATAAAATTTGTAATGATGTCTGTTCAGGAACATCAAAGTCTGTATCATACTAGTCTACTACTATACAAATCTATGTGTATGAGAGTTTCACATGAAATTTGTCACGAACTTGGCTTTCATAAATGGTTTTGATATTAACCTATTTGATCTTAGCAATAAGATCAATTCATTATCTGACTTGTTGGTAAGCCTTTTAACATCCACCAAATAAACAAATATTTTTATAAAGAAAACTTATAAATTAGTATTAATCATCTAGTAAATTTGATCGTTGAATCCTTTTGTAGCATTTGTAGCTACTTAAATGAAAAATAAAAGACCGTAGCACACTCTCGTTATTGACATATGTCAAAATGATTGGATGAGATATTAATCTATTAGATCTTAGCAATAAGATCAACTCATTACTAACTTGTTGGTAAGCCTTTTAACATCCACCAAATAAAGTCATTTTCCTCCGGATTCAACCAACTTAGACCTATAATTCTACGCTCAAATTTTCGTTAATATGTTTCACTACATTTACGTTAAATTTCAAGCATTAGCCTAAATTCACTTCAACTACAACAAATGAACATCTAGTTTTTATACTAATTCAAGTATTAATAAGCACATACATAATAAGCTGTAAACAACATAACTGGTAATAATTAAGCACATAAAATTTTCTTACTAAAATTCAACTAATAATAAGCACATAAACAGCTGTAAACAACATAAGTATCTAATTAGCAGAAAATTCAAAATAATATGTAAACAACACATAATTCAACAGTTGTATTATACCTAACTTGATCACGGTGACGACGATTGAATACGGCTACGGTGGCGATGGTGCCGGAGTTAGGGTTTGATTGGCAAAATTACGGTGGTGTGTGGTGGTGGTGGTAGATAATGACGGTGGAGCAATTTGTTGTGAGGGGTAAAGTCTTTACTTTTTTATATATATTTTTTTATTTTTATCTTTTGTTGCTTTTTTATTGACTTTTTTATCTTTAGTGGGTAAAAGTTTCGAAGTCCCTTTAGTTTGTAGATTGAGTTGAAATTTGGGAGAGGTTTAAAATGAAAAAATGAGAAAGAAAATATATAATTATATAAAAACATATTTTGATTTTATTTCAATATTAAATATAAAGAAAAGAAGAGCAAAAAAGAAGATTAGAAAAAAATAATAGTTGGCTAAGTATGTGGACGAGAATGATGCAGAAGTGGGCCTTTGTCAGAATGATTTTAATCCTTTTTCAAAACCTACCATATTCATGAGGAATCACATTTAAAGGTGTGATTGCCATTTTTCAATCCAAACCACAAACCAAACTACATTTTACCATCACATAAATCTAAAACCCAAACCAATGTGTCAAAACAAAGGCCACCTTAGTGAGTATTTGTCATAAAATTTGTAATGATGTCTGTTCAGGAACATCAAAGTCTGTATCATACTAGTCTACTACTATACAAATCTATGTGTATGAGAGTTTCACATGAAGTTTGCCACAGACTTAGCTTTCATAAATGGTTTTGATATTAATCTATTTGATCTTAGTAATAAGATCAACTCATTATCTAACTCGTTGGTATTGGTGTCATGTGTAATTACCATGTCTTATTATAGGATTAGGATTCATCCTAATGTCATAACTTGGAAAACAAATCAAAGAATAATTCTCCCATCTCCTCTCCAAAAAACCGGTCGAATAAACACCCCTCTCTAGGGTTTCAGTTTTGTTTTTCTAAGCTTGACAAAGGGTTGTGTTAGACAAGATCGCGAGGTATAGATAATTAGCATTCAGGTGATACACAATGACGTGTAATGTGGATGGCAATCTCCTTTGATTGCTCTAAGAGGTTTGCGGGTTTCAAGGATGAAAACAATAGTTCATTTTAAGCTCCGTTAAATCTACAGACCACACATCAAGAGTTAATAATAATTTGCTCTAAGGATTTCGTGGGTTTCATTAGTGACATTTTTCGCTGCTCTTAAATGTTTTTCATATGATTTAGATATAAAATCACCAACGGTTTTTGCCAAGCAAAATGTCTATATTAGATGAGTCAAATTGAAATTAAGACACCCCAACAACATTCTCACGAGTCAGGACTACTTTGATAGAAGAAAACTACCTACAATGTAACTTTAGTATAAATGTACAGTACAATTTTCTTTAAAACTGGGTTAATATTCAACAATTAATCTTACTTGCCCAAGAGACCAATCATTCTTCACTACAAAGTTACCAAATAAATAAATAAATAAATAAAATTAATAAATACGAACTTGCAAAAACCAAAATCAACTTAATCCCCCAATATTTCCTTCTAAAAAAACCACAATTTCACCAAATCCCTAAACCAATTCAATTTCCCTCCACTTTTCCCCGAAAATCAAAACCCAAACCCTAACTTTTCAGTCCCACGAAAATCAACTTTCAATTAACAAAAAGTTGACATTTTTATGTAATAACTGTTGGTAAATCGTTCCTCACAAACATGTATTAACAAAACTTTATATTGAATTAAATTGTATATGATTTTGAATGAATTGTTTACAGAATTCTAACCTATTTATACTACATGAATCGGTGCCATTTGATAAGAGGCATATCGATTCACAAGATGTAAACGTTGTGACTTCTCTAGAACGGTTATACCGTTATCCTATGAAGTAAATGTTACAACCCTACTAAACGTTATATGACCCAGCCCAATACAATGGGTCAGATTATTATCTAAACTTACAGAATACATAAATAAAACATACACTAAACTACCCTATTCTTTTTCTTCTATAACATCAAGGTCCAACATTCACCCCCTAATGTTATAGACTTCAATCGAGTCTTCTTTACAGCAATGTTGGTTCAGTGTCAGTTTCATAAATGAGATGTGCTTGATCCTTCTTGTCTTTCTTCTTGTCTTTCCATTTCGTGCATTCCTTTGCGAAATGTCCATACTCACGACATTCATAACACCTCATTTTATTCTTGCTTTGTTCTCCTTGCCTTGTATCTCTTTCTCGTCCTTTGTTAAAGTTTCTTCCTCTTCCTTGATTGCTTGAACTTGCCATCAAAAGTTTGTTCTGATAATTTTCTTCATGTTCGTCTTGACTTTTAAGGCGTTCTTCAAAAGTTATTATTCTTCCCATTGCTTCTTCAAATGACATTTTATCAATCTCGGAATATTGCTCGATAGATGCCACGATCGGTAGAAACTTCTTTGGAACGGAGTTCAGTAATTTTTTTACGAGTGTTTTGTCTTTAAGAGTTGAACCAAGACTTTTAAATTTGCCTCTTATGCTTCACAATTTTCCGGCAAAGTCGCTTACGGTTTCGTTGTTTTTCATTTTCAAAGTCTCCAATTCGCTCCTTAAAGTTTGTAGCCGTGCTTTCTGAACTCTGTCCTCTCCTATATATCGCACTTTAATTGATTCCATTACTTCCTTTGCTTTCGAGTATTGTGCAACTTGCATTAGAATATCTTCCGGCAATGTTGTGAGGATCATTGCTTTTGTTGTATGCATCTTTCTTTCATCTACTTTTTCTGTATCTTCAAGCGTTTCCCAAAGTCCATAGGCCTTTAAGATTGTTTCCATCATAATTGACCATGTTGTGTAGTTTGTTTCGGACATTGAAGTGCTAAGTTTTGCTCACGAGTTGGTGTAGATGTATCTCCTATCTTCATGCTTTTCGCTTTCTTACTTGCGTATTTTCTTACTTGCTTTTGAAACACCGAGGTTTCTCTTACTGGTCGAAACACTGAGGTTTCTCTTACTGGTCGAAACACTAGGTTTCTCTTACGGGGTGAAACACTACGGTTTCTCTTACGGGGTGAAACACTAAGGTTTGTCTTACTTACTTACTTTGAAACGTTAAAGTTTCACTTACTTACTTACTTACTTTGAAACGCTAGAGTTTTGAAAAACAATAGGTTTCTTTCTTACTTTCTTACTTTAAAACACTAGATTGTTTCTTACTTACTTGGAAACACTAAGGTATCTAACAAAACTAGATTTTTTTCTCACTTTCTTACTAACCTTCAATTGATTTTGGGATTTTATATATATATTTTTCTAATCAATAAATAAAGTGAAAAGAAAAAAAAAATATATACTAACTTAAAAAATCTTTTTTCCTAAACTACCAGACTCGTTTTTTATTTTCTTCCCCACTTTACTTTTCCTTCCTTATAAAAAACTAATTCTAATTAGATTAAAAGCAGAGAGAAAAAAAAATCCAGGGAACACCAAATTGACTACTTGTGTTCTTTCTTCCTCCTTCAATCAATTGCTGGTGTGATCAGAAGAATAAATCGTTCCTCCTTTCTTACTTCTTCAATGAATGAAACGGGTAATCCTTCTTTCTTTCTTGCGGTTGATTCCTGGAATAATTCTCCCTTGATCGATTAGCCTTGGGCTCTGATGCCAAATGTTGGTAAATCGTTCCTCACAAATATGTATTAACAAAACTTTATATTGAATTGAATTGTATATGATTTTGAATGAATTATTTACAGAATTATAACCTATTTATACTACATGAATCGGTGCCATTTGATAAGAGGCATATCGATTCACAAGATGTAAACGTTGTGACTTCTCTAGCACGGTTATACCGTTATCCTATGAAGTAAACGTTACAACCCTACTAAACGTTATATGACCCAGCCCAATACAATGGGTCAGATTATTATCTAAACTTACAGAATACATAAATAAAACATACACTAAACTACCCTATTCTTTTTCTTCTATAACATCAAGGTCCAACAATAACTTCAATCTTTTTACAAAACCCATCTTTTAATTTCATCAATTTGTTAATGGAAAGAATTTTCTTATAGTCAATGCTTAATTATATTTTTAGCAGTTTGATTAGCTCACGCGGTTATTTAAGTACCTTAGTTAATCATTTAGGTTCCAATAATAGCAATGCTGATGGGTGAAAAGGGTCTGATGTCTCGAGTACTCTGCCCCAAATTTGGTTGATATTTGATGTTGGGTTTATTAGTATTGATGTGGGATTTGTGATTGTTGACTTTTGAGTTAAAACTATTATGACGGGTCAGTATACCGAATTGTTTCATATTTTTGCTTATGTAAACAGCTTATATTCGTATTGCTTTTCTTAAGCAAATGATGAAATGTGACTATGCTTATCTACTCGGTTTCAGATAAATAACCTCTTTGTAACTAGCAGTTTAAGTTTAGGATGAAATGTGAAGTATATGCAAGTATAGTAATATTTAGGGTGTGTTTGGGAAATGGGAGTTGCTAATGGATAAGTGTTTTCGGATGACAAAGGGCTTATGCTTATATTATTGTTAGAACTCTTATGATGTGAATGCAGTTTTCTTCTCATGGTATAATGAATCGCCTGACATGTGATGGGGATGTTTTAGAATTTGGATTGTTTTTATAACATATTATCTGCATATTGTGTTTTTTGAGTAGATGCATAAATTTGACTATGCTTATCTACTTAGTTTAGGGGTGGAATAAGCTATTTTAGATAAGTTGATCTTCTTGTTATGAGCATAAGCTGTTTAACTTGGTAATGCCAAACACCCCTTGTTGCATTTTGATACAGTAGATTAGCAGTGATAAGCATTTGGATATGATTATAGGCAGATTATTTTACGTCTTAAATCCCTAATAGCTGATTGCTGAAATCTTACACAAATGCGATATCTAAGTATCTGGTTTCGTTACCGTAGATGCCTATTGATGAGGCGAAAAATGATCCGTTTTTAGGGGGTCATTTAAGCCCGAATCTGACTTTATTTGATCAAATATTGCCCTAAATCGTTCCTTTTGTGATTTTAGGTGTTTGGAGAGTGAATTCTGGAAAAGAGGCTATTTTGGACGTTTTTGGAGCATAAAGTGAAGAAAACAACAAAGTACCGAAAATTCAAGCTGGAAATACAAGGTGACGGCGTCAAGGGTTTACTCTTGACGGCGTCAGACAAGATGAATATTTTACCGTAGCTGGTGACGGCGTCAGATGAAGAGATGACGGCGTCAAAGTGGCCAAGAATATTTTACCGTAGGTGGTGACGGCGTCACCAAGGCCGTCACAAGTGGATCTAGGGCGTCCGAGGAAGTTTATGGCGGCTGGTTGACGGCGTCAGAATTAACTCTTGACGCCGTCAGGACGATTTTCCTATATATAGTTTTCTAGTTTTTTCATAAAAAAAAAGGAGAGAAGTTTTGGTGAAACCCTAAAGACGATTTTGGTGCCTCTTTTACAGGTTTTTCAAGGGTTCCAAACCCTTGATACCTTGCATTGTAATTGAGATAAGTATACTCTTAATTCAATCAATATGTCTATGTGTTGGTTGTTTATCTTTTGTTCTTATCTTAATTCTACTATGCTAGGCTAGATTTCTTTTGTGTTTACTTAGATCTAATGAAACCTAGATGTTGATTATGTGTTAATTACTTGTCTATTCTTGTTCTTGGATGAATGATATTATATGTTAGGCTTAAGAAAACTGGCAGATCTCCAAATGGTAACATGCTTGAACGTCTTAAGAAACATGAACCGAGGCGTACTAGGTCTTTATTGGTTGTATTTAATGCATGAGCCACTGTTTACAATCCCTATAGTTGTGCTGGGTCATGGTGTAGGAGGAGATAAGAGCTCATAGAGTTGGGGAGTTATGTATGCCACCCCACGAATGGTATTAAGGAATACAATCCGTCATCCATACAAGTGTAACAAGTAATTGACATGTAAAAGATATCTAGGGAGTAATGAAATCTAAGTAAACACAATTTCTCCAAATATTGCTCACAACCTTAGTTTAATATTAGTTTAATTTCATTTTCAGTAGTTTAATTAGTTATAAAGTAGTTTTTGGGTTAGTTGAATAACAACTAATTCCGCCCACTCTTCCAAAACCCGAGATTTTACTTGCTTTCATAAAATATAAAAACACAAAAATAATCATCTTTCATCTTTAGAACTATTAATTAGGCTTTCTAATCCTAGCGACACTATTCCTAAGCTGAACGATCAATCCCCCGGTACTTGTCACTATACTATACTACAACGATCAGGTACACTGCCTGGTGGGGGTTGTAAGCTTCTCGAGATCCCTCGAGAGGTAAAGCAAGGTGCGATTCCCACGCATCAAGTTTTTGGCACCGCAGCCCGGGGAATAGTTATTGTCTAGGTTAGGATTTCTTTTTATTAGGTCTACTTGCTAGATTCCTTTCTAGTAAGATTTTTATTTTTATTTTTTTAGGTCTTCTTTAGTCTATCTTATTTCTTTGTGTCTTTGTTCGTAAACTGTTTCGATGGATCACAATAACATTGATCGGCTGATTCCTGTTATTCGTGTTTTTCGTCGTAGGATGTTCCAATTGCCTGCCCCACTTCCTTTAGCAGGAAATGAGAACCCACCTAACCTCTCACCCAATCACCACTTTGACAATAATTCTGAACTAGAAGAGTCTGATCATGATGATGACCGTAGGGCTAGTCCTTTTTACTATTCAGACTCCGATGAGGATCTCGATGATGGTGACATAATCAATGAGGATAGAATGGAAGAGGAAATAAACCCTCTTAGGTATGTGGACCCTAGAACTAGGATTGAGTGCGATAGTTCATTTAACATGCAATTCCCTTGTAAGATTGGATTTAAGAGCTTTAACGCCTATCTCAACTCATCTCTTCCAATGAACATAATTTCACGTAACGAATATAATAAAATCATGGTAGATGAGTTAGAATACAAAGGGGACAACATTGTTGCTAAGGCAATCCCATTGCACGTGTTTGTAGGAAAGTTGGTTTATCTTGTTGAGTTCATGGTTATGGAGAATCTAGGAGAGTTTATTGATAATAAATTGACCCAAGTTGTGTGTGGAAAACCCTTCAAACGGTTGACCAACCTTGATGAAAAACTCATAGAAGGGCTAATTACATTCTCGGATGGGGATGAAGATTTTGTTTATCAAATGCCCCGCGCACACCCTAGGTTCAAAGGTTTTTCCATGGAAAAGTGTAGTAGGTATCCACCCATGGAAATGCTAAGTGAGAATGATGAGAGAAAGGGACTTAAGTACACGCATGAGAAGAATAAAAAGTACTATCGCCGGTGCTTAGAGTTAGGAGAAGAATATAAGAAAGATGAGGCGACAATTAGATGGCTCACACGTGGCTATGTGAGCATAAGCGATACACGATAACCCACGACTTTGAGTCTAGCTACAAGACTCGTAAATAAAGAAAAGCGCTTCTTGGGAGGCAACCCATGTTTTGTGTGATTTTAATTGTTTGATTGTTATTTGCTTCCGTATGCATGTTTTATTTTTATTGTTGGTTGATCATGTTTCTTAATTAAAATGTGAAATACTTTATTATGTTGTTTGGCCTAGTCTTAACTCCAACCTAAAGGTATTTTTGCAAAAGATAAGTGTAAGGGGAAACCCCAAATATGTTTTTAAGAAACAAACCGATCATGATTCTCCACAATATTTAATGAACATGTATATTCGTATTTGTTAGAGTCAAATGCTTGTATCGAGTCATAATGAAGTTTTGCAGGATTTTCCAGGAAGTAGGACAAGGTTTTTCCAGAAATTTTCCGGAAACTTAACATAAAGATTTCTGCAGGTCCATTCTGACGGCGTCAGGCAATTGTTCTTGACGGCGTCAGGAGTCAAAAATCTGGGAATTTTACCGGTTTTGTTTTTCTAACGGAGTCTTATGGTTTTTGTGAATTATTAAGTTTTATAATCTCCAGGAAATCTGCAAACTTCATTCCACAAGCATTATATCTTACTTTGTTTTCTAGGATTTAGTAACTTATATAGGATGCCGCCGATTTTACGCGAGGTTGCCTTGTCTACTTTTGTCAGGATTTACAGGTTATTTAAGACAAGAAGATGATTTATATTCTGGAAGGGAAGCTTTGATTGTTCATTTTCTTGGAGGAAGATTTAACCTGGCCAACCTAAAATCCATACCGAGCGAATCAGGGGAGTATTTGATTTCATTCTCTTTACTTTTTACTTTTACATTCTTTACTTGAACATTGGGGACAATGTTCATCCTAAGTGTAAGGGGAGGGTAAAAAGATGATACCATACATATGCACTTTCGCTTGAGTTTGTTTTGTTTGATAGTAGATGAGTAATAAAACTATGAGAAATACTTGTTAGTGTAATTTTAGCGCCAAATTTAAATTTTTTTACAACATTTAGGAGTGAAACTTTAGCCATAGCAAGCGTCTCATGGATAGGAGGTTGTATGACTAGCACATAACCGTATATTCAGAAAAATTTTCCACCCAAAGATGTGAGGTTCGCCTTTAGTTTTGATAGGAAAAGCATTTATTATTGGTGCTTATGAGTGTACCGGTAGCATTTAGATTCTAGAACTTGCGTTAGTGATGCATCCCGAGACCGCTAGTGAGACTACATTCGTGTGGTAGGATTTACTACATGATAAGAGGCATTAGGATCACCCTTGTGTTAAACCCGTATTATAATTACTTGACCATTTAAGTCATATTACTTGGCTAGTTAAGTCAACTAATTTTTCCCACACCCTTTGCGTTGTACTCATTTTTAGTACACGATACCCCTAGTACACCCCTCCGAGCCTATCTTTTCGTTTCTAACTTTAAGCATTTTACTTAAAGGAAGAATTTGTTACACCCCACTTAAATGTACACCCAAATCGCCTTAGCCTTCCGTGTATGCGCTCATTTTTAGTGCATTATTGTTATTTGTTAAACCCTAAGTTAACTTTCTAATTGATTACATGGTTGCTAAGTCGAGTCATATCCTTGTACATATTGTTTTGGGACGATTGGGACTCATGGGTAAGTACTTATTTTATGGAGTAATGGGGAAGGACATAACATTATTACCCCCATATGTACGTTAATCTTAAAAGTGCTCCAAGTGTTTTGATTTTCTTAATTCGAGTCATTAGAATAGTTAATGTAAAGTATGTAAAGATTCAAGTGTAAGGGGATTGCTCATACCCCAATGATGTATTATTTTGGATGGTAGGGTAAGAGTGTATGCAAAAAAAAAAAAAAAAAAAAAAAAAAAAAAAAAAAAAAATCGAAAAAATTAAGAAAAAGAAAAAAAAAATAGAAAAGAAAAAGAGAGAAAACATACGGACTACCATCCCGTTTTCATTCTATGTTCGTTTTACATTTTTGTTATTTTTCATTTATTAGCTTAAGTCGAGTCTAGTCTTGGCTTAGCAACGCCATCTTGTATATGTAATTTACTAAGATTGTTAACTCGCCACCAGTAAAATTCCCTTTATCCAACAAAACCGTGTAATTCATATCCCTACACCTAACGTTATAACCCTTTTAAAAGACCTCTTTGATAGTTTATCCTAGGTGCTTACGCCATGTGGTGGAGGTTTGATCCTTTCGCAAGCCTATGGTAATCTATTTTGCTATGACAGGTAGTGAGAGATATCTTCCATTTCCATAATGTTATATTACTTTATTACACCCGAGAGATGTGAGTATCTAAACACTATTTGTGAGGTGCTTGTGTATGACCTCCGTGCTTGTCTATTGGTCTTTAGTGGAACGATTATTTGTTGTAATTACTTTTATATTAGTGTTAAATGACCCCTAACTTGTCTTTTGAGTAGAATAAAAGCTCATTTGCTTGAGGACAAGCAAATCTCAAGTGTAAGGGTATATGATGAGGCGAAAAATGATCCGTTTTTAGGGGGTCATTTAAGCCCGAATCCGACTTTATTTGATCAAATATTGCCCTAAATCGTTCCTTTTGTGATTTTAGGTGTTTGGAGAGTGAATTCTGGAAAAGAGGCTATTTTGGACGTTTTTGGAGCATAAAGTGAAGAAAACAACAAAGTACCGAAAATTCAAGCTGGAAATACAAGGTGACGGCGTCAAGGGTTTACTCTTGACGGCGTCAGACAAGATGAATATTTTACCGTAGCTGGTGACGGCGTCAGATGAAGAGATGACGGCATCAAAGTGGCCAAGAATATTTTACCGTAGGTGGTGACGGCGTCACCAAGGCCGTCACAAGTGGATCTAGGGCGTCCGAGGAAGTTTATGGCGGCTGGTTGACGGCGTCAGAATTAACTCTTGACGCCGTCAGGACGATTTTCCTATATATAGTTTTCTAGTTTTTTCATAAAAAAAAAGGAGAGAAGTTTTGGTGAAACCCTAAAGACGATTTTGGTGCCTCTTTTACAGGTTTTTCAAGGGTTCCAAACCCTTGATACCTTGCATTGTAATTGAGATAAGTATACTCTTAATTCAATCAATATGTCTATGTGTTGGTTGTTTATCTTTTGTTCTTATCTTAATTCTACTATGCTAGGCTAGATTTCTTTTGTGTTTGCTTAGATCTAATGAAACCTAGATGTTGATTATGTGTTAATTACTTGTCTATTCTTGTTCTTGGATGAATGATATTATATGTTAGGCTTAAGAAAACTGGCAGATCTCCAAATGGTAACATGCTTGAACGTCTTAAGAAACATGAACCGAGGCGTACTAGGTCTTTATTGGTTGTATTTAATGCATGAGCCACTGTTTACAATCCCTATAGTTGTGCTGGGTCATGGTGTAGGAGGAGATAAGAGCTCATAGAGTTGGGGAGTTATGTATGTCACCCCACGAATGGTATTAAGGAATACAATCCGTCATCCATACAAGTGTAACAAGTAATTGACATGTAAAAGATATCTAGGGAGTAATGAAATCTAAGTAAACACAATTTCTCCAAATATTGCTCACAACCTTAGTTTAATATTAGTTTAATTTCATTTTCAGTAGTTTAATTAGTTATAAAGTAGTTTTTGGGTTAGTTGAATAACAACTAATTCCGCCCACTCTTCCAAAACCCGAGATTTTACTTGCTTTCATAAAATATAAAAACACAAAAATAATCATCTTTCATCTTTAGAACTATTAATTAGGCTTTCTAATCCTAGCGACACTATTCCTAAGCTGAACGATCAATCCCCCGGTACTTGTCACTATACTATACTACAACGATCAGGTACACTGCCTGGTGGGGGTTGTAAGCTTCTCGAGATCCCTCGAGAGGTAAAGCAAGGTGCGATTCCCACGCATCACCTATCTACACACTTCTTGCAGCATTGCCTTCTGTTATAGGAATTGCTTATTTCATGACAACATAGGCAATTTTAATAAGCATTACCCAACATCCCCTTAATCTAATCCATATTACGTGACGTTGTAACACTTTATCTTTCCTGAAAAGGTTTCTGGTTCTCTGTTTTTTCTAGACCAACATGGGAAGGTGGTCAGTATGACGGAGATGAAAAAAGTTGATTGGCTGCTCTTCGATTAGCAATGGAATTAGGAGCTAGTCATACCGATTTTGAGCTTAAGGTTCCTTTCTTCTTGACATTAAATGCGTCTATTCGTGCACATAGGCTCGTCTAAAGTATTATACTGTTATTTGATGAGACCTAAAATGAACCGTTTTTATGGGGTCATTTAAGCCCGAAATTGAATAATTTGATCAAATATTGCCCTAAATCGTTCCTTTTGTGATTTTAGGTACTTTGGGAGTGAAATATGGAAAAGGAAGCAATTCGGACGTTTTTGGAGCATAAAAGTGAAGAAAATGCCAAAGTCTTAATTTTTCTTGCTGGGAACAGTAGGTGACGGCGTCAAGAGTACCATCATGACGGCGTCAAGAGTAAATTGCATGACGGCCCAGTGCAAACATGAAGGCGTCACAAGGAGAGCGTCAAGAGTTAAACACGTGACGGCCTGGAAGAAGCTAACACATGACGGCATCAGATGTAGATCAAGGCAGTCCAAGAATTATTTTGGCGGCGAGATGACGGCGTTACCTATTTGGTCTTGACGCCGTCAGCCTCAATTTCCTATATATAGTTTTGTAATTTTCATTCATTAAAAGAGGAGAAGTTTTTGAGAAACCCTAAGGCCGAACCTATTACGAATTTTACAGGTTTTTCAAGGGTTTTCAGCCCTTGAACCCTTACATGTGTAATTGAGATAAGTGTTCTTCTAATTCAATCAATATGTCTATGTGTTGGTTGTCTATATCTTGTGCTTGTCTTAATTCCACTATGCTAGGCTAGATTTATCTTGTGTTTGCTTAGATCTAATGAAACCTAGATGTTGATTATGTGTTGATTACTTGTTTATGGTTGTATTGGATGAATGATATCGATGTTAGGCTTAAGAAAACTGGCAGATCTCCAAATGGTAAAATGCTTGAACGTCTTAGGAAACATGAACTGATGTGCACTAGGTTTTATTGGTTGTATTTAATGCATGAGTAATTCTAATGATCCCATGTTAGGAGCTTCTTAGCCGGCTCGACATAGGAGTGAAGTAGGCACTCATAGGATTGGGGAGTTAAGTGCGCCACCCCATGAATGGTATTAAGGAATACAATCCGTCATCCACGCAGCTATAACAAGTAATTAACGTGTAAAAGGTATCTAGGGAGTAGTGAAATCTAAGTAAACACAATTTCTCCACTTATTGCTCACAACCTTAGTTTAATTTAGTTTTATTTTCATTTCTAGTATTTTATTTTCATTGCATCTTTAGTATTGGGTTAGTTGACTAGCAACTAATTCCGCCCAAATCCTTCAAACCCGAGATATTTACTTGCTTTCAAAAAATTATAAAAATACAAAAACAATAATCCATCATCTTTAGAACTAGTACTTAGGTTTTCTAATCCTAGCGACAATATTCCTAGCTGAACGATCAATCCCCCGGTACTTGTCACTATACTATACTACAACGATCAGGTACACTGCCTGGTGGGGGTTGTAAGCTTCTCGAGATCCCTTGAGAGGTAAAGACTGGTGCAATCCCTACGCATCATTATTCGTAACTCAAATGCAGGCCATTGATGGTTTCAACAACTTAATCCATGGGGACAAGCCTACAAAGTGCAAACTCATAGTTTCTTCTTACAATTATCAAAATACTCCTTCGGTAGAAGAGCTTGGGAACCTTGTTGCCAAAATACAGTCAACAGGAGCTAACATTGTCAAGTTCGCAACAACTGCTGTAGATATAACTGATGTAGCACGGGTCTTTCACATTACTGCTAATTCTCAAGTAAGCGGCGCAAGTCATGCATGTAATTAAATTTGTAAATTAGATATAATTTTTTTCACGGTTTAGTTAGCTTATGTGGTTATTTAAGTACCTTAATTAATCATTTAGGTTCCAATAATAGCAATGGTGATGAATGAAAAAGGTCTGATGTCTCGAGTACTCTGCCCAAAATTTGGTGGATATTTGACATTTGGCACCCTTGAGCATGGAAAGGTATCGGCACCCGGTATTGCTTAAGTTTCCTGATTTCAGACAGTTAGGTCTTGACACAAAAGTATTCGGTATTATTGGGAAGCCAGTTGGACATAGCAAATCACCTTTGTTATACAATAAAGCTTTCCGATCTGTTGGTTTTAATGGAGTTTATGTACATTTGTTGGTGGATAATGTAAAGAATTTTCTTGATACTTACTCATCTACAGATTTCACAGGGTTCAGGTTCAGTTTTTATCTATTTTAATTAGAGCTATTGCTTAAGTTTCCAGGGGTTTTTCCATCAAACCGACATGCTTTTTCTAATTTTGTACATAAACGAGTCTTTAAAGGAAGTCTTAGTATACGGTTTCATTCATTTGATAACCGGAAAATTTAACATTATATATCAATCTAAATCACACGTATATACATCTTATCATTTTTTTATAATGTTGATCATTTTTTACTGTCAGTTTTTGTGTTACCGAATTCCCAAACAGTCTACAGAGCGATCTTATAATGAGTCAAATGTTATAAAAAAAAGTAGAATGGCTAAAAGGTACCAATGTGAAAGTACGTTGCTATTTTATGGAACAAAACCCGTGTTTCTACTTTTCAGATTAGTAAAATGTTTCAATTTTGGATGCAGTGGTACCATTCCTCACAAATAATCTTTATTTCAATGTTGTGATGAGGTTGATCCAGTTGCAAAGGTAGATTTCGCTCTTAATAAAAGAGAAATCACATTTACTTAAAAACTTTCAAAGCGAAAATTATGAAATTACTAATTTATCCTTACTCCCTATTGCTTTCGATATTATACTTTATATATATATATATATATATATATATATATATATATATATATATATATATATATATATATATATATATATATATATATATATATATATATATATATCTAGGGGTGAGCGCGGTTCCGGAACCGCATGGAACCGACCCGGAACCGCAAGAACCGATAACCGAAATGCTCAAAATTTAAGAACCGAGAACCGGACCGCAGAACATGTTTCGGTTCCGGTTCGGTTCTCGGTTCCGGTTCGGGTATCTCGGTTCTACCCGATTGGAACCGCAAATTTTTAAAAACCCGTGTTGTAAAGGACCCGTGTATATATATATCTTGATGTATAGAACTATAGATCATCAAAAACTAAATAATTGATGACATTTTGAATTATCAAAATGAAGCTGAAACCAAGGTGAGTTTACAAGGGTAGGCAAAATCTGGATCTTGGGTTTGTTGTGTCTCGATTAGAGTAATTTGGCTTTGTCCGCTGGAAGATAACGTTCGTGCTTGGGTTTTGAGTGCTGATTATATTTCATTAGATCTTAGTGTTCGTGTTTTCGTTTCGGTTTTGATATATTCATGTACGTTTAACCTTGAGATAATTCTTGAACCAATAGTTTAATACATAATATAGACTACACATAAGTATTATGTAAAGAAATCTTGCTATATACTAACATGATAAAATCGATTTCCGAATATAAAAAGAGATGGTTAGAGATCGAATTAAAAATAACGGAGTTGATGCAATACCTTGTCTACATGCATACTGGTATAATCAGTGATTCTATTAATTCTTTATAACATGTTTGTACCAGAGTAGCATTTTATTAGAGATGGTTGTGTGGCCTAAATAACAAGAACATGGTGGCATAATATTAAAAACATATAGTGTTCCATGCATGAAGGGGAACGAACATGCATGAACTTTTATTCCTTACTGGTTGTTGGATATGGTTATGAAAAGAATGAAAGACAAACTTTGCATATGTTAAGCGAATAAGGAAAATATAAACTTCATAAAATGGATTGTTTATTGGGTGTCCAGGAAGAAAACAAAAAGAGAATCCACATAACTTATACTTTGTGCGGTTCTTTGGTTCCGGAACCGATACCTGCGGTTCCGTACCGAACCGAACAGAGAACCGAAATGTGCAAAATCTAAGAACCGAGAACCGGACCGCGGTTCTAAAATGCAGTTCGGGTTGGGTCGGTTCCGGTTCGGTTCTCGGTTCCGATTCGGTTCCCGGTCCATTTGCTCACCCCTATATATATCTACATATATAATAAAAGAAGGTTTTTTTTGAAATTCTTGCCACCTCATTTAATCCAGCTGGGCAACCTTGCCACCTCATTAAAGCCACGTCACTAATCCACTTAGCATTTACAATTTCATATTCCAGGCCTATCAGTTGACTTTCTTCCTCCATTTAATAACAACACCTACCTGTTCCAAGTTACCATCTATGGCTTTATTTATCCTTTCCATCTAAAAATGCAAGCTTGCCTATTCTCGATTCAATAAAGTTGTTCAAGGTAAAAATCATTACTCATTTTTCTCACTTCCTTTTTTATGGTTTATGTTTTAGTTTTAGTTTATGGTTTATGATTTAGAATCTCCATCAAAAGCGTGCTGGACTCAATAGATGGTAATTTACAAATTTGAATATGTCCTGTTTTATGGTTTATGGTTTATGGTTTATGTTTTAGTATAAGATTTAGAATTCAATTTAATTGATTTTTACAATACCCTTTTTTCTTCGATTGAGATTGACCCCATTGACTTTTTTCAAGATCTCTTAATTGATAAATAATATTACACTTATCAATTGATTTTTTTTTTTTTTTTTTTTTTTTTTTTTTTTTTTTTGGTATTATACGAATTGATTGAGATTTTTAAGGGTTAATTGACAAACGGATTCACTCAATTATTTCCTAATTTATTTGTGCATAATTCGGTTATGCTTTTACCCAATTGTTTCGTGATTGCCTTTTACAACCTGGTCAGTATTTTTGGTTTGTATCTTTGTAATTATTTGTCAAATTATTATTTCAAAATACATGATTTCACCATATCAATACCCATTTGTGTCTCAACCCTATAAATTGAGACATATGAGGTGTGCGACATTCACAACACTCATCCTATCATTTACATCTCCTCTGTATTCTAACACCCGAAAATGTCCCTCATGGTTACCAAAACTAACATGATCAAGGAGTTGACAGCATTGAAGGATGATTGGTGTATCAAGGTAATGATTATACGCTTATGGAAATTGACTGTGTTTAAAAATCCATTGGAAACATGGAAGATTGAGATGGTTTTGCAAGATGAGGAGGTAATATTTATACATTGTGTAGTTTCTTTTGTATTATAATTTTCATAATTGTTAGGGTTCTAATAGTTTGGTTGTGCATTTAAATTATAGGAAAACAAGATTGTTGCTACTGTGAAGCAAAGTTTTTGTCCTAAGTTTGAAAAGTCTCTACAAGAAGGGAAATGTGTCTGTATTTCTACTTTTGGTGTTGGGGACAGCGTAGGAAGTCCCTATATCGTCGATAACGAAAATAAAATTAACTTTTATAAGTCTACCGTAGTCACACCATGTGACTCTTATAATGGATCAATGTATGGCTTCAGGTTTAAAAGTTTTGAAAGTCTTCTTCAAGAGGAACAAGCATCCAATGTGTCATACGGTATAAAAATATACACTTCAACTTTAAATACATAGCAACCATATTAAATCTTTGGGTTGTTCTGGCATGTTCACTTTTACTTGTCTATGTATACAGATCTCATAGGAGACCTAATCTCTTGTGGTAACATCGAGCATGCTATGGTTGAAGGGAATAAGCGCCCCTTCATCCGTTTGGAGTTGGAGGATGTATCGTAAGTCATTTTCTTTTATTTTTGCAATATTCCTTATTTAAAACCTGTCAACTTACTGTTGCCAATTATAATTCGTAGTGGGAACAAGCTTAGGAACATTACTTTGTGGAGTGACTATGCCCAGCAATTGAACGACGCGTTAGGTGATCGACAAAACTTGGGCCATGTTGTCATCATCCTACAGTTCATGAAACACAAGATCTATAAACGTGAGTCTTATTTGTGAAAGTAACATTTATTACTCATTTTTCACTGTTATCTCTTGTGGTTGAGAGTGTTTGGTAGAGTTAAATAGATTAGGTTTATCGACTTTTTTTAATAAGTTGTTTTGAAATAGCTTATGTGAAATTAGTTGATGAACTAATCTAAACATTATGTTACAGTGGATTTGTGATCAACGCTGTTTTGTTATGTTTGAGAACTTGAGATGTAGGTTATGATTTAATATTTATGAGTTAGATGTGATTCACTTTAGTATTAGGGGGGTGTTTGCCTAACCTTACCTAGATAGCTTATTAGTTTCCTGCATTATCGGAGCCCACGAAGCTGATGTGAGTATCCAAACTGCCCATGGCTTAATTGAATTACATAGCTGTTTTATAGAAGTTATAATGGAGTATCTTAGCAAGCTTCCTGCATTATCGGAACCCACTAAGCTATTTTGATTATCCAAACTGTTCATGGCTTAATTGAATTGCATAGCTGTGTTATATAAGTTATAATGGAGGATCTTAGCTATAAGAACTTATATAAAAACATGTATACTTTTAACTAACAAAAGTATATGTATTTCAAACAGGCAAACCCGCTGTTTCAAGCATGTTTGGTGTTACAAAGGTGTTTATAAATGCTGACATTCCTGATACTCACACCTTTACGAAGCTGTGAGTTTTTAACATAACACTTCCTTAAATTTGTTACTTTAAACGACTTTGTATACACTTTTTTTAACTAACCTTATTTCTTTTCACAGCTTGATTGAAAACCGTGGTTTGGAGGGAGATGATCACCATGTTACTCATTTGACAACATTTTCAAGTTACTCTATCAAGCATGACTTTCTGAACAACTTGCAAAAAGTGACTATTAATGACATACGCTACATAGGAAAGGTATAGCATATATTTTTTTTCCAGGCTTTTTATTGTATGACCTTCTTTCATTTATCATAGGGTATAAATCATTTACTGTATGTACTTCCAGCCTATGTCATGTGTTGTCATTGCAACTGTTAAGAAGATTGAGCATGAAAGTGATTGGTGGTATCTTGCATGTGTAAAATGTAACCATGCTGCCAAACAAGAGACTGTGTCTGAAAAAGATGAGTATGGTGTGGTTGTTAAAAAGAGGTCTATATTTAGGTGTACAAACAAGGAGTGTGTTCAAGATACTGATGTTGAATATAAGTAAGTTGTCAACTATATTTAAACTACACATACATATTAACAACCTTACTTATACGTTTAACATTTCATTGAAGGTACAAAATTCCATTGCGCGTGCTGGACTCAACTGGATCATACTTCTTAAAAATGATCAACGCTATTCCACGTCAAATATTGAATATATGTATATATAGATATATTTGTACTAACTAAGTCTTTTATTCAATAACAAGATGTCTTATCTGTTACCGGTGATAATATCGCAGCACGCGAAGATGAAAAGAGTACGGCCACCAGCCCGGGAAAAACAAAACTGCGAACAGTGATTGATGTCGATGATGATCCTGTCTTCTCTTCTACTAAAAAACAGCTGCTTTCTCCGAAAAAGGAAAAGGAAGAGAAGTAATGATATGCGGCAACTTCCAAATAAATAATCTTTAATTGTCTTTTTATTTCGAGTCTTTTGGACCTTTGATGGTGTTTACCTTTGTTTTTTGTTTTTTTGTGTTTTTTTTTACTTTCCTGTGTTCATTGCGTTATGATACGCAACCAGATACTTTGTGGATGAATAATTTTATTTGGAACCGTAAAACATGAATGCTTATTATCATGTTTTGTGTTAATTGCATTATGATACGCAATATGGATACTCTGTGATTCAATGATTTTATTTGGAACTGTAAGACATGAACGATTATTATGATGTGGTTTGTTTCTGTAATTTCTGCATACTATATTTCCTATGATGTACAGGTCTTCTTTCATTTTTGAAAATAAAGACTGCTATCCATATAACTTTCTTTGGGACAATTCTAAGGTAAGTGTTTTTATCTAAAGTTGTCTTCGTGAATCGAAAATCCATCTTATGTTACTCTTTTACATCTACTTATAGGTGACTTGAGTGGCCATGATTCTGCTTTCTTCATACAAGTTTCTCCAATACATCAGATATGCTTACATTGTTTTTATGTTCATGTAGCTTAAAAGACCAGTCATACAATAACCTGTAATCCTATGCGTTGCTTTATTCAATTATCGAAAAAGATCAATGAGTAAAAATTGGTGTTTTGGATTTTCCCCATTATTTTTGTGTTTTGGGATAGTGTAACTATAATTATATTTGTACTTAGAAATTTTGGTACTATGTCTCCATTACTAAAACAACTTGATTTGTTTCAAAATTTATAATATCTCCATTTCTTTACACGATACGTCCTGTAACGTTTTGTTCCACAATACCAATACATTTTGATCTATTAGTCGGATGTTACTTTGTCTCTTTAACCTTTTTGGGTGTTGTTGATCATATTATACTCAGGTCATCATCAATGATGCTTGCCATGCATGGTTACATTCTTCTATAACCAACAGAACCGACTAAAGTATACAAATGGTATTATTTAGTTATGTACGTGCCTGCGCCTACAATCACATTACTAATGGTATTATTCCAGCTTTGTTCAATATTATTTATGTTCAAGGTTGAGTAACATAACTACATTTTTCAATTTCCCAATTAAATATTCTCACTTATTGCAAAATATATTTCCTAATTTACTTCCCTAATTCAAGTTTTGAAATTTAGTTGTATTTTAGGAAAGTAGTAAATGTAATTGATTTGCCAATACCTGTACTTAATACTTTCATGTTGCTGTGAATTATTTTTAATGAGATATACCGTTATAACATTTGCACTAAGCTCTCTTAAAATATTGGAATATTGTATGTTAATGACAGGGTAAACAGGGTTTGGGTCAATGGAACAACATGGTCTAACTGGTACACCACAAGCTGAAGGCTCATCTTCATCAGCAAACATACCCGACATGTCATTGGGTCCTAGACGTAGAGGGAGACTGATGAAACCACTACCAAATGGTAAATGATAATTCTTGGATTACTGTTATAACGATGAGTATCCTGAGGTTGTTTTGATTATTTGCACAACACATCTAACATGTTTCTTTTATGATATGCAGTGTCACGACATTATGCTACTAATTATTCACGTGATTCTTTGGTTTCAAACACCCATTCGCCTGTCATCATTACAAATCCTACTGAAGCAAATACCAACATTCTTGAGAGTCACAGGGTCTCACCCCGTGTTAATGACGTTACTAATGGTATTAAACCAATTTTTATAATATAATTAATGTATTCTATTTTCTTCAACATGCCACAAATTTTATATCTTTTCGGTTACGGTATAAAACTTGATCAACATGTCTACTGTGTTTTGGTTACAGATTTGCTCCCTAGACGCAGAGGCAGACCACCACTAAGCGAAATCTCCATTGGTAAACAACTATATCACAAATCAGCATGTTTGTACCTATATGATCTAATGTAGATTCAAACTTTTATTGATGAATCCAGAATTATTGATATTCAATGTCTAAAATACCTTCACTATGCTCGCAGCTAAAGTATCAAAGGTATCTCAATTATGTAACCAAAAGTCAAACCAAAATATCACGAC
Organism: Artemisia argyi; assembly: GCA_030686995.1. Taxonomy (NCBI): domain Eukaryota; kingdom Viridiplantae; phylum Streptophyta; class Magnoliopsida; order Asterales; family Asteraceae; genus Artemisia; species Artemisia argyi. The sequence goes on from CM060685.1 coordinate 210,636,928, forward strand.
TCCGATCTTTGCTAAAACAAATGCACCATTTGATGTTCAAGGTATATTTTGATTCAGATATAATTACTATATGATTTTTCAGTTGTGGCTAGCATAATATTACCATTGTTATTAATAATAATCCATACTAATTTTTTTATATATTTTACATTAATAACTTACACTTACTCAACAACACTATCATTTGGTTACAGATTTGTCCCTTAGACGCAGAGGTAGGCCACCACTAACTGACATCTCCAATGGTAAGAAACTATACTTTGTTTTATAATGTTGCCACCTATCTCAAACATGTTTACTTTCAATATGGTGACATCTCTAATATGGTTGCAGCTAAATTATCAAATGTATCTCAGTCGTTTAAGGAAAACGCAATTGGAAATATGGTGACTCCTATATCTGGTATTGGCAAATCAATTACATTTGGTGTTAAAGGTATACTTTGTTTCACATATAATTATGCGTATACTAAAGAGATCTTTACTATTTTTGTGTGCCTTATTATTGATGCCTGTTATTATTTTTTACCATTAGAAATGTCTGATGTATCTAAAGTTCTTCAAAAAAACAAAAGAAGTCACCCGGATCAAACATCTCAGTTTGATCGTTATACAACACCAGGTTAATGTTTCTTTATTTTTTATTTATTTATTTTTTGTTTTTTTTTACTATTTTTATTATTATACAAACTTACAAGTTCTCCTATATGATGTGACATATTTGGTGACTAGAACATTTAAATTACTTCGTTAATGTTTTTACCTATATGGAATTGTAGGTTCTAGCAATGGCAGTCAAGGTTTACATTATTCTACCGCCAATTCAAATGAACCACAAACCAACATTGCAAGTACATCAAGAAAACATCCTTGCAAGCGACAAAGGAAAGTAATATACGAGATTCCAAAAATAAACTTTGATATTGACGAGGATGAAAATGTTTTTGGTTCAAATGACCAAGACAAGTTTTATGGAATCTGCCCAGGTGATAACTTCTGCCCAGGTGATAACTTCTACCAATGGTAAGAAACTATACTTTGTTTTATAATGTTGCCACCTATCTCAAACATGTTTACTTTCAATATGGTGACATCTCCAATATGGTTGCAGCTAAATTATCAAATGTATCTCAGTCGTTTAAGGAAAACGCAATTGGAAATATGGTGACTCCTATATCTGGTATTGGCAAATCAATTACATTTGGTGTTAAAGGTATACTTTGTTTCACATATAATTATGCGTATACTAAAGAGATCTTTACTATTTTTGTGTGCCTTATTATTGATGCCTGTTATTATTTTTTACCATTAGAAATGTCTGATGTATCTAAAGTTCTTCAAAAAAACAAAAGAAGTCACCCGGATCAAACATCTCAGTTTGATCGTTATACAACACCAGGTTAATGTTTCTTTATTTTTTATTTATTTTTTTTTTGTTTTTTTTTTTACTATTTTTATTATTATACAAACTTACAAGTTCTCCTATATGATGTGACATATTTGGTGACTAGAACATTTAAATTACTTCGTTAATGTTTTTACCTATATGGAATTGTAGGTTCTAGCAATGGCAGTCAAGGTTTACATTATTCTACCGCCAATTCAAATGAACCACAAACCAACATTGCAAGTACATCAAGAAAACATCCTTGCAAGCGACAAAGGAAAGTAATATACGAGATTCCAAAAATAAACTTTGATATTGACGAGGATGAAAATGTTTTTGGTTCAAATGACCAAGACAAGTTTTATGGAATCTGCCCAGGTGATAACTTCTACCACAAACTTTTTAACATAACAAACTGTGCACATGGACAAACCTTTTTTTTCTTTTTTCACAACCATTTTTTGGGTTTGCAGAATATGTTGACCATGGAGATCCAACCAATGTATGTGCTGCATGTAATGCTCTATTGTGGGACTTTGAGGCGAGGCTGAAAAGGCCTTTTCGTGATGGGTGGAGTTACTCTACATGTTGCCTTTATGGAAAAGTAAAGGTTGCAAAACTAAAAGAGGCCCCTAAACCTTTGTTGGACCTGTTTCGCAATGATGATGCGACATCCAGAAATTTTCTAAAAAACATTCGTACGTACAACATGATGTTTGCCTTCACCTCAATGGGTGGAAAAGTTGATCATTCCGTCAACAAGGGTAAGGGCCCTTATTGTTTTAGGCTTCATGGTCAAAACTATCATAGACATGGTAGTCTTTTACCAAAGGAAGGGTCCAACGCAAAGTTCTCGCAACTGTACATATACGACACGGAAAATGAGGTGAAGAACAGGATTGACGCACTCCGGTATGAAACACTTTTAACTTCTTTCTTTTAACATATTTTTTTGAAATATTATGTACTAAAATTTTATGACTATTTTGTCATTCAAAATGAAGATTCCTCATGTATTATAGATCCAATTTCGAAGTGTTTGATGTTGCATTTTTAGTGATATATGTCTTATTTTAACTTATCCTATTAATTACTATGTTGTTATTTTTTATATTGCAGATCTGGATCAAAAAATGAAACCAAATCATCTGACTCACTTGATCCACAAATAATTGAAGGTTTAAGGAAGATTTTAGATGATGAAAATGAATTGGTCAAGTCATATAGAATGGTCAGAGATCGATACAAAGCTGATGAACTAGACAACGTACGGTTGAGATTACTTTGTAACAGGGAATCTGACGGAAGGACTTACAATCTCCCTACCGCCTCAAAGGTAGCTGCTTTAATTGTTGGAGACATCCAAGAATCTCTTGATAAAAGAGATATTGTGATTGAAACACGAAACGGTGAACTTAAAAATATTAGTGTTTTGCACCCTTCGTTTCTATCACTACAATATCCTCTTTTGTTTCCGTATGGTGAAGATGGATACAGAACCGATATTCCTCATAGAGGCGTTGTTCAACCAGACCCAAAAAAACGTGAAAGGTTAACAATGAGAGAATATTTTGCTTACATCATTCAAGAAAGGGAAGACAGATTCTCACTCCATCATAACTCTAGAAGACTTTTTCAACAATTCTTGGTTGATGCTTTCACCATGTCGAAACAGAAAGGTTATATTTTAATCGCTCTAATAAAAAAATCCTACGTGTTGAATCATATCAACAACTATCGAATCATGCTGATAAGGGAAACACAGATGCATCTACCACCGGCAAGCCTATAGTACTACCATCGTCTTTTACCGGAGGTGCACGATATATGCGTCAAAATTATTTAGATGCAATGTCACTGTGCAAAGTATATGGCCATCCAGATTTTTTCATCACTTTCACATGTAATCCTAAATGGCCCGAGATTACAAGGTTCTTGAATGGAAAAGGTCTTAGTCCCGAAGATAGGCCAGATATTATATGCAAGACCTTCAAGATGAAGCTTGATCATTTAATCAAGAATATGAGGGAGAATAAGATTTTTGGACGCGTCAATGCAGGTAAATGTTTCAAATGTTTAGTAAACTTCCTGTAGTTTTTTGATATATTGCTACCTGAATGTCATTGTTCTTTTATATATTTCAGTTGTATACACGGTCGAGTTTCAGAAGAGAGGACTTCTGCACGCCCACATATGTATTTTTTTGCACCTGGATGATAAGTTGGTTAATCATGAAAAGATCGATGATTTCATTTCTGCTGAGATACCAGACAAAAATAGTGACCCGCAACTTTATCGCCTTGTAAGTGAACATATGATGCATGGCCCTTGTGGAGCTGATAATCCAGGTTGCCCCTGTACCATTAAAGGGAAATGCACAAAGAATTTTCCAAAGAAATTTTCACCTCGAACTATGACAGACTCTGATGGATTCCCAGTTTACAAAAGGCCTGATAATGGAAGGTTTATTAAAAAAAGCGGGGTGGAGCTACACAATGGTTTTGTTGTAGGTTATAATAAAGTTCTGTTAAAAACTTACCAGGCACACATAAATGTGGAGTGGTGTAATCAGGCCGGTTCTATCAAGTATTTGTTCAAATACATAAACAAGGGACCAGATCGTGTTACTGCTACCGTTTCTGTTGACAACAATGATAATCAACAAACCACCGACGCTGAAGTGAAGGATGAAATCAAAGAATATTATGATTGCAGGTATCTTTCAGCGTGTGAAGCTACTTGGCGAATTCTTCAGTACGAAGTCCACTACCGTTACCCCCCTGTTGAGAGGTTACCATTTCATTTACCTGGACAACAACAGGTCGTGTATGGGGCTGATGATGATATTAACGATGTCTTAAACAAACCTTCAGTTGCCTATTCCAAATTTTTGGCATGGATGGAATGTAATGAAACCGATGCTCTTGCCAGAACTTTGACGTATGCAGAATTCCCAACTAAGTTCGTTTGGAAGCCCGATAAGAAGATATGGCAGCGTAGGAAGCAGGGATTCGCTGTAGGAAGGATTCATTATGTTCCTGCTTCTCTTGGTGAGGCATACTATCTGAGGGTTCTTTTAAATAAGGTTAAAGGACCGACGAGGTGGGAAGATATTCGCACGGTTAGTGATAGATTCTATGATTATCAGGGTAAAGATGAAAAAATATATGATTCATATAGGGACACATGCTTTGCACTCGGATTGTTAGACGATGACAAAGAGTACATCGAGACTATTAAAGAAGGACATCGTATTTCATTTGGTGATTCTGTTCGTCGTTTATTCGTGATGTTGCTTACGTCAAATAGTATTGTCAGACCCCATCATGTATGGAACGAAACATGGGAATATATGTCTGATGATATTGAACATGAGCAACGTTTACTTTTTAATAATCCAGGTAACATTGTTTCCGCTCCATTAAACTTAAATTAACTGTTTTATCACTTAAACTTTGTTCAATTAATCATTTACATATTCCATTTCTGTTTGTAGATTTGGAGATCCGTGAACGTCATCATAAAAATCTATGTCTAAAATATATAGACATTCTTCTTCGTAAGAATGGCAGTAGCTTAAGTTCTATAAACGGAATGCCTTTACAAGATCTGGAGTTCTTGGAAAACCACACAAACTCTTTGATTCATGACGAAATTTGTTATGACCCCGACTTACTGAAAGCAGAACATGACACACTCTTTCCAAGTCTAACACCCGAACAAAAAATTGTATATCAAAGAGTTATTTCAGCTGTTGAAAATAAAAAAGGCGGTGTTTTCTTCCTTTACGGATATGGTGGTACGGGAAAGACATATATTTGGAAAACATTATCTGCTGCTATACGCTCTAAAGGAGACATTGTTTTAAATGTGGCATCGAGTGGGATTGCTTCTTTGCTTCTAACAGGTTTGTACCTACCTGATCTAATGTAATAATAAAATTTTATTGTTGTATCCACAAATATAGATATTCAATGTCATACATACCTTCAATATTTCTTCTTTGCTTCTAACAGGTGGTCGTACGGCTCATTCTCGCTTTGGTATACCTATTAATCTCCACGAGGACTCCTTTTGTTCAATAAAAGCTGGTACAGATCTTGCTGCTTTATTGATCAAGACAAGTTTGATAATATGGGATGAGGCTCCAATGATGCACAAACATTGTTTCGAAGCTTTAGATCGATCTTTGAGAGATGTTATTGGGACCACTAACCCAAAAGCAAAAGATATGCCGTTTGGTGGTAAGGTTATCGTCTTTGGAGGAGATTTTAGGCAAATTTTGCCAGTTATACCAGGTGGAACAAGGCAGGACATTGTACATGCATCTCTTAATTCGTCTTATATATGGGATGATTGTACAGTTCTTGAGTTAACGACAAACATGAGATTGAGAGGAGGTTCTGATAACTGTAATATTCAAGAAATCAAGGATTTTGGAGATTGGATATTAAAGATGGGAGATGGTCGTTTAGGTGGAGCTAACGATGGTGAGGCAACGGTTGATATTCCGGATGATTTACTCATAACTGATAATGTTAATCCTATTCCCTCACTGGTGGAATTTGTTTATCCATCATTTCTCAACAACTTACATGATTCTTCTTTTTTTCAAGAGAGGGCAATTCTTGCTCCCACCCATGAAGTTGTTGAAGTTATAAACGACCATTTGCTATCTCAAATTCCAGGTGACGAGGTTGTTTACTATAGTTCAGATAGTATATGTGAATCCGAAGGTCTAGACAATGATTACACCGAATCTTTGTACTCTCCTGAAGTGTTGAATGGTCTGAAGTTGTCTGGAATACCTAACCACAAATTAGCTCTCAAAGTTGGTGCACCGGTCATGCTTCTTCGAAACATTGATCAAAGTGCTGGGTTATGCAATGGGACAAGACTAAGGATTCTAAAACTTGGTGAACATGTTATCGAGGCACAAATCTTAACGGGAACAAATGTCGGCTACACTACTATCATCCCACGGTTGAAACTCAGTCCTTCAGACAAGAGGCTTCCGTTGAAGATTAATCGACGCCAATTTCCATTAGCTGTATGTTTCGCCATGACCATCAACAAAAGTCAAGGTCAGTCTTTATCAAAAGTTGGAATTTTTTTGCCTAAGCCAGTCTTCACACATGGTCAGCTTTACGTCGCTGTGTCTAGAGTAAAAAGTCGGAAAGGATTGAAGGTTTTGATATATGACAAGGATGGTAAAGTTACAAACAGTACTTTGAATGTTGTTTACCATGAAGTGCTACAAAAGATTTGATCCGCCATTACTCACAATGCTTAATTCTTATTTGTTACTTTTACCTATCTTATATGTACTCAAGTTGGACATTATCCAGCTTTTCTTGGTTTATTCTTTGTTATTTTTAACAAATTAAATGTTGTACGTACTTTTTCATTTTGATTATGGAAACGAACAATATTCTTTGAGACTTAACATCAGTTGTTGTTTTCTGTTTTTTACCTTTTAAGGTTATATTTTCTAACTTTTATAAGCTGCCCGTGATTTATCACGGGTTTATAGGCTAGTGTATATATATATCTCTACATTATATATAACAGGAGGCATTTGAAGGAAATGCCCAGTCATTGTCCAGTCAACGCCCAGTCAATGCCCAGTAATTCAATTTCAGTCATGTCATCTGCCATGTCATCACATTGTAATTTTTATTATTTTTATTATTAAATTCGTTTTTTTAATTAAATCAATAATTTTTAATTTGTGCCATGTAAGCATACTTTGAATGGATTAAAATTCGGAATTAAAAAATGGAGCTAGCAGGATTCGAACATGGGTGGTCTCCAACAATAAACAAACATCTCAACCACTTGAGTAATCCAACTTTTGTAATTCAGTATCCAAATCAAAATTGATAAAGGCACTAGAAACACAAAAATCCAATAATAATTCCGAACATATTATCCATTTATAATTTTACGCAAAAAAATTCTGATTCATTCATAATAACTTTTTATCAAAACCCTAAATATCATGTTTTCCTCCCTCCTGCATAATGATCGATACTTTTTATTTTTCCTTCTTTAATGATTTATGATGTTCATAATTTTTTTATAAGATTTGTTTAGTTGTAGATATTTGTTTATAACTTTTGTAATTGATAAATCTTTTTGTTGTAGTTTCTCTTCACGCATGCATATTAATTCATTCTTGATTACTGAACATAAAGCTTGACTAAATTCATTCTTGAATCTTGATTATTATTTACCTTTTCTTTCTAAATTTCAGGTATTAGCAGGCATCTCATATACATACTAAGCTGTATTACGGCTAAGGACTCGATATACAGTTTATGTATTTCCCTCAATAAAGACCATGATGTTCATAGTGTTATGTTGAACAGGTATCTCAAGCTCGAATCATTGAAACCTCGGCTAAGAATTATCAATAGTATATACAAGTGATCCACATAAGGTAAGCTTTAATATAATGTTGGTATTTTATATAGCTGAGAGCATGAGGGTTTGTGTCAGTAGCATCTGTATGTGGTTTGTTTGGTTTGAGCTACTTCACGGTCCATATTTATTTTTGATCTCACAGTTTGTATGTATATCTTTTTAGGTGTGTGCTTACTGAATATATATGTAAATTACTTCAACTATGATGCTGATGCAGTCCTATTCATGTAAAAAGAAGTTTGTCTCTTAATAGCTCTTATGAATTCAGTTTATCTTTGATGGATATGGAATAAATAATGAACGCAATTTATATGTTGATTATTGCAGCCTGCTCATTGAAGGTTAGGCTGCTGATTTAAGGTTGTTGAATAAAGGTTGTTGATTCAAGGTAATGACACGTGTGGTACTATTTACAAATCTTTTTATGAATATATGAGTATAGAAGTTTTAGTGCCCTTATCTTTAATCATTTTATAGAATTCACTCAACGCAACGTGTGAAATAGTGACCAAAATTTCGATTATTAACTGAGACGACAATTATAAAACTTGAAATAGTTTAAGAGCCATCTGAAAATAATTATTTATAATCATTTACCCCAAACTTATAACACACACCAAAATAGTTAATTATAATTATTGTGACAATTATAAGTATCCATCTGATAAGTCTTTTTGATTTTTCATCTTTAGTTTATATTTGGGGTAAAGATAAATGAAGTTTCAGCATTGCGTGAGAAAGACTTTATCCAAAAGACAAAGTAGTATTTTACCAGGGTAATCAACCCTTTACCCAAAATACAAAGTAGTAGATGAGCCTGATAGGCGATAACCTTTGGTTGTATGATTTCAGGCAAGTTTTTCAAACAACTCAGGTCTAAAACCATATGGTGGTATGTTTATATTGAAGAGGTCACTTTCAGGCTTTAATGGAAGAAAGGATCCAACTGTAAGTGATTGTGGTCACATGGGACTATGTAAACAGCTCTAGATTACATGGGAATCATCCAGCACGTCGGCAACATAAAAACATATGGAAGTGCAACTATAATTAAGATGACAATCAGAAACATCGGCCTCCAAAATCTAAGGTTACTACCACTACCTATTCCATCACAAAACCAACAAAACAGCTGGTATATTTATGGTAGCCCTTATGTTCCAGCAGTAATACTCTTACATTATATACAACTAATTCTCAAGTCGGACCATGGCTACATATGATATGTTTTAGCATGGAAAACCAATAGAGGTAGAAACGTTTCCTGAATTGGATAAAACGGGCGAAACCAGTGACTCGGATGCATCAGACAAGAATCTTGACCCGGATGAAGCTCCTAACACTCATAAGTTTGGCGAGGAGGATAAGATTCACAATCTGAGTGAGTTAAGTGTCAATCGTGGAAGAATCAGTGGACCCGTGAATACAAGTTTACAAGACAGTCAAGAAGATCAAGTAAATGCATCAGTTGTCGAAGAGCTCAATACTCATTTTGATGCAGCAGATAGTGGCGATAGAAGTTCTTTTGCATTTCCAGTTTTAACTGCAGGGACTTCATCTAGGACAAATGGTTCTGCAAAGGCCATAAAGTCAGAATCACAAATAGAGACAACCAAATTCATCGTCACAGCCAGAATCAGACAAACATCAGCAACCATCGGCGCCCAAGGCAGATACTCCATCTTCATCTTGGAAAAACTGTTTTCGATGTTGAATGTTGGGGTTAGTGGAGGCGGAAAAGCAAAAAAACCTGGATGAGAGTGACATATGTTATGCGCAAGGTCTGCAGAGTTATAATAATAGGATTTCAGTGCTTGAGTTTAGTGGTATTTTTGAAGGTTCAATTTTTGCATGCTTACATTATTTTATTTTACCGAAAAGGTAAATAGGTTTTTATTAACCCGTGCCCACTTTACATCGATAGAATCAACACAGGGAAGTTGAAGCATGTCATTCTTAGTACGGGTCAAAACGGGTGGGGCGGTGTATAAGCACATGAACAAGTCCAACGCCCCTCTCGATTATTTATTCTTGAATATGTTTATAAATTTTATATTCGTTGGTTCTGTCACAGATGAAAGGTGATGGGGACATCAGGCTTAAGGTCTGCGTAATAGTTCAAAGGAATAAGGTGAGTACGATTTTTTCTTTCACAATTTGTGTATCGCACCAGAAAGGAATTGATATTTAAGGAAATCTTATAATTTTCGGCTATTTTCTCATAATATAAATCCCAATGGCCAATTCAAATGCATTTTCAAACATCCCCTTTTTGTTCATTTTTATTTTTTATTTTATTTTATTTTTTACTATTCTTGGTTGATTGTCATGGTTTGTGCTACTGTGCAGAGACAAAAGGGATCGGTTAACTATTTGGAGGTCGAAAAGGTGTTCTTGCGCAAGGCCAGGTATGGGGGTTTAGCTTTCTCTTATTACATTCAACTAAAATTTTCCGGATTTGGGTAATGGGCCAATCAATGTGCGCCTCACAATGGGTCACGTACGTGTGCTTTCTCTATAATTCGTTTTGTGGGTTTATGTGCTTTCTCTATAATTCTAACTGCAGCTGCTGATGCGTTTATTGGTATTGACGTGACCTGCTATTGCTGCATCCACAGTTTATTATTGCTGATACAGCTTGATGCTGCAGTTAGCTGCAATTGACAATCAAAGAGGAAAAAAATTTACAAATATACATCATTCAAGAAGCTAACAAACGTGTATTCAGCCTACTGGAAATGGTAATAGTTTGCACCAAGTAGTTGTAACAGGATATGTGCATCAGGTAAAATTAGTCTTATTTTACACTCTTTTTTTCTTTATTTTTTCAGTGGAATTATTGGGTCTCTAAGAGCTCGGTTATCTGACATCAACAAAAATGTAATCGTGGCTACTCCGACCTCTATAACTGGTCTTGCTGCTGCTATGGGACCTGCTAAAGAGAAATGTAGCACCAATGCTGAATGAAAAACTAAGTCCATATGACATTTGCTGCAACGTACACGTCGTGACAAATAAATTGATAGTGGGTTACCGCATTGAATCTGATAAGCACATGACACGTTAAATATATTGGGAGGTGTTTTTTTAGCTTTTTGGTGGGTTCATGGAAGAAGAAAAGCAATGTGGTGGCTGCTCGGCGCGTTTTGATGTTAGAAGGCCATTTAATAGCTCAATTACAAGGTTTGTCTTTCACCCTTCCTTATATAACATAGTATGTTTTTTCTTTCATAGTATACGACATATGTTTGGTGTACGTCAATTGTATTAGTATATATTCTTTGTCTATGAACGCAATTTATATGTTGATTATCCAGCACCTGATTGTTGGAGGCGTGGTGTGAGTTCACTTTTTTTGGTTTATGAGGTTATTAGTTTTGAGCTTTTGTACTTGATTTATTGATAAGCTCTTTGATAACCGGAAAAGTGAGCTTATGAACTTTTAGCATGATTTATGAATGCGTTTAAGAATTTTAATGTTTAATTTTGAGCTATTTGTTGATGCCAATACAGATTCAGTTGTGGCCGCTGTGCCACTTGAGGACAATGTTACTACCGAAGAGAAACAAGGTCGACGTTGCTGAAAGTATAAATATATTCAATAAAAATGATTGTGAAGATGTGGGTTCTCCAGAGAAGTTAAATTTGGATCGAAGTTCTGGTGATGATTCCATGGAAGATGATGTATCGGAGACTAAACAAATAGATTCAAAATTTAGTTCTCAAGACATAGGAGATATAAATGAGAAAATGCAATCTCTACTCAATGATGGCCAATACAAACCTCAGAGGATTATATTTTAGCTTTCTAGGGTGATTCTTCAGTTTTTTTATGCTGGATCATACAGGATTTTGAACTTGATACGGCATTCAATCCACTTGCAGACAAGGTTAGGTTCATAAATCGTAATCAAGTTTAATGATATATATAACTGATAGTCATGAAAAAAGTAGGCGCTGGCTAGGATTCCCGTTACATTCTTTAGTAGTATAACTTCTATATAAAAAGTGACGTCCGATGCCGTTCTAGGACAATCAACAACAATCAAACAGGAAAAAAAATTAAGATAAAATTGGATTAGTCACTAATGTAATTTCATTAATAGAGTTGTCATGTTGAGCCGTTTACATATGAATTGGTCAATTGGGTCAAACAGGTGGATTTCACAAGAAAATGTAGCTGAAATGGAAATGGGTCAATCTGCCAAACAGATAAAAATTTGGCTAAATCATATTCTTTCTGCATAAAACCACGTGATCAGTTTATTTAGATTACTTTTGAAGAAATAGATTTATTGTTCGCTTTCTTCTTAGGACTCCATCCCTTCTATCTGAATTAGTGGGATCCCTGTTATAAGTTTATATTGAAACTTAACACAAGATACAATAGTATTTTATAAACAATATGAAAGTATGCTTATTGTACAATATAAAAGTTGCTTTATCTTTGTAGCATCTTTTACTATTGTCCTACTGTTGGTGCACTTGAAAATAAAAGGATACTACTGGAACAGTCAACATACTTCACATAGTGCAGGTAACGTTTTGATTCATAGATAATTTTATTAGAGCTAGCAACACAAGTCAATATGGGTTGGGAGTATTGTAGTTGATGCACAGAGGAAAGGAATGAGATCAGTGGAACAGTGAAATTATTTTGGACAATTGAGGCAACCTTTTGCTTTTTTGATACTTTTAGTAGAACTAGCAAGAGCCAATACGGATAAGCACAGTATCCATGGAAACTTTTGTTTTAGTAAGCGAGGTTATGGTATCCGAAGAGGAGCGAAAACAGGATTTGAAAACTAATAAGGGAGAGGTGTCAAACTTGCAGCCGCCGGGTGACGAGTAACCATCGCCAATGGGGAACGCCAAGCCTAATTCATCTGATATTGGCAGCCAGGTAGTTGAGGTAAGCCAAGTAAAATTTGATTCTATTTCTAGATAGTATGTCAATTACTGAAAAGAATGAACTAAAGGATAATGTAATTGCTAATGATGTCAAAATAGAACTTGATGTTAAGCCTGAGATGGCTGCGCAACCATCATTCAATAAAGTTGCCCTTGATGATGCCAATACAGATTCAGTTGTGGTCGATGCGCCATATAAATGAGATAATGCAAGAACCTCCTGTGAAGGACAATGAACCTCTTGATGTGATAGTCGAGGCTACACATGCTGCTAAGAACGCTGAAAGTGCTAGAGATAAAAATGATGTTGCTTCCGTGTCCACTAAATGAAAGCTTAATGGTAAAAACTTTTGTATCGTGATTTATTGCTTTCTAAGTTTTTAGGTTAAAAAAAAAAAAAAAAAAAAAAAAAAAAAAAAAAAAAAAAAAAAAACCTTTATATCTTGATCTCATAGGTGCACACACAAGTCTTTTTTAGTGGTAGACCTGTTCTCCGAGCTTGCAACTCCAAAGCAATAATGGGAAAAGATCTAAAGACAACGGGAGGGAAGGTTCTTACCCGTTTTCCTCCAGAACCAAATGGATACCTTCATATAGGTCATGCCAAGATAAGTTATTATAGTCTTTGACCCATATAAGTCATTAGATTGCTGTTTCTAATATTGTTGTCCATCTGCAAATTATAGGCTTCTTCTTTAGAGCAAAAAAGGAAATGTCAACAAAAATACGATGGAAAGCTATAAAGGTTATATTTGACAGGCTATGTTTGTTGACTTTGGCCTTGCAAACGATACAGGTGGTGGCTGCTACCTGAGGTAGGATTCTTTGTGTTAATTCATACTTTTTTTTTTTATCAAATATAAGCAGTAGAAGATAAGCTCTTGGTTTACACGCTAAACCAAAACTAATTGAAGTAAAATATGAATAGCCCTTGGAGTGATAGGCCAATCTCAGAATCATTAAAAAATATTAATGATATGAAGGAGGGTAGGATTGATGAGGGAAAAGCTACACTTAATATGAAATAAGACATGCAGAGTGACAATATTGGTAACATGTATGACCTCATTTCGTATAAGATCAAGACAAGTTTGTTTTCTAACACTGATATGCTATGTTTCAGTAGATATAAATCAGCAAGCATTAACTGATGCTCCCTCCTTTTTGTATGGATCCTCAATTCACTCTCCATCCACATGCCGGAGACAAGTGGTGTATCTATCCCAACTATGATTATGCACATTGCATTATGGATTCTCTTGAAAATATCACACATTCTGTATCATCTCTTTACATTTGTTCATATTTACTAAAAAATAGGATATGTTCTAAGTTGCAATGTCGGATCATTTTCAATATTTTTTTCTCTAAGGTTATATAGTTAGTTACTGTTTACTATGTATTTTGTAGTATGCACACTTGAGTTTGAGACACGACGTGCTTCATACTATTGGTTGCTGGATGCACTGAACCTTGACTAGCCTTATGTGACTGGAAGTATTCACGCCTGAATATAACCAATATTGTTATTTCAAAATGTAAGGTATGTGCTATACTTTCAATCTATAAATAAAGGTAGTATAGTCACATCTATCATGCACTTTACTTATCATTGTTCACTCTCAAACCGTCTTAGCTTAAGTGCTTTCTAAGCCGGCTTAAGGCGTAGGGGTGCCACTTCCACAACCATAAACACTTTTGTTAGATGAACTTTGCTAGGTAGAGAATGGTCCATTGTCATTAACCTTGAGCATATTAAGGCCATCATTACTACACAAGAAGTGTTGCTGCTGAATTCAAAAGATCCATCTGTTACCCCTTTTGTTGATGAAGTCTCATTAATCATCAATGCACACCACAAACTGCTCTAGGTCATTGAAAGGCACTAAAATGCAATAAGCTCGGTAGGTAAAACATGCAAATTAATTAGTCAATTAAAAATTTGTATATCTTACTTGGTAGAACACATCAAAAGTCATTAAAAGGCACATTGGTCTACAAAACCTCATTAATCATCAATGCACACCACAACCTGCTCTAGGTCATATGCGTCAAAGATTGGAGAGCCTCCTTTCAATATCATCATCATTTGAGAGAGAACTGTAAAAATGCATAATAATAAGGTTTAGTAGATGTCAAATGTGTTTTTTTTCGCAAATTAGTTGTATAAAAACCCAAACTTACTTCATTTGATTTCTAATGAGATGACTTTTTATTGTGTCATCATCATGCTACTTCCTTGGTTATCTATTTTCTTATATCTCATCATATCTAGGGTTGGTAATGGTGAAACCACTAAACCTGTACCATTTATCTCTAATAATTATGTTTTTCAGTTAAAAGTAGTGTAAGATAGTGTAATTAGTGGCTTATGTCGTTTTGGGTAAAGCTCCTATTGAAATTTTTCGTTTTGTTTCATGTTGTTATTATATTAGTTATGCGCGGTTTATTTGTATTATGAAAAAGCTTATACATTAACTATTTTAAGCTTATGGTGGTGATGGGAGAAACCTTGGACGATAACCTTCCTTGTGATGATCTACTTGTTGGTACGTTACATTAAGTTAGTCATATTTCTCTCAGTTTACTTTGTGCAAGATTCTCATTTTTCATTGGATATCGTGTTTTAAATGAGGTTTTCTAATTAGAAATGCATAACTAACGTTACTTTTTTGTTTAAAAGTTTGATGAAATCAGACTTTACTTCTCATGTTCGTTTTGCACCAAATTTGAACGGTTTGAGGCCTTACAAAGACTGAGTTGAGTTAAAGTATAGCTTTTTTCCCCCTAACCTCTGTATATGTATTATTTTATTTGTAAGATGGTTAATCTATTATAAGGTTTTGAATGAGGTTATTTTTAAGGTCCTCCATTAACTGGATACAAAAATCCATTAATAAATTACTTACTTGAGTGATGGTTTGTTACTTGCAAATTTTGTGAAAAAAGATGCATTGATAAGAGCATGGGAAGAAAGTGATCATTCTAAAGCAGAGAACGAGTAAAAAAACCATGTAACAACACCAACTTTAGTTTACTTTACATAAATCATTGAACCATGTTAGTGACTTTGTTAAGCATATATTTGGTTAGCTAGGAAAAACACTTGATTAAGTGCCTTTATATGAAGACCAAAGGTTTTATGAAATGCTTTTATGATGAATCTAATTTGAAGGTCAAGTCAATATTTCATATGTAAGGTAAGCTCACTCTTTTATTGGTGTAAGCCAATAAACTGAAATTGATAAGGTGATAACCTCAAAAGAGTGAGCTTATCACTAACTTTGAGGGAAAATACATGCTCGAAATGGGATTAAGGGTTAGTAAAAATTGCCTCTTCGTGGTGTTATTGGTTTAAACCCATCCTTTGGGCGCATAACACACTCTGGGTTACTAAACTGACATGCAAGACATGATTTCAAAAGGTAAAACCTCTATAAACATGATAAAGTAAACATGATTAAGTGTTCATGTGATGTTAGATTTCAAGTTTTTTACTTATGCAGCCATCAGTGGCCCAACTAAGCTGCACCTGACTCCATCCTTTCCCAAAGATGTTTGGAATACTATTATGTTGACAAGATATTGAACATGTACTATGATAGAGACCATTCATAGTCAAATAACGAGGGTTTTTCACTAATAATATAATTAGTTGTATATTTTTGCATTATTTTCAAAATTTACATATTTTTCAAGAATTTGAAAATACATATTTATTGTTACATATTTATAAGTCACACCGTTAAAAATTATTAACGTCGCATAAAATATTATGTAACACAAAAAAAAACTAAATTAAAAAAATAAATAATTAAAAAGTAAATATGGAACAAAAAATTTAAAACCCAAATATAGGGTTTTTTAAAAAAACAAAATAAATAAATAAAATATAATATATATATATATATATATATATATATATATATATATATATATATATATATATATATATATATATATATATATATATATATAGGGGCGCGTTATATGCAGTACCAATTTTAGGTGCAGTACTTTACAGTACTCTTTTAAACCAATCAAAATTTAGTATTGTTAAAGTTTTTTATTTAATTGAAAAGGGTATTATGGTAAAACACTTTTTTACTTTCTTTTTGATTTTTTTATTTAAAAAAAAAGTTTTTTTTAATTTCTTAAATTTCGGATTTTTTTTTTTTTTTTTTTTTTTTTTTTTTTTTTTTTTTTTTTTTTTCCAGCATACATGTTTTTAAAAATAGGTGCATATGTGTTTTTATAAAAAAAATGTTTTAGATATTTTATAATGTACAATTGTTTAAACTTTTAATGCTAAAGTATATAATTGCACATATGTTTCTATCGTATAATTATTTAAAATCCAAAATTTCGAACTAAGAACATAAATATTATGGATAAATTACAGAAAATATGAAATACAATTCAAATACACATTTCTAAAAGAAAATATATATATATACAATTTATTGATTATACATGTGTGCACTATTATCTCATTCTACACTTTTTCTTTACATCCTTATCATGATCAACTTTTCTTTGTTGTACTTGTTGAAACCATATGTGCACTCTTTATATTGGTATAGCTCCTCATCATTATCAAACATGTTCGATACCTGAAATTATAAAAATTATTATTATTTTTATTATGAACAACTAGAATGTACATATGCACAATCTAAACACATACGCATTAAGTTAAAACATATATGCACATTATTAGATAATGACAAATTATGTAAACATTTTTTTAACATTACTACTAAGATAACATACGTAGTATTAAATTTGAATAGCTGTTGCAACAAATCTTGTTATCAATAAATGACATGATATTACCCATTTACACTTTATTTTAAACTAAATTTTACTCCTATTTGACTAGTACAAGAAGACTCACAATGTCTATTTTGGTTGCTAGTTCATAATGAGAAGTTTCCAAACATCAAAGCATCTACTACTTTAATTGTTACAAATTCCGATAGCTAAAGCAAATCAAAACACCATTTCCTATATGTTGTTCTATTACAGTTAATTAAGTATAACTTTTGTATACCACATAATCAATTTCGATACACACATTCAAACAACTAGAATGTACATATATGCACAAATGTAAACACATATGCACAAATTAAAACATGTATATGTATCAAGGTTAAAACACATATGCACCCCTTTTTATATGTGTCATGAAACACATATGCACCCATCAATTAATTTTATGTTAACCTTAAAACACATATGCACACCATTTCTTTGATTTTTTATACAAACTATAAACCTAACAAATAGCATAATAGATGATAATAAGGAAACTAAATGCACTTTTTGCAAAGATTCAAAACAGTATACCAAATCACACCAAGTATGTTGACATATTTAGTATAAATTTGGCAATTGAAAATAAAGATAATTCTTACTTCTTTGCAATCCTTTTGTGGACCATCACCTGCTACAAGCCTTTGAAACACAAATCGATGGAATATACTTTGGCTAAAGACCAACACCAATGACATAAATCCAAGAACCATTAGCTTTGCAATGCCAAAACAAACATAACAAATTACGGTCTGCTACCAGAAATGATTAAAAAATAATAATAAATAATAAAATAAAAATAAAAATAGCCAACACCAATTTCGAATCATTAATATTTAGATCTCGCGTTATAAATAAACGTGATGTGTATTTTTTTTTTTTTTTTTGGCCGAATAATAGATCGAGCGAGGAGAGGCGGCGGTTGGTTTTAGGGTGGGATCTAAGGTTTACACTTTACAGGGAAGATGATAGGGAAGTGAGATAATTAGTTTGTAGCACCTTTTTAGGAATTAATATCAAATACCTAAATTACCCTTCCGTCTTTTTGTTATACTAAAAAATAAACCCTTATCTTTTGTTTAATTTCAATTTTGGCACTTTTGATCTTAACCTTTGATCAGACTCAACCAATGGCCCAGATTCATTTTAATGGTACTGTAAAGTACTGCATCTAATATTGGTACTGCATGGAATACAACACTATATATATATATATATATATATATATCACAAAAATTTAAAAAAAAAACATAAAAATTAAAATTAATTAAATATTAAAAAACAATAATTATAATAGAAAAATTACAAACAAAAATTAACAAATAAAAAATTATAAGTCATGCCCGCCCATCGGGCGGGCTTAGAAATCTAGTATATATATATATATATATATATATATATATATATATATATATATATATATATATATATATATATATATATATATATATATATGTATGTATATATACATATATAAATATGTATATATATATACATATATACATATGTATATATATATACATACATATATACATATGTATATATATATATATATATATATATATATATATATATATATATATATATATATGTATATATACATATGTATATATGTATATGTATATATAGATATATATACATATGTATATATATACATATGTATATATATATATACTAGATTTCGAAGCCCGCCCGATGGGCGGGCATGACTTGTAAATATTGTTGGCATAATTTTCTATAGCGAAAGGGTGGTAAAAAATGGTTGAAATGTGTACATGTTAAAAGAAAGGGTCGTAAGCTTATGAATATTGTTAAGATATTTGACTATACAAAAGAACGTGGGTAAAAAATGGCTGAAAAGTGACAAAGAAATAAATTAAGCAACGGTTGAAGCTTGAATTTTCTCAAGGTTACCGAGAACAAACCTGTATAAGGATAAAGCTATGTTTCAATATTTCGTGGCGTGAAACTCTTATTATCCAATACATTCTATCTCGATCTTATATATTAGAAACTTTTTTTGCAAAGCCGAGCTGGACTTATCCCATCGGGGAAAACCATGAACCGCGATATTTTACAAACGTTGTGTGAAACTTTATTTTGCATTTGATTTAAAATCATATATTATGTTCTTAAGAATATTTTGTAACTTTTAACTGTCGAATAAAAGTTAACGTTCATTTATTTTCATTGTTAATGCATTCAATATAAAAAAATGGTACGTTTATATCTTATTTTTCGTTAACTTATTTATTTTAACGATATTCATTAGTCATGCCCGACCATCGGGCGGACTTCGAAATCTAGTACGATGCATAAAACCATCGCGTTGAATTGCTATTAAAATTCTAAAGTATGGTAAGAGATTTGCAAAGGATAATAAATACTAATGAAGCATAGCGTTGGAGCCTATTACACGTACCACCATATAAAAAATGAATCAAGTTGTGAAACTAAAGAGGAAGTTTAAAAGCAAAGTATCTCGACAAATTCTACAAACAACACACCATGGAAACTTTGAGTGTGATGTTAATTGCAGTAGGTGGATTTTAAAGGTCAGTGTGAAATCTATATAATAAAACATCATAAATATACATTAGGTGGATTTGATGAGCAAGGTATCTCGACAAATTCTAAAAACAACACACCATGGCAACTTTTGAGTGTGATGTTAATTGCAGTTAGGTGGATTTTAAAGGTCAGTGTGAAATCTATATAAATAGAACATCATAAATATATATTAGGTGGATTTGATGAGTTCAAGTAGTTTCAAGAAAATAACCTGGGAAGCATCAACATCACTTGCAACAGCTTTTGTACGATTTATGCATCCTTCAAGTACAACACACTAATTTACATAACTGATCATAGCAAGGATGGTTATAAGAGTGATCATGCTTAACTTAACATTTACAACTTAAGATTGCATAACCATGTAGATCATTGGCCTGGTCAAACACAGTTTTCTTGCTCTTAAGTAAAGCTTAGAACAACAACTATTAACTAAAGCATAGAACACCAATTATCTGTGAGCTCACTCTTAACTTGCTGATGGTTTTACACACTTATTAGTAAGCTCTTAGCAATCAAGGTTGTTTACTTAAGTTTGTAAAATACACCTGTCAACTTCAGTTAGTTTCTTTCCCATACCTGTGACTTGTCCTTCCGATTGACACTCAAGATGCGTCCATATTTTTGTCAATCCTGGTAACTGGTCTCCTATATGTGCCAATGCAACCTGAAAAGAAATACCGGTCAGTTCATGATAAAATTTAATTAAAACAATAGTTCAACCTAATGTAAATAGTTAAAGGTGGCAAATTCTGCCCATTTTACTTAGAATTTTACCAACATGAATTATCTAGGCAAGGGCCTTTGATCTACCGTCGTTAGGCACTAATAAAGAAACGAATACATATTGAAGGTACAAAAAGTGTGACTTTTAAAAACGTAAGATGGTCAATTCCTAGACACCGGTATGGCAAAAAGGACCGACAAAAATGCTGAATAGGAGATAAAAATGGGTAATTTTGATCCCTTTGGATATCAGCTTTGAAACAAAAAATGGCCATTTACTTTCCTTTTAAATCGGGAAAGTAAAGAACATTAACAAAGATTCTAAAACCAAAATAGCCACTTCGCTAACTCCTATGACTAACCTGATCACTCATGTAAGCCGGTGATTATCTAAATGACACTATAAATGCAAAGTATTTCCAATATGCTAACGTTATCCCGCAGACAATAAATATCAAAACACCACAACAACAAAAATATTGCAGTCTTTTATATAAAAGTTCAAAAGAGTATTAATTTAAAGCTAAATAATTAAACCCTAACTCATTTTTAATGATCAATTAATCGAACCAAAATTCATTAAAAACTTAATATATATATATATATATATATATATATATATATATATATATATATATATATATATATATATATATATATATATATATATATATGTATGTATGTATGATAAGACTTACACAACCCTCACACATACACACCCGAAAGTCATTAGTACCACTTTTCGATTGTGATCTAGCGCCCCCTCTTGGTGACTCCTTATACACACTTACCTTTCTATGAGGCTCCATAGAAACTGTACCTGCAGGTTTTCTAGATGTACAACTATTAGCAACTTCAATTTTTAATTGCTGACTTGTTGGCAACTGGTTGGAAACCCTCCATTCGATACATACACACCCGAACTCCCACCACCTCATTTTTTTGGCTTGGGTACAGAAGGAGCTACATGGTTTGTGATTGTAGCAGGATTCACATTCTTCACAGTTTCCGGTTAATAAGGGAGACGAATTTCCAGTCAGCTATGGCATAAAACAAATATAAACGCATTATTCAAGAAACCTATGAAAGTTTGTTTGAAAATCAATTATATAAATTTTAAAAATAAACATTAGATATAGGTAACCAAATATATACATGAAGTACTTACCGGAAGTCTTGGTACGCAGGAGCAACAGCAACCCCACATGGATTTGCTCTTAATGCACCATAGACAGCATGAGGAATTTAAAAGTGGTGCAGCACGGGATTAGCTGCATTAGACTTCTTTTGACCGACTCCATCGTGACATCGGTAAACGTAACAAACTGTGGATTGATCCCTATTCTGGACAACAGCAACATGTTCAACATCACATAATTAAAGCCCAAAATAATCATAATTTACATCACTGGTTACTAAGAACTACATAAATCATTTTATCCCATAGATATGATCCGAATATACTAATAGGGAAGTCTTATTTTAGCTTGATAACCCTCCCACCCGTTTGTAACTTCTGGCAAAATGCTAAAGATTTTCAAATTTAAATTATACATGAGGGCAGTTGAAAGCAAATTTGCATAATTTCTTATGATATTATCAATTTAAATCTGAAAGCATTATCAATAAAATAATTAACTGAAACTAACATGTTAAATATACCCATGGTATTCTTAATGAGATTAGACCAGCTTATCTGGTCGAAGTTCTCGGGAGATTGACCACTCAAATATTGTTCAACTTCCATGCATGTATTTATAATTAGTTGCCAGAAAGACTAAATATAACTGTCAAAAGCTGAATAATATTATTATAAGTTCTCAAAGAATGGCCTTTGGACGCCTTTTATCGTATCCAATAATAAAAAGCTTTGTTACAGCAATCTCAGACATAGTTGATCAAATATGATACAATATACATATTATTTTCATTCTTGTATCTATTCACAATTGGTTCTAATAACTACATAACTAAGCAAACCTAATTAGATATGTGTATACCAGAAAAGTTATGAAAATAAAGTAGTAGCATTCTCTGCACACCTTTTTAAGATCCTTGAGTTTTTGTTCATCTTAGTGATCCCCTCATTCTCTACCACTGCCGTAGCATAGTCCATCTACGAAGAATTCGCATATGACACAAATGTTAATTGACCACTTAGAAAATATTAGCTACTATCATTTGTTTATGATATTGATGTTACAGAAAGCATACCTGCTGAATGTACTGCTGCCATCGCTACACTAACAGCTGAAGATCTGGGTGCTTCTGTTGGAAAGGATGTAACAGCTGTTCCACTTCATAATGCACATATGTATCTGCAACAAAGTTATCGGTAACAATGAAAAGTTTTATTTACATAAGGTATAACAGATGGTTTAGGTTATTTTAATTTTTTTTTAACGTATTGTTATAGATACCAACAAAAAGTCAGAAAAGATTCCTATGTTCCGAAATGCCAATAGGCAACAACAGACACAACCGTTAAGATCATCGAGGTAAGTAAGCCAGTAACTTTTTATATTGTTTGATTGTTGCACACATGATATAGTTGGTTCTGGAGGTTATGCTAATCGTTTATGAACTGTTGTTGCTACAGGTATCAACGAAAGGGCAATATTATCACAATTCAATGGACAAAGGAGTTCCATCCCCAGGATCTCCTTCTACCGCGCGCGAGTAATACTCTTCAACTCCTTCATGGTCTCCTTTGGTCTGTCAATCAAGAACCAAAAGCCACATAGATAATTTAGAAACCTTTACTTATTTCTAAAATGGATCCTGCAGCCTCAAAAGCCAAAATGTATTCATTGGGTTATAATCTTAACATGTTGAAGGAAACATGCATAGTTTCTAAGTAGCAATGGGTCACAACATTTTTCGTTATTCACCATCCTGTAATATTCCTCCAAAGATTCCTAGAATTCAGAAAAGATAAGTAAGCATCCACTTACATGTCATCTCCGAGAATAACTCCAAGGTTCTTGATGTATAAGTTGCACAGAAACTTGACTCCTTCTTTTTGATGTTCTAAAAGCCTGTGGTTTATGGAAGCAGGTACCTGCAAATGCAGTGAGTACCTTCTTAGATGTTGATTAAGTTTCTTCATCTATAGAGAACAACTAAAAGCCATATATGTGGAGATTTAAAAAGACAGAAATCAAATAAAAAATATAACACATAATGAAATTAAAACAAATCAAATTACTCCAGGCATACTCCAGGCATTTCGGCTTTAATAAAATAGAATATGACCTACCATAATTTTAACATGTACAATAACTGTTAAAATTACCCTTTCTTTTTGCTAAGCAGATGATAGCATTAGTAAGAATGTTATGTACGGAGTCGGTTGGATAGCTTTGCCAAAGATATCTGATTTTGTATCTATTGGTTGGCAGCTTCAAGGTGACTATTAAAGCAAACGTCAATCAGGTTAACAACAGCTACTCAGAAATAGATAGTGGTGCTATGGGATAATTAACAAAGAGGCACACTAATACCTTGTGGTAAGATCATGCACGAGTTTGACCAGCTTCTCCTCTGAATCTGGAAAAATTATGTGATACGCATGAACAACTTCCACGAATTCACAAGTTGGAACCTATTTATAATATTTGACAACTGAAAGAGCTCATATATAAGATCAAGTGACAACTGTAAACAGTGACAATGTATTTTAACAATAGATATGCACAACATAAGATAGAACATATGTACATAGTTACATACACTAACCCTAATAACACAATGTGATTGATGTCCAACCTAACCGGCGAATGCTCCGACCACCTTAAAAAAAAACACCATAAAAACCATAAAAAGTGTGAAAAATGTTAAAACTTACTGGCTTACTGCTTTGTTGATCACCATCTGCTAATGAAAACCGAACTTGTGACATGTAAAGAGAAAGATTATGTTTGTGTGTGTTATTTAATATGACTATATAAAGATTTGTGACTGGAAAATAGATGGATCTTTAAAATTCTATAGCTAATAGATGGATCGTTTATGTGTGTTTTAGGGTTACAGTTTGAATGATATTAGGGTTCTGAGATATATTGAATGAATTTGGGCGAATTTCAGGAATTAGTGGGTTTTGTTCGTTTGGAAAGGTTTATAGGTTTTTGTTTGCAAACTATAAAACAAAAAACATTGTTGATCTAGTGGTTTGCATGGTTGTTTATATTATGCAATGTCCCAAGTTCGAATCCATCAACATGCATTTTTGGAAAAAATAAATCCGAATTTAATGAAGCCCAATAGTTTGCTTAGGTGGCAACAATGTGATGACATGGCTCATAATAAATTACATGGCAATGACTGGGCAATGAGGTGGCATTGACGTGTAACGCCTCCTGTTATATATAATATAGATATAGATATATATATATATATATATATATATATATATATATATATATATATATATATAGAGGTAGGTTCATGAAAAAAGTCCACTTTGGTAGAAAAGTGAGAAAAGTGTACAAATCAACCTCTCCTTTTTTTCACACCAAACTACAGGGACCTAATTGTATTTTCCTTCATTCTTTAAGGAGTTTTTGTAAATTTGCACCCTACCCCCCACCCCCACCACCCCACCCCCCACCCCCATATATATATATATATATATATATATATATATATATATATATATATATATATATATATATATATATATATATATATATATATATATTTATATACATATGTATATATGTATGTATATATATATACATATGTATATATATATACATACATATATACATATGTATATAAATATAAATATATATATATATATATATATATATATATATATATATATATATATATATATATATATATATATATATATAGGGAAGCGTTATTGTGGTGAACACCTTTAAAATAGATAAAATAGGCACACTTATGGACCATTTGGATCAAACACCATAGATGAGAT
Organism: Artemisia argyi; assembly: GCA_030686995.1. Taxonomy (NCBI): domain Eukaryota; kingdom Viridiplantae; phylum Streptophyta; class Magnoliopsida; order Asterales; family Asteraceae; genus Artemisia; species Artemisia argyi. The sequence continues at coordinate 210,662,708 of CM060685.1, forward strand.
TAGAAATTAAATAGAGGAGTGGCACAATTGTAATTAAATGGAACACAAATGGCATTGTAAATCTTGTACTATTAAAATTAACTAATACCTAATAAATGTTTTACAATTAATACAATTAAAAGAGGTATCAAGATTTTTAGCCATTTAACTTTCACATCCATAAACAACGTGTTTTTATTAATTTATTTATTCATTTATTTATTTATTTACTATTTTTATACAATTTGTGTGACACACAAAAATGAGTCATAAAAATTAGTGTTCGTCACTATAAATACATCGTAAAATTTAATGTGTCACTTCATATGTATCAAAAACATTAAATGATAAACATAGTGTGTCGCTACAATGTTCAAAAATTCTTACTACAAATGTATTACAGTAAAAATTTAATGTGTCACTACAAATTAGTGTCATTATAAATATATCATAAAATTTAATGTTACTTCATATGTATCAAAAGAATTAGGTGAAAAACATAGTGTGTCGCTACAATGTTCAAAAATTTTGTAGTGTGTCACCACAAATGTAATAAAAATTAGTGTCACTACAAACTAGTGTGTCATTATAAATTTGTCACCCCCATGTGTATCAAAAAGAGTTATAAATACGTAACAAGAGTCAATACACAAAATTAGAAGATATCCAACATCCCAAAATTAAGATACGAAGTCCAATCATCTCACCCTAAACACAAAGAACCACAAGACTAAAAACTAAAGATACACAATCCAAAAAAAAAAATAGACAAACTTCGAATTCTGAAGAAAAAAAAAATCTAGAAACCGAGTAGTACACAATAAAATATTAAAACTAGGGTGACACACATAATTACGCGACTAATACACAATAAAATATTACTCCGTATTTAATACACATAGATTCATAAATCGAAGAAAAACAATATGTACACAAACTCATTTGTGAATACAAATGATTCTCAGTTAACTATCTTTGATGCACAATCAGTACACATATACATCTAAAAAATTTTCAAATAAAAAATCAAGGTATACATCACTTTTAGCCTTACCCTGGGTAGAGACAAATTCTTATATATGTTATACCAGTTTATGAAAAACACAACAAAATATTTTTAAAATGCGTAAATAGACTCAAGTGAAAATTTATTTGGAATACTTCATGAAATCGTAATATTCGATGTTAAAGTAAACATAACCCAATACTACGTAATAAAAAAAAGAAGAAATTAGAATGTTATATTTACATATAAAAGCAGTAATTTAAGTTGGTTGGGTCTCATTGGGCCATTATCTTAAAATACTCATTTGACATTTTGACCTATTTTAAAACCTACCTTCTACATTTTTACTTGCCTCCTTCTTCTACACTTGCATACCTGCTAAAAAGTTACAGAGTTTTCTTTTTCTTCAAACAATGGTGATTTACATTTGGGTATGCCTCCTTCTTCTTCTTCAACTAAAGTGACTAATACACATGGCAGCCGTGATACACATACCCATGACGACGGTGTTGTCGTTGAGGCACAAGACGGTGGCAACATATATTTGGATGGATCGATTCAGATCCAATGTCGACAAATAGTAGGGCAGCGGTGGTTTGTGTTGAGATACACACTGGTTTCGTTAAATATTAGGCGCCGCCATAAATACTTTGATGTGTACTTGCCGACATTAAATCTAAAAAGAAAGGCTTTTGGTTGTTGATGCTAAAGAACAGGCGGTAGATAATCACAAGAAAGATTCGGCGGTTGGTTGCTATACATGGAGATGCGGCGGTTGGTTACACGATAATTGACGACGGCATAAGGTTATTGTTAATATGGCAGATCTACATATTTAATTTAAACAGAGTGAGAGTTTTTGTTTTCATATGATGAGAATGGGAGAATATAAGGAAACAAAAATTACCAAGAATTGTAAAGCAAGTATTATGTGAGGAAGAAACATTACGGGAGAGAATTGAGATATGTTTTTTTGTTTATAAAAGAGAGAGAAGTGGTGAGAGCAGGTTGACGTAATGATAGGGTGGGATAGTGGTTCAATTACCCATAATACCCTTTTAATAATACTAGTATTAAATAAATAAATTATTTTAATCTTAATCTATCATGTTTGATCTAACGGTTCATAGGTGTGCCTATTGTATCTATTTTAAGCTTGTACACCACATGAACGCAAATCTATATATATATATATATATATATATATATATATATATATATATATATATATATATATAGATATATATACATATATACATATGTATATATGTATATATACATATGTATATATGTATATGTATATATAGATATATATACATATGTATATATGTATGTATATATATATACATATGTATATATATATACATATGTATATATGTATATATATATATATATATATATATATATATATATATATATATAGATATATATACATATATACATATGTATATATGTATATGTATATATAGATATATATACATATGTATATATATATGTATATATATATACATATGTATATATATATATACATATGTATATATGTATATATATATATATATATATATATATATATATATATATATAGAGGTGGGTTCATGAAAAAAGTCCACTTTGATAGAAAAGTGAGAAAAGTGTACAAATCAACCTCTCCTTTTTTTCACACCAAACTACAGGGACCTAATTGTATTTTCCTTCATTCTTTAAGGAGTTTTTGTAAATTTGCACCCTACCCCCACCCCCCCCCCCCCGCCGAAAAAAAAAATTTCCCGCCAAAAAAAAATTTTTTTTTGAGGGCAAAAAAAAAATTTTTTTTTTTGGCCAAAAAATTTCCCGCCAAAAATTTATAACCCAGATGCACATTTTTTTTAGTGCATCTCAGTTATAAAAATTGGTGCATCTCAGTTATAACTATGATGCACCAATTTTTATAACCCAAAGGCACCTTTTTTTTAGTGCATCTCAGTTTATAAAAATTGGTGCATCTCAGTTATAACTATGATGCACCAATTTTTTATAACCCAAATGCACTAAAAAAAAGGTGCATCTGGGTTATAAATTTTTGGCTAAAAAAAAAAAAAATTTTTTTGCCAAAAAAAAAATTTTTTTTTGCGGGAAAAAAAATTTTTTCGGGGGGGGGGGGGGGGGTGGGGGGGGTGGGGGCATATTTCAAGACATACCCCTGAAGTTTGAGATGTTTCAAATTAAACCCTATAACCTTTTTTTTATCACTTTTCTACCAAAGTGGACTTTTTTCTCTAGAAACTTACCCTATATATATATATATATATATATATATATATATATATATATATATATATAGGGTTGGGTTATTCTAAAAAGAGTCTTATAATAAAAAGTGTAGGAATGATTGTGGGAGTGACATGTGTCACCCCTTGCCACATCATATGACACGTGTCACCCCCCCCCCCCCCCCCCCCCCCCCCCCCGCCGAAAAATTTTTTTTTCCCGCCAAAATTTTTTTTTTCCCGCCAAAATTTTTTAGTGCATCACAGTTATAAAGTTACTGCATCACGGTTATAAAATTACTGCATCACGTTTACTGCATCACAATTATGATTTTACTGCATCACGGTTACTGCATTCATGGTTTTAATGTTAGTGCATCATGGTTATAAAGAAACTGAATTATCATAAATTTTATGCATCATATATGTATATAACTGTATCACAATTAAAATACGATTCTTTTTTAAGTTTTGGTACATCTTTATTATAAGTTACTGCATCATAGTTAATAGTTTAGTGCATCAGCTATGTTGCAGTAACTTATAACCTTAATGCACTAAAATTTAAAACTGTGATGCAGTAACTTTTATAATTGTAATGCAGTAACTTTATACCTGTGATGCACTAAAAAAATTTTGCGGGGAAAAAAAAAAAAATTTTTTGCCTCAAAAAAAATTTTTTTTGGCGAGAATTTTTTTTTTCGGCGGGTGGGGGGGGGGGGGGGGGGGTAGGGGGGTGGGGTGGTGACATGTGTCATATGATGTGTCATATGATGTGGCATAGCGGTGACACATGTCGCCCTCACAATCCTTCCTACACTTTTTATTATAAGACCCTTTTTATTTTAACTCATACATATATATATATATATATATATATAATATATATATATATATAATATATATATATATATATATACACACATATGTAATATATATATGTATATATATATGGATATACATATGTATATATACATATGTATATACATATGTATATCCCATATATATATACATATATATATATACATATGTATATATACATATGTATATATATATATTCTATATATATATATATATATATATGTATATACATATGTATATATACATATCTATATATATATATATATATATATATATACATGTATATATATATATACATATGTATATATATATATATGTATATATACATATGTATATATATATATGTATATATACATATATATATGTATATACATATGTATATATACATATATATATATATACATATGTATAGATATATATGTACTAGCCGAGTACCCGCGCCTAGCGGCAGTGGTGCATAATTTTCGACATAATTTCCTTTCGAAAAAACTATAGTTGTAGCGTTCGTTGTTGGATTCACCCAAAGACATTTTTTGTTCAATTTCCTTTCAATTATATCAATAAGTGACAAAGGCTGTTACAAAATTTGAGATTTTGAAAATCACCACTCAATTTATCCGTATCTACTACAGCAATGCTTGGGGCTCTTGTGATAATGAGTAACTGGATGCAGCATTTTTGTTAAAAGGCAACATATTTACCCATGGACTTTTCCCATTTTAAGATTACATAAGTTCTTCAATCGAGTATTCTTGATCAAACCCGAGATAACAATCTGAAATGAGAAGCACCTCCATTCCCTACATCTTAATAGGTAATGTCCTAATGCTAGATTTATTTGATTTTCATATATTTTGAAACTTAAAACTCAAATATTTTAAATTTTTATGTCATAGTTGACCATGTTGGAAAGTGACTTATATACTTTTGTTAGGCTTTTTCTGACATTATGCAATATTGTTGCTTTTCTTCCATATTTCAGTAGGTAGGACATAGGAGCATAGGGCAATAATTCTATAACCACAACATCATGTGGATCACTTTAAAAAACTAATATTTGAAATCAACCCTCAACTATTTCAGTTCTTGGTAACCTTAGATCGGTTCAAAATAACATCACATCCGGTTCTATGAAATAAAAAAGTTAACAAACCCAGTTGTCCGATTACTTGATGTTAATATTGTCACAATGAGCCTCACAGCAAATCAATGACTAAAATAAGATAAAGCAACATGGTCAAAAAAAAAAAAAAAGAGCAGATCTGATCTAGCTGGACCATGGTATCCAAAAACCTTGCAAACTCAGTATCAAATCTCGAAAGATCGATACCGCCAACACCACAAAAGTGCTACGCAAAACACCACACAAACAGACAAATACACAAGAACCGATTAGATCCAAACAACAAAACTTAACATCACTAAAACCATCAAAAACTTTAAAATCAATAAACATATCGAGCAACATTTAGATATCAAGAAACATAAATAACTATATCAAAGAACAAACTCAAACCATACAACTTACGTAAACCTTAACCATTCCTTTCTCAACTACAAAGAAAAATCACGGCAACAGTTTTTCCGGCCCCGGTGAGAGCAGCAAATCTGAAAAAAAAAAAAAATTAAATAAATAAAAATAAAAAAGTTCAGATTTGTATAAGAAAAATTACAAGAAAAAATCAGATTCACAAAAAATAAATAAAAACACATTTATAAGAAAAACAATAAAAATCATATTTGAAAAAAAAACCGCAAATACATAAAAACAAAATATGAAAATAATTAGATATTTATTACAAAAAATAGATGTTTATACCTCAAAACTTTCGGTTAACCGTGGCAGCAGTGACACAGATTTCGGCAACAACATATTTCGGCGACAGAGGCGATGACGGCAGCAGATCTACAAATATTTTTAGTCAACAATGCTATAAAAACATAGTTTTACAGATCGATAAAATAATCACAAAATCCTTAAAAACTCAAAAGATATATTTAGATTTATAAATAAATAACTCACAAAACTAAAATATGCTATAAGCAACAGATTCGGTAGTAGGCTTCCGGTTCGATAGGTATCATCGTGGGCTTCGGTGGTAGTGGTGGTAGTGGTGCTGGCGAAGGCGGAGGTGGTGGCGGCGGTGTAGTTAATGGTGACACAAGTTTGAGACTTTGTGTGTGTGCGGCTGATATTTTTTGAGAGAGAGAATTTGTGATAATGTGTGTTTTTAGAGAGAGTGTGGGTATTAGGTTTGAGAGTTTGTTTGTGTGGTTTTTTTTTTATATCTTTCAGGTTCGGGGCTAGGCTTGGGTGTTGAATCTTAAACTTAGGTTTGGTGTTAGGCTTCGGAGTTAGGATGTGTTTATTGCTCCTTTATAAGGGAGTATAGATATATACATATGTATATTATATATATATGTATATTTACATATATATATATAAATATATATATATATATATATATATATATATATATATATATATATATATATGTATATATATATATATATGTATATATACATATGTATATATATATACATGTATATATATGTACATGTACATATATATACATGTATATATATACAGGGCCGTCACGTAGGTTTTGGGTGCCCTGGGCAATACCTAAAAATAGGCCCCCAAAATAAACAATTTTTGTTTCGATATCTACGAAAAAAGCTCCAATAATTCTGCCAAAAGCTGTTATAAATATTTAAGAATATATAGAAAAAAAAGTGAAAAACCTATAGCAATCCAACAAAAAGATGTTAATGAAATACTAATTTTTCTTTTGTTGGACTTTATATAGAGAATATTTTGATACTAACCAGCAACCCGTCGTCGATAAATGCGTTGCATGTTAATATGAAACTAAAATGGTTGCTTTAAAACAGGCCTTAGGCTATGTTTTGGCAAAGCCAAAAAAGCTCACAGCTTCATAAAGAAACATTGGGAAAATAAGCTTTTCTAAAAAATAGCAAAGCCCACAGCTCTCATGCCAAACGAACACTAAAAATCAAAAAACTCATTGTTCACCGCTCCTTGCCCAAAAAAGCTCCAAAAAACTTTGTGTCAAACATAGCCTTAAACACACATATGTACATTGGGCTTTTGTAAATATTGGTGCCCCCAAAATGTTGGGCCCTGGGCCGCTGCCCGTACTGCCCTTGCCCAAAAACCGGGCCTGTATATATATATATATATATATATATATATATATAATATACATATATATATACATATATGTATATACATATGTGTATATACATATATATATATATATATGTATATATATATATATATGTATATATATATATATATACATGTATATACATGTATATATATATATATACATGTACATATATACATGTATATATACATATATATACATATGTATATATATATATGTATATATACATATGTATATATACATATGTATACTACATATGTATATATACATGTATGTATATATACATGTATATATATGTACATGTATATATATATATATATATATATATATATATATATATATATATATATATATATATATATACATGTATATTATATATATATATATATATATATATATATATATATGTACATGTATATATATATATATATATATTATATATATATATATATATATATATATATATATATATATTATATTGGAAGATCATAAATTTGCTTCGAGTAATCATCATGGATGACTATGATGATTACTCGAAGCAAATTTATGATCTTCCAGGGGAATTGGATGCTCTTAATGCCATTTATGGCTTTAATCTCCAAGGTCGTAGGAAGTAGTTTATATTTTTGTCCGAGTCTTATATGGTTTTGTTTTCTTGTCTAGAAAATAGGAAGTATCTTGTTATGTAAGCCTTTCGCCTATGTAACAGGCTGAGATATGGGAATCA